>JAANYP010002963.1:0-21395 GCA_020465985.1 Centrapalus pauciflorus | reverse complement strand
TCCATCAGCAGGTTACACCACTGCTGATGTTGAAATGCATATCCCATCTCCCCATGATGAGGTGCCTTTAGACCAAGGCACTGCAGAGGGAACCACCACTGGTCTTCATGAGGGTGCTGCAACACAAGCAGCATCTGAGAGGCCCCAAACATCATCCCCTTATCCTAATGATGCAGCTACAGCCGCTGCTGAAGGACTCCTTGATCCCTCTAACCTGGGCCATCTTACTTTTGCCCAGGCTATGGAACTACTGTCCAAAGTTTCCCTTCCTTCTCCATCTCATCCTCAAACACCAGCCTCATCATCATCTTCTCCATCCACTCACTCCAAACAGTCTACCCATACACCTCCATCTCCCAAAGACCTGCCTTTGAAGGATCAACTTTCATTGCTGACCAACAAAGTTGGTTCTTTGAAATACCATGCACTCCCTACCATCCATAATCTCAGACTCTTTGTATGTGCAGCAAAAGGCGTCTTTGAATATGTTCAAAGAAATCCTCCATCACAGTCCCCACTGACCACTCTCCACAGCTGCTTGCACTCACTGCACAGCTGCAAAATGTATCCAACTCTCTCTCCTCTATCCTCTCCTTACAGCAGGACTCTGTGTCCTCTATGACAGCCATTTCTCAACAGCTGTCCTCTCTTCTCACTTCTTGCAATACTACCCTTCCTTCAACATTGGCCAACCTGAACACTCTTATGGGCTCTCTATCCAACTCTGTGTCATCAAACCTTGCTGATGTGCAAGATTCTCTTGAACTTCATCTTGCACAGCTCCAAAGTTTGTTGTTCACAGCTTCTGATAGAGACAACATTGTTAAGCTGACCACTTTTGCTGATTCCCAAGCTTCTTCTCTTCAAAACTGTCTTTCCCAACTTGGTGAGGTAAAGGATAACTTGGCTTACTTAGTGAACAGCCTTGTTGGTCCTAAACCTTCCAAACCTGCTGGCAAACCTGCTGACTTTGTGTCTTCAGGCAGACCAGGGGTTGAAGTCGCTGCCTCATCTCCTTCAAAGGGGGAGAAATCATCTGCCTCGAAGACTAAGTCTAAGGGGGAGACGATTCCTTCTCCTAAGGAGATACCAGTGTCTGCATCCCAAACTGATCAACCAGCAGAAACAGGTGCAGCTGAAGGTGTTTCTCAAGCTGCTATGCCTACTCAGGCTGGCTCTCCAAACCCTGCTCAGTCTAAGGGGGAGGAAGTCATTCCTGAGGACAGGCCTAGCAGCAAAAGGAGGCACCTTATCCTAGCAGAAGAAGAAGAAGAAGAAGAAGAAACTCCTGAAGCTGCTGTCACTAAAGCAGCAGCTAAAGGCAAAGAAAAGGCAGCTGAGGATCCTATTGAGCAGAAACAGGCAGATACACAGTTTCACAAAGCCAGAGCTAAAGAGATGGGCCTCCCTATGCACAAGTACTTTGAGTTTAGGGAAGAACAGCTTAAGGCTCTGGAAGAGTTAAGAAAAGAAGAACAATCTGCCAAAGCTGCTAAGTCCTTTGCCCTCCAAGAAGCAAAGAAAGTTAAAATGTCTACCTTGGAGGTGCAAAAGAAAATAATGGAAGCTGCCAGGAAATCAGCAGAAGAGAAAGAGAAGGAAGGAGAAAAGGGTACTCAGGTCTCTGTGACTAAATCAACAGTACCTTCTGCCAGAGCCAAATTCCACTTTGACAACTTGGCCAGAAAGAAATTTCATGATGTTGCTACTAGAAGGCTGGCCAAGGAAGCAATTGTCAAAGCTGTTCCCATTTCAAGGAAAGGCACACAGTGGAAACTTCAGATCACCAGGATGGGTGCAACAGGCCCTGAAATGGAATCATATGATCACACTGATGTTGCTCAAATGGGTTACAGGGAATGGTTGGAACTGGCAGTTGCCCTGAGCCAGTCTAAGTCAGAAACGGCTAAGACTATCAGGGCATACATCAAGAAGCTGATGGAAAGAGTAAAGGAGCGGGGCCTGATTCCAAAAGAAATAAGTGAAGGTGTCTCTGTGACACATCCAAAGATAAAGGCCAGGAGAACAAAGAGGGATACAGAGCTGGAAGAACTCCTTATGATGATTGAACAAGGAGATTATGCTGTGGAAATTAAAGGAGTTGACCACAGCCTGCCTGAAGGAGTTGAATTTGAAGATGGCAAAGTGATTGAAGAGCCTGAGTTAGGGGCATTTTTTGTAGATCCCCTATCTCAGAAGAAATGTTTTCAAAGAGATTCAGACCTACACAAAGTTGGTCTTAAGCAGCTTGCAGCCTTCAGAATTGCCACCTCCTTCAATCAGTCCAGCCTATGGAGAGCAGCTATCTGGGAAGAGCTGAAAGGTTTTTATGACAGAGGTGAACTTCAAAGTTCTAACTTTATGTTTCTTACAGCTGAAATTGAAGAACACGAAGAAACAAGGGAAGAACTTGTAAAAAGATTCAAAGAAGGGATACCACCTCCTGTCGAATGAAGTCCACCTGCCATCTGGGTAGGTGAAGAATGGAAGCTGTCCATCAGTTGGACAGGCTTGCCATTATCTGCTCCCATCTCAAACAGTCCAAAACATTTTGTACATTAGTTGTACATTCTGTACATTAGTTGTACATTCTGTGCATTAGTTGTACATTATTACATAAGTTGTAATCTCTGCTTTTACATTAGTTGTAAAATACATTAGTACATTAGTTGTATTTTTGTAAGAACATATGTTGTTCTAGGTTAGTCAAAAATCAGTGTATATATAAACTGATCTTTTACTTTACTGTAATGTTGTAATTTTATTTCAGCAAATGTACTGTAAAAATATATAGTGATTTTTGACAAAACCAGCTTGGACTGGTTATTGCAAATAGGGGGAGATTGTTAGGCACAAAAAGGCCTCAGTCAAACCTGTTCTATATCTGAGGGGGAGATTTTATAATCAAACCTGTTGATACATTTGAAGGTTGAATTTAAGGCCTGTTATATGCCTTATTGAAACCTGAAAATGATTTGCAATATCAGTCTAAAGCTGTTCTATATGTTGCATGTGTTGCAACCAAGACAGTTTGTCTAAGCTGCTCAGTCTGCTGATCAGGCTGGACATAAACTGTCTACGCTGCTCTACACTGTTGAGCAGCTTGGGCATTTTTAAAGTGTTCTGTTCTTTGTGAACAGAACCTGTTCTTAGTGAACAGGCTAAACACTTTATGGAATTTGTTTCCAAGTCATCATGTATTGTTTTTGACTACAAGATCAGTTTACAAGTCGAAGACAAAGTGGAAAGCAGAACCGCTCAGCCTGCCCAAGCTGTTCTGTCACATGAAGACAAAAGGTTATTTGAAAAAGGGTGACAGACCTTTTTCTTATATCAAAATAGGCCTTTACAAGGAAGAAAGACGCAAAGTTGACATTCCTAAATTAGTTAAAGGCAATGCAACAGTAGACAAAGTAAAAAGACAAAAGTTCTGCACGTCTGCTTTTCAGAAAAGTGCAGAAAAGTTATATTGTCTTTTCAAACAAGACTTCTCCTTTTTCATTCCGTCCAATGAAGATGTTTCTCTTAGATCCTCTAAGTGAGTATAAAAGGAAGCTTCCAAGGTCAGAAAGAAGAGTGAAGATAGCTAAGTGCTTAAACCAAGAGTGAACGTGCAAGTGTGATTTTCATGCATGCAAGTCTTCTGTAAACCAGCATCTGTGTGTCTAAGCTGATTTACCTAAGCTGTTCCTTGAGTCTTGTAAAACACAGTGAGTGCATCTTAGTGAGTGTGTTCATTGTAATCTAGTTTGAGTCTGTCTTAGACTAGTAAGCATACTGTTGTATTCTGTCATCTCAGCTTGAACTATTCCGCATTCAAGCTTATTTGTAATTAACAATTGTTGATAATACATACAAACATTGAGAAAAAGAGAGTGTAGTTTTTAAAGTGCTGTATTCACCCCCCCCTCTACAGCTTATAACTATATACTTTGGGAACCTTTCGGGACCTACAGTTTTGATTTGGCTTGGAGAAAATCGACGAAAGGGTTTGGAAACCCCATGATGATTCTCGGCCAACCACAGGGTTCCTCGGAGCTCGGGATTTTGAAACCTTACTTCTTTTTATTTTAGTTGATGTTTAATTGTTTAAAGTATTTAATTAATTAAAGTCGAGAATTAAACGTTTCGGTTCATGAAATCTAGCCTTGAGATTTCGGCCATGGGTTGAGACCCATGACCTCTCGGCTATGATGTGGTAACCTAATTCATAGATGGTTCATTCCATCATGTCGTTTAATTCACGGTTAAACTCGAACGATTAAATTAAATGCGTTAAAATCGAATCAATTAATCAAAAGTGTTTGATTATCAATATTTAAACATTTGTGACAAAACATATGTATATATGTTTCAGTTTTATAAAATTAAAGTGGGAGACTTTATTAGTTTTATAAAATTCACAAATCGGTTTTAAATATTATTCGATTCGATAGTTAAACGATTAATTGGAATATGGAAATCGAAATAATCAAAGTGAGTTGATTAATGGCTTCGATTAATTTCAGCCGTCAAAGGGATTAATACTCTACTTGTTTTTCGGTTTCATATGGGTTATTGAACCCAAGTATAAGTCGATTAACCAAGTTGGTTTGAAACAGTTTTCCGGTAATTCGTCGTTTAAATTAAATCGGTTTTAATTAAAACTTAAGTTTTAATGTTGAAATTAAAATTAATGTCATCAATCTTTTTGTTTAAATCGGCCATATTTTTTAATCTTTGGCCTGATAAAAATTTAATGGTAATAATAATTTGTAAACTGGATTTAATTTATGCATTTAATATTTAGTTCCATAAAATGCATTAAAAAATTAAATAGAATTTATTTTAAGGATTCTATTTTCAAATTGATGAAATCGTGACTTTGAGTTTCATGCTCAGTCATGGTTTAATGTTTTGAGATTTAATCTCGACATTAACGTTTTTGGTAGAAATCATTTAAAACCATAAAGAAAAGTTTTGGTGTTATTTAGGATGATCAATTTTCTTAAATCCTTTAATGAAAATACATTATTGAAAAAATTGTTCATTTAGAAAATTGACATTTTAAATAAAGTTTATTTAGTTTTTTTTTTGAAAAGCGTTTTAATTAAATAATAGTTAATTGATAATTATTTAAAGGAAGTTTAAATTATTTATCAATGTTAATTTGAAAATAATAACTAGATTTAATAAAGGTTGTTTAATAAAAAGTTTCTTAAAAAAGTAAGTTTAAGTTTCAAATGTGTTTGAATTGTTAATTGAATATTTTAACAAAAGTGTAGTTATGAATCTAAAGATAATGCAAAAATGGAATTGACTTTGAATTTTTCGGGAAAAAGTTTTTGAATTTTGAAAGTGTTCGTGAATTTCGATTTTACGAACCGTATATAATTTAAGAACGATATTGGACATGATTACTTCAATTAATGGTAGATTAATTGGTTTTGGAATTATTTTGTTGGCTAGATAAAAATGAATTCTGGATCACTTATATGGTTTACTGCTTTATTTATGTTTGTGACATAGATGAGCCTTGAGACACCTTTGTTTAGATGGTTGTTTATTTAATCATGATGTTTGCTATTTATTATTGGTTATTTTGGGGAAGGCCTGCATGCCATTGGAATCCCGGTTTTTATGATGTAATCTGTAATAGGTTAGAAAATAGGCAAATGTATCTATATCTATACTATATAAAATAAGAAAACCACTTGAGGTTTCTGGACCATTGGATGGAAAGAAATCAATGGTCCAGATTAATGACAACTCATAATTATTTATGAAATGTCCCTTATACCCTTAATTATAATCAATAATTATACCTGCCATTTCTTTAATTCATTTTCCAAATTTACTACCTTAACTTAATTACATTTAGTTTTCATTTTAAATTTCTCATTAATAAATTAATATTAAATTAAGATTTACCTAAAATAAATATGTGTCATTATTATCCTTAATGATTACCGTCAAATTCAAATTTAAAAATTTGGATTTAAATGTAGAAGTGTAGTAAATAAAGTTAAAATTTTTTGTTAATTGTTTTGCTAACAAGATTTAAAATTTAATTGATAAAACTTCAATTGTGAATATGATAAATTTTGATTGTTGATTTTCAGATATTTCATTTTTATATTTTATCATTTTCAAAATACATACACATTCACATAACTGAAGTTTTTTGTTTCTGACATTGATATTTCATATTTGAAGTCAATAAAATTAAAAGAAACATTTTTTGCAGACACATATTATCTGTTTTTTATAATACAATATAATAATATTTTTTTATTTAATATCAAACAACTAAGTATTTTTTATCTTTAATTTAACTAGCTCTCAATTTTTTTATTTTAATTATTATATAAATTTTATAATAATTTATTAAAATATAAAAAAAATATGTATTTTCTAAATCAACCCATGTAATAAATGGGTTGATTAACCTATATATTATAATAAAACAAAACAATTCATGTCATATGTCACTTCAACAATACAAGAAAATTTTATTTTTCCACCTCTTTTTCCAAATTGAACACCTTAACTTAATTGCATTAAATTTTGACTTTATGTTTTTTTCATTAATTATTTAGTAATAAATTAGATTTTGTACCATTTCAAATTAATGTTTACCTAAAATAAATATCTGATAACTTTGATTCCCAGTATATTTTGCACTCAAACACAATAATCAAACGATTTGTATTAAGAATATGAAGATTACAAGAGAGAATTTTGACACTCAATCTCTAGGAACTTTCACACTCAAGAACACACACACTAGATGGAGGCTAGATGGGGGCTCCTTTGTGTCTTCTTCTCAAACCCTAGGAGAACAATATCATTTATACCTAAACTTACTTTGGGGGTTTGTCCAAACACTCCCCTTAAAGTCTTGGAAATTAAGATTCCCCCCAAAGTAAACTATTCCTAATTATAAATTGAACCTAGACTTTAATTATATTTAATTATACACTATTTTAAGGCTAACAATCTCCCCTTTAGTGTATAATTAAATATTTACAATTAAACGCAATTACACAAGCTTGAATTACAAGAAATAAAGTTTCTAACAATCTCCCCCTTCTTGTAATCAAGGCTTGTATTCTTCTGAAGTCTTGGGCTCTAAACTCTGATCTCTGATCTTTGAAGTAACTCTGATCTCTGAACTTTTGAAGTATATCATTAATCTTCTTCAGATGACTCTCCCCTTAAATGTTTCAGATTGGTGGCTCTCCCCTTGCGTTTAGTAGGTCTTTCAAAACATTTCAACTCTTTTCAGAACATTCTCCCCCTCATGATGATTATGAGAATTATGATCATCATGTAATCACTTCAGCTCGCCCCTTCAAATGAACAACCTCAATGTGTCTTCAAATCTTCTTTCTTTGTCAAAGCAGATGATTACAGACTCAGAAAGAAAATAGTACATTTAAGAACATTGCAGACACAGAGGTACTCATCTCTCTCATGTTACATTCTCAATCCCCTCAATAACAGAATATGAACAGTTACATCATAAAATTTTCTCTCTCCTTCAGAAACAACAATCTCTCCCTCATTACAAAATATTCAGGACCAAAAGGATATTACAGTGAAGATCATGGCTTTGCAACCTGAATATAAGAAAATGAAACAAATTCATTTGTAAGTAACATTCCAATTCCACATAGGAGTTCTGTTTGCACAATAGACTAAGTCTATGTGACCTACGTTGAGCACTGGCGTGACATTAACACTGGTAGGATTTCCAAATAATCATCGTGAAATCCTTTATCATGAAAGAATCACTCATATTTGTTCCGACTTTGTCTCTGTAGACAAGCTATTTATAGTCACGCAGACTGTAGATTCCATGTGTCCTAAAAGAAGTATAACATTAAGCTCTAGACTTAAAGTGCATCAACTGAAGTCGGAGACCCGAGAGGATATCTTCCTTGTTTCAATATTAACAATATCCAAATGATATGTCGATAGAGTATGTGATATAACTCCGTGTGAATTGAAACAGAAGTCTTTTAAGAGAAAACTGAGTGCTAGGGAGGTTAGGTGCATGCATCACTGGGTCCATGACGTCTTGTTCAATACCTAATTCCAACACATGGAATTTGGTAGCAGATGTAGGAAACCCAGCAGACTGACATGGTGTTGGTAGGATTTATCTTTTCTTTTAATCCTTTCTCACTCCTCAGCTCTCGTCATTTTTCAACTGAACTCCATTCGGCTCACTTTTAAAATACAATGATTGACAGAAAGCATAGCATTGTTAGTTCATGATGCACTCCCACCTCCTTTCAATAACCCCTCTTAATTGCATTTTATCTATGCTCGACCCTGTTAGTTCCCCATGGTAACTAACACTCCTCAGCTATTTGACCTAAGAACCCTTACTCACACAAACTAAAGTGGTTTGCTCCTTGGGTAGGTCTTCCGGCTCTGGTTTAGACCATAGGAACGATATATATGCCTAATAACACATATTGGACATCATCGGAGTCAGCATGATATCTTGAAAGATATATCAGTGAAGCTCATGGGATATTTCAGAAGATGGATGAGAGTAGAATGAAATATCTTGGGAAGTTTGAGAGACTGTATGAGAGAACTTCAATACAAAGTCTTATATGAGATTTGAAAATGAATCAGACTATCATGAAAGAATTAGCTTGTATGGGAGAAACTTGATGTATGAGAGAATCAGACTATGTGGGAGAAATCAGAATATTTGAAAGAATCTTAGGAAGAATGAGATCAAGATCATCACGAAGATTAGATCAATTAATCTTGGTGGAAATTTATTCAATCAGAGAATCAGATTATTGTAACAAAACCTTTTAAAGTGTGCATTATAGTATTCAAAATGTTTACACACTTTTCGTCAAGATGTCATCTTCAGAACGCATCTGAAACTCCCCATGCAAATAAGAACAGTATCAGTGAAACATAAGATGTTATGAGTGAATTTCAAGAACGAAACTCAAACTCAAACTGATAAACATAAAAAATAGGGAAAATTCCAGATAAGTCGCGGAACCACAGGTTCTAAACTGGGTGTTTAGAAACCATCTAAACATGAAAGAACGAGTTCTGATCTGTCTTGATGCAGAAGTCGTTGCTTTGAGGTACGGGTTCTACTCAGAAGTAAGTAGAAGCCATTTCACTGAAGATTGGGTCGTGAACTGAGTGATCAGAAGCCTTTATTGAAGTCCGGGTTCCAGTCTGAAGTGATCTGAAAACCATCTCATTGAAGTCTGGGTTCCAGCCTGAAGTGATCTGAAAACCATTTAACCTGCAAAAAAATTAAACCACTTTTGGTACCCATCGAAAGATGGGTCCTTTCTTGTTAGATTTAGGATTTCCATCGTCATGTAACAACACAACAATAGGAATCCATTTATCATTCGACACAAGTTTAGATGCAGAACCTTTTGGCACCCATTTGTATATGGGTCCAGCAGATTTTGAAACAACCTTAGGTAATGGAACAACCTTTGGCTTGG
This sequence comes from Centrapalus pauciflorus, assembly GCA_020465985.1. Lineage (NCBI taxonomy): Eukaryota > Viridiplantae > Streptophyta > Magnoliopsida > Asterales > Asteraceae > Centrapalus > Centrapalus pauciflorus. Next base: position 11,910 of record JAANYP010002963.1, on the reverse strand, counting down.
GTGACTTTGGAAATGCCTTAGGCTTGGCCTTTGTAAATGGTTTTTCCAATTTGTCAGGCGGTGATGAGGCATGCACTTTTGTTTTCTTAGATTGGCGGCATTTCCGTTTTTCAGGATAAGGTACAAACTTAGTCATTTCAGAAACAGCACGCCGAAAGCTTTTTGGACATAATTGAAACAGATTGCAAAAAGAGTATTTCAAAGGATTACTAGCAACATCGTTTCCAGGCACACTAGCACTACTATCAATTTTCACAAAAGATTCAGGCATGACTGCCTTTTTCACAAAGAAACTTTGAAAATCAAGATGTGTTATTTTAGGAATCCTTCTTGCATGATCTGTAGGAACAAAACAATGAGAGTTCGTACGTTTGGAAGACTTAGACTTTGAAAATTTTTCTTTTCCTTGGTGAGTGGGTTTCTTGGAAGACTTAGATTGACTCCGAGTCTTCTTTGGAACCTCAGCTTTGGAAGATTTGGAGCACTCACCTTTACAACTGACAGTAGAAACTTCAACCTTGGCTTTACCTTTTTCAGATGATGTGAGATGGACTTTTGTAGGATGAGAAACCTTTGAATCTTTTAAATGAGAATTTATCCTTTCTGAAACTATGTCAAGCTTTTCTTTGTAGATGGTTAATTCTACATTTTGTTCAGATTTGCCAATTTTCCCTCACTCTTGAGAAGAGCTTCTTGATAATCAAGAGCTTTCTTTCGAGTTGTCTTTAATTCCTTTTCTAAAAGTTTGATTTTATGTTGAAAAACTTTTGTAGGAATGTAAAGATGAGGGATTGGTTTGACAGGTTCTGCGTTCATTTCAGCCTCTGAATAGCTTTATAAGAAGTCCTCCTCTAGAGTAGGTACTCTATAGGGATAACTATTGTTTAGCTCATCATATTTAAAAGACATTTCTTTTTGTTTGTTTTCATTTCGTTTCTCATCCTCTTGGGTTAAAATTTCTTCAGATGATTGATAAACGAAAGATTTCAACCCAGCACCCATATATCTCATGTCAAAAAATAGGTAAAACTTGTTGAACCTTTTCTAAGTACTTAGGATTTTTAAAACCAATTCCTTGTTTAGAATGATAAAACCTAGTCTCTTTGGATTGGTTTAAATGAATAGTTTGTTCAGTTTGACTACGTTTTAGAAATTCATCATCTAGGGTCTTTATGCGAGATTACAAACCTATTCTTTCTTCTTCTATCATTTTGTATTTTTCCAAACTGTCTATGTTTTCCATGCTTACAGACTCTAAGCGTTTTGAAAGAACAGATATTTCTGATTTTAAAGAGTTCTTTTCATCAGTGAGTTTATCCATACAAGATTCAAGGTATTTATTCCTATCCTCAACATCTACCTTTTTCAATTAACATCATTTTATCACCTCATGGTTGTTTAGCCATTTCTTTTTATACACAGCGGATGGGTCGTAGATCTTGTTTCAAGCTTCATTTTGACGTATTGTAGGCCGTTTAGCGATGTTTCAGTCAAAAGTTATGGCCTCTGGAAGCACTGAATGTCTAAAGTTTGGATAGACCCGGACCCGAAATTCGGATGATCCAAATTCGGATGATCCAAATTCGGATGGTCAGAATTCAGAAGGTCCGAATTCGGATGGGTCTGAATTTCAGTCGAGTCATAGATCTCGTTTCAAGCTTCGTTTTTGACGTATTGTAGGCCGTTTAACGATGTTCCAGTCAAAAGTTATGCCCTCTGGAAGCACTAAAACGAGAATAACACTAATAAAATTACCGATTAACAATTTCAACGATTAAACAAGAAAAACTTGTAATTATTGAACAAGAAATGCTCGAAATCAGTACAAGATTAATTGCTTATGATTATGGAATAGAAAACCAAACAAAAACAAAATATTAACATAGAAGTAAGAGCAAAACCTTTGATTTTTGCGAAAAACACAAAGAACAATTAGATTTAAAAAATGCAATTACTCCATGGATAATTCAAGTTAGATCATGAAAATTTCCAAAACAAATTATCTAACATATAAGATCATTCATGCAAAATTTCATATCATTTCAACAAGTAGATCACTCAAATCAAAAATATAATCACAAAAACGTAACCGAAAATGACCGGAATAGTAAAATTGCGATTACTCCCTCGATATTGGGAGTTAGCCTCTGAAATTTTGACAGGATGTTTCTGGCATATACTCGCACAACATATCCAAAAATCAGCTCATCGTATGAATATTTGGTGATTTTTTGAAGTTTCAGCTCAAATTCATGACGTTTTTTGTGAAGAACACGAACAAATATGAGATTTCAAGTTTAAATCTAATCTTCTTGCTCTGATACTAATTGATAACTTTGATTCCCAGTATATTTTGCACTCAAACACAATAATAAAACGATTTGTATTAAGAATATGAAGAATACAAGAGAGAATTTTGACACTCAATCTCTAGGAACTTTCACACTCAAGAACACACACTAGATGAAGGCTAGATGGAGGCTCCTTTGTGTCTTCTTCTCAAACCCTAGGAGAACAATATCATTTATACCTAAACTTACTTTGGGGGTTTGTCCAAACACTCCCCTTAAAGTCTTGGAAATTAAGATTCCCCCAAAGTAAATTATTCCTAATTATAAATTGAACCTAGACTTTTATTATATTTAATTATACACTATTATTATCCATAATAATCATAATTAAATCCAAATGTAAAAATTTGAATTAGTTTTGGAAATTATTATCTTTATCTTTATATATTAATAAAGGAGAACAATTAATGTCACATGGCATCACCTCAATTAACCAAAATTTTATTTTCCCTCCAAAATTTCCTAATATAACTTTCTCATTCAATTATCTAATTGATTATAAAAAGTAATTAAAACTAAAAATAATTACAATGTAATTTAAGTCTTATTAATGAAACCAATTTTATTTAATCACTTCGAAATTTAATACTTAGATTTACCTAAACGATTTATTTTGAATTATTTTATAAAATTTTAAGAAATTCTTTACTATGTAATTTTATCACATTAAACAAGTTTCTATCTTGTATTTTTATTATAACAATAAAAATGTAACACCAATTTCAAAATTTCAAAATGTTTTATTAATATAGTATCGACACTTTATTATTTTTTATTTTATAACAATATAATAAATTTCAATTCTATTAAAAATTATTATTTATCAAATATATCTATATAATATATAGGTTCATCTATCAATCTATTCTATTATAATATTAAATAATGTCACTTGAAACCTAACTAAAATGTTAATTAGCATAACCTAGATGGGACACCTGTAATAATCTACAATTTCTATGCTAAAATATAATTAAATACATTTAGGAAAAAGTCCGCCTATTATCTCGGATTTTTGTTTTAATATTGAGTTCACGGCCCATGTCTTTCTTTAGCTTATTATCTATACTTTTTAAAAATGTTAAAATAAATAATAAAATTAACTTAGGAAAAAAAAAGTTTGACTATTTACCAAATTTTTATAATTTTTTTCTTTCTTCATTATTATTTAATTCTTATTTATGTATTTTTTTTCTTTGATTTCCTGCTTTATATATTTCAATAATCTTTTTGGTAGTATAATATTGCTATTTTCTTTTTTGTTTCTATGATTATTTTTTGAATTTATACTAATTAAAAAAAAACAGTTATTTAACTATACCGTGTAATACACGGGTAATAAACTAGTTGTTATGTATAATAAAGGAAAATATCAAATGTCACGTGTCACCTCTACGTTCACCAAAAAGATAATTACAACTTATAAAAAATAAAAGATAAATACAATTTAATATTTTTAAAAAAGATAAATATACTCTATTTTTTAATCTGTAAATAATAAAAGATAAACACAATTATTATTTTTGTATGTTTTTATTTTTACTCATATACATTTTATATAAAAAAATTTAATTAAAAATATCCACGTAATACGTGGGTTATAAACTAGTTTAGATTAAAATTATGTAAAAATATTGGCGAAGATGTCCATCAAGAAGGAGGTCATTCATCAAGGACGCTCGGAGACATCATCGGATGCTGAGGCTAGTGGGAGCTGAAAGAGTTCAATCTTCTTGCCTTGTGTGTTGATGTTGTCCCTTAGGTTTTGACCTAATTGGTTTGTCCGTATGGCTCTTAGAAACCAATTTAGTTTCGGCAAGGCTATGTCATCGTGTGGTTGTATGTTTTATTTCTTTATGTTTTATTTAAATCTGCGTGGTTGTGGTGACAAAGTAGATAAATAGAAGAAATCAAAACTACAATCATTTTTGATGAAAAATTAAAGTATTTAAAAGGAAGTTTAAATTGGAAACTTTAATTATTTTGTCAAGTGTTAAATATGACATTTTTTATAAAATTAGTTTTTCAAATAAAAGGAGATTTATTTTTAAAATTTCATATGATCAAAGAGTTGAAATTTTTTAAAACTGGTACATTAACTAGACTATTTACCAGAATAGGTGGTGTCTAGGACAGTCTCGCTCGGGCTGTGGTTGTAGGAATTTCCGAGAGGTTTATAACCGAAAGGATCCTGCCCGATTTCTAACCTGACTGGCCACTAGTTCTTGGTAAGAGACTGGTTATAAACTCAAATTAAAAATTTGACACGGCACACCGTCCATATAGTGGCACTCACGGTGACCGGTCGTCGTAAGTATGTTCAGCCTTCGTTGGGTGCTTATGCCGCAAACTCGGGAAGAAGTGAGGTAAGCATTGCGGATCCTAAGTAAGACTTGGGCCAGTGTCTTGCAGTTGTTATATGGTATGTGTCATTGGTGGTTCCTCAGTAAGACTGTTGCCCAAGTTGTGGATGAGATTAAACATGATCAATTTAATAAATTGGAAATCTCATAAGAACTAAGGGTGCGTTTGGTACAGATAATGGAATTGTAGAGAAATGACATCAGAGAATGGAATTGTAGAGAAGGAGAAAGAGAATTGATTCATCTGTTCGGTAGAACAGAGAATTTAACAAAGAAATGTAACAGAGAATCATGTATCTTGTTTGGTACAACAGAGAATTCTATTAAAAAGTATTTTTTGTAATCATTAATTTTTGTAAAAAGTACTTTCAAACCCAACAATTAATAACTAAACATTTCATTGATCAAATAAAAATAACTACCAACATAATTTACTTATTTAATATTAAATAAAGTACTACAATTTAATTCAAACCAAAACAAAATACTACAATTTGATTAAAACCACAAAAAAAAGTAATACAATTTGAATCAAACCACAAAAATTATTCAAATACCAAGTACTACCTTTTGAAACTACAACATAATCAAGTATAAAGAAATTCATGTAACAACCTAACTTTTATCAATCATGTAATAATTGATTCTGAGATATAATATAATTTTATTATATTATTTATGTTGTTATTAAAATAAAATAAATATGAAATGGATTAAGTAAATATAATTTAAAATTATATTTATGATATGATTGAGTAAAATAAAAGAGATGTAAAATACAAAAGTTTAGTGGGTTAAACTACAAATGAAACTAAATGAAATATATATACTCAAATAAATGAACAATTAAGATCATTAATCTTAACAACTCTCTCTCTCTACTCTCTCACTAAGTATACGGCTACTCTTACAAATTGTCAAAGAAATTCATCATAATTGCAAGTAATTGAAGATTTAATACAAGAAAGGAGTTACAAGAATCAAAGATCAACAACAATCTACAAGAACTTGAGGTAAATTTACTTAATTTTCGGTATTTTGATTGTTTGGTTCGGTTTTGTGTCAAAACCGAAATCAAGGTTTTAAAATGTGGAAATCTTATGTTGCATGTGTATGAATTTAGAGGATTATGATGAATCTAAGTTAATAAAAGTTATAGAAACGGAATTTGTGGGTTAGATTGACCAAAACATTGAAGAAATCGGATATTTTGTGTTAAAATATGTTCTTGACAAAAATAGTACATTTTGGATGATCTAGATCAAATAAGTGTGTTATGGATAGGGAAAAATGTATAAAATCAACCCAAATAATGATAATACATCAGTATATGTAATTGCATGTTACTAAAAAGTGTTTTTAGAAATTTATATGTAAAACCCGTATGAATATAATGAAGAACATTAAGAACAAATTCTGGGAAAATACTAAGTACGGGATCCGAATTCGGATATACCCGAATTCGGATGAGGTACTCAATTCGGATCCTATCTTGAATTCGGATCAACATTTCGGATTTTGCCTTGGGTCCTAATTCGGATCCATGCTAATTCGGATCTTGCTTTTTCTAATTCGGACCCCAAGTCATCCTCAATTCGGATGATGATCAAATTCGGACCGGCCATTTCAATTCGGATTGGTCCGGATCCGGATGATCCGAATTCGGATCCCAATCCGGGCTGATCCGAAATTATGGTCCGAAATGCAATTTTTATATTTTAATATAAATGGCTATATAAATATATATATTGTTATATATATATATATTTAAGAACTTTTGGAGAATTTAAAAGAATAAAGAATATGAGCAAACAAAAGATTGATGAGCTATAAAGTTATCAGAATCAGATAGAATTAAAGAATTTATAACCAAAAGATGATGACATTGATAAGATAAGCTATCAGATATCAGACTCAGATAAAATACAAGAATTTGAAGACTAAATTGATGATGATAAAGATGATGAAAATGACATGATCTTATCATGAATGATTTTGAACAGGTTCAGTATATTCTGAACAAAGATTTACAGATTTAAAGACTTAAAAGCGGGTCAGAGACTTGAACTGACAGATTACAGATTGACAAAATCCTGAGATAACTCAGGTGGCAGATTCTTATATCTGTTTGACCAAGACCCAGAACTGTGAGTTATAGATATTCAAATTGAACATGCAAAGATCCGTTTGAGATATATTGATGCTGTTACATTATTTGACATTCATTTATCAGCTGGATTGAGACCTGTGCACACCATGGATGGGTGTTGCCCAGTGAATCATGATAGCTATTTGCTTATCATTTCATATTGCATTTATTAGCGTTTCAGACTTTGCTTTATGATTCGTTGCTATCATGACTCCTAAGACTTATGCTTACTTCATTGATCAGACTTGATAAGATTTATTCAGCTTGACTAGCCCTTATGGTCTATTGTTCTAGACCTGGCTATTCCACCAGTTCTCACGAACTTGGTAATGACCTCCGATGTTCGGCCATGTTGACCTACTGGTAGCTAGCCCAGTATGTGGCTGATCCCCACGATATAAGCGTGAGTGTGGTTTGAACATCATCCGATCTTAAGATACTATATCTCAATCATGATGAGGGCTGTAGCGGCAGCCAAGACATATCACGCTTAGATTTATGACTCCGCTTGACACGCATGTTAATATTGAAAATCTATAAACTCACTAAGCATTGCTTACAGATGTTGCATTAATATTTTACAGGTAAAAGCAAAGGAAAGTCACCTGCTGGACCTAGCTCTTAAGTCAATTAAAGATCAAGACAGAAGTATCCTAGACCACTTCTCAACAAATTTTCTGGTACTGATTGGAAGACAGCTAATGTGGTGGTTCTGGGTAGACTTGATGTGATGATTGATGTTATGATTAGATTAGATGTTACCCTTTTATAACTTAATTCTGAAATATGTAAACTTATTCCTAATCATGTTTGTACTTGTAATTTAATATTCCGCAATTAATTACCCTATCTTAGTTTGGTTGATATCGTATTGCATGATGTGGGACCTAGACTGGTGAGCACTGCCCCGTAAGGGGTGGTCTTCACAGGATGGTATCAGAGCACTAGTTTGAGTGAATCAAGTATTACGTAAGTATACTTGATCTCAAACTGAAGCAATACATATGTATCAATCATTTAGGTGGTTTGAACTGAGATAGGATGTACAGACTGTTAGGATGGGAAAAGGGTACATAGATCTAAGCCTATAAACTGATAGTTAATTGATTTTAATTTTCAGTAGAAGATGTCAGGATCAGGATCAGGTGATATTCCCAACAATATGACCCAACAACAAATGTTTGAAATGATGCAACAATTTCTAGCCCAACACTCAGAACAACAAAACAAAATGATGCAAGAACAGTTTCGTGCCAGAGATGAGGCCGAAGCTAAAAGACGTGAAGAAAAGAAAAATAAGAGAAAAGAAAAGCAAGTCCAGACCAATGAATCTGATTCTGATAATTCAAATCCAGAAACCCAAATAGCTCAGCCAAAAGGCTGCAAATTTCAAAGATTTTCAAAGCGAGCGGTGCCCTGAATTTCGAGGGTACTGTGGATCCGATTCAGGCGATGGATTGGATCAGTCATACGGAAGAAATTTTTAGAATCTCTGACTGTTTAGATTCTAAGAAAGTGAGCTACGCATCTGCGTTGTTTGTTGGAGCTGCTCGTGCCTGGTGGAAAACCCAGCGAAGTATCTACGGTGAAGAAGTGATTCAGACTTTAGAATGGGAGCAGTTTCTTGATATGTTCAATGCGAAATACTGCCCAGTTGACCAGCAAGATAAGATGGAAGTCCAATTAATGCAACTGACTCAGGGAACGAAGACTGTAGATGAATATGAACACGAATTTTCGAGATTATGTGGCTACTCTTCTTACCAAGTAGCAACAGAGGAAAGGAAAATGAATAGGTTCCGAGTAGGACTCAATCCTAGATACAGACATCCGATGAGCGCGATTAAATACAAGAGTTATCTAGAAATGGTAGAAGCAGCTAGACAGATTGAACGAGGGTACTTAGAGTACGGCGATCAGCTCTACGCTCCGTCTACTAATCCGATGAACCCGTCTCCCCCAAAGAAACAGCGATTTGGCAGATTCTTTAAGCCAAATAAGTCTCAGTCACAATCTCAGCAATCCCATCATTATAGTTCACAACCGAAAGCGCAAGCCTACTCACTGACAAACGAGCCACGATTCTGTAAGCGATGCCGAAAATCACATATGGGGTTATGTAATCCAGAAGACGTTACTTGCTTCGCGTGCAACATGATCGGTCACAGCAGTGATGAATGTCCGCAGCAGGGACGTGGATGTGCGAAATGTGGAAAGAGAGGGCACTTCATGTATCAGTGTCGTAGCGGGCCGCGATATCAGTCTCAATCATCTGCGGGAGGTTCTTCGGGAAAAAGTTCTGCTGCAACGCCGACTGCACGGACGCGAGCTTTCCAAATTACAGCTGAAGAGGCGAAAGAAACACCAGACGTAGTCACCGGTACGTTTCTGTTAAATACAATTCCTGCTCGCGTATTATTTGATTCCGGTGCTAGTCATTCCTTCATATCAACTACCTTCGCTCAAAGATTATATAAATCTCCCTCGAAGCTTCCTGTAATACTTGATATCGAGACAGCCAGCAACAACTATGTTATGGCTGATTCTGTTTATCGTAACTGCACTCTACTTGTCAATAACATTGTATTCAATCTCGACCTCATCCCGATTCCGTTAAAAGAATTTGACGTCATCATCGGCATGGATTGGCTAATGAACAACGATGCCACAATTATCTGCAACCGACGAGTAATCAGAATCAAATCTTCAGACGGTCGAGTACTTGAGATCAAGGGCGAAAAGCGGAAAGGTGCGCATTGCTTTATATCTGTAGAAAAGGCTCACAAATATTTGTCTAAAGGTCACGACTCTTACCTTTGTTATGCTCTATCTGAGTCCAGCTCTGAAAAGAAATCGTTGTCCGACATTCCTATCGTCTGTGAGTTCCCAGACGTATTCCCTGACGATATTTCCGGAGTGCCACCGGAACGACAAGTCGAGTTCAGTATTGACTTGGTTCCTGGTGCGGCTCCTATCGCAAAAGCTCCATACAGACTTGCACCTGAAGAAATGCAGGAAATGTCAAAGCAACTGCAAGAGCTGTTGGAGAAGGGGTTTATCCGACCAAGTTCTTCTCCGTGGGGTGCACCAGTACTATTTGTTAAAAAGAAAGACGGAACTTTCCGTATGTGCATCGATTACCGCGAGTTGAACAAGGTTACAATAAAGAATAAGTATCCTCTGCCCAGAATCGATGATCTGTTTGATCAGTTACAAGGAGCCAGTTACTTTTCGAAAATAGATCTCCGATCTGGGTATCATCAGTTAAAAGTCAGAGAAGAAGATGTTCCAAAGACAACTTTCCGTACAAGATACGGCCATTACGAATTTCTCGTGATGCCGTTCGGCTTGACAAATGCACCAGCGGCATTCATGGATCTCATGAATCGTGTGTGCAGACCAATGTTGGATAAATCAGTTATCGTATTCATAGACGATATTCTGATTTACTCCAAAACGGAGGCTGATCATTCTATTCATCTGCGGCAATTGCTAGAGTTATTAAGAAAAGAAAGACTCTATGCAAAGTTTTCTAAGTGCGAATTCTGGCTCAGACAGGTATAATTTCTATTATATAAGTCTTGAGCTGTTTCCTTAACTATTCTATGATTCACCTCAGAATTTGAAATTCTATCTTAATTCTTATAGATCCAGTTCCTTGGCCATGTTGTTTCTGGCGAAGGAATTTCCGTTGATCCTTCAAAAGTCGAGGCTGTTCAGAAGTGGCAAACACCTCGCAATGCCTCAGAGATAAGAAGTTTCCTTGGATTGGCCGGTTATTATCGGCGATTCATAAAAGACTTCTCAAAGATTGCTGTGCCGCTTACAATGCTAACACGGAAGAATACTCCTTTCGTTTGGACCGATAAACAGCAAGAGGCATTCGATATTCTGAAACAAAAGTTGATTCAAGCGCCGATCCTAGCCTTGCCAGAAGGTAACGACGATTTCGTTGTTTACAGCGACGCTTCTGGTACTGGCTTAGGATGTGTTCTTATGCAAAAGGGAAAAGTAATTGCCTACGCTTCAAGGCAATTAAAGGATTACGAGAAAAGTGCACCAACTCATGATCTTGAGTTGGCTGCCGTCACCTTTGCTCTAAAAATCTGGCGGCATTATCTTTATGGGACTCGGTGTCAGCTCTACACCGATCATAAGAGTCTCAAATACCTTTTTACTCAGAAAGATCTGAACATGAAACAGCGTCGATCCTTGGAGCTTATCAAGGATTATGACTGCAAGATCTTATATCATCCCGACAAAGCAAATGTTGTCGCGGATGCGTTGAGTAGAAAAGTGTATCCTGAAAAGTGCTGTTATACCCTAACTCCAGTTATATTCTTTTCTGATCTTATTGAAGATATTCGAGTTGCTCAAACTGAAGCGCTAAAAGAAGAGAATATTGATTCTGAAAATCTTAAAGGGCAACTACAATTTCTAACTCTGAATCATTTGGGACTTCATTGTCTCAAGGGAAACCGAATCTGGGTTCCTAAGTATGGTTCAATCCGTAGCACCCTTCTATCCGAAGCTCATCAGTCCAAGTTATCTATTCATCCTGGCAGCTCAAAGATGTATTTTGATCTGAAAGCTGATTACTGGTGGCCAGGAATGAAGAAGGACATTGGAAAATGTGTTGAAAGTTGCAGAATATGTCAGATGGTTAAGGCAGAACATCAGAAGCCCTTCGGGGATATGCAACCACTACCAGTTCCTGAATGGAAGTGGGAGCATATAACAATGGACTTCATTACGAAGCTGCCAAAGACCAAAAGACAGCACGACTCCATCTGGGTAGTCGTTGATCGTTTAACTAAATCAGCACATTTCATTCCGATGAAAGAAACTTATTCTCTCGATAGATTGGCGCAGCTGTACATCACAGAGATTATTTCTCGTCACGGTGTGCCAAAGTCTATTGTATCTGATCGTGATAGTCGCTTCACATCCAGATTCTGGCAAGCACTACAAGAAGGGATGGGTACTCGGATTTCTATGAGTACTGCTTATCATCCAAATGCAGATGGCCAGAGTGAGCGTACTATTC
>JAANYP010002961.1:25381-38200 GCA_020465985.1 Centrapalus pauciflorus | reverse complement strand
TGTGGAAATTTGTTTCCTAGGGTGTACGCTATGTTTACCCGACAATCCTACTTTTAATTAAATAGACGTTAAAAAAAAACTCAAACGATTTAGATCGCATAACTCATTTCGCAAACTCAATTGAGGGTGTGGAAATTTGTTTCAAAATTCTAATTTAGCCCCTGAACTTTCCATTATTTAAGTCGCTATTTGACACTTATTTGACTTTTGCAAGGTCAACACTAGCGCGGAAACGGTGTGGAAATTTGTTTCCTGGGGTGTACGCTATGTTTACCCGACAATCCTACTTTTAATTAAATAGACGTTAAAAAAAACTCAAACGATTTAGATCGCATTCTAATTTAGCCCCTGAACTTTCCATTATTTAAGTCGCAATTTGACACTTATTTAACTTTTGCAAGGTCAACACTAGCGCGGAAACGGTGTGGAAATTTGTTTCCTAGGGTGTACGCTATGTTTACCCGACAATCCTACTTTTAATTAAATAGACGTTAAAAAAAACTCAAACGATTTAGATCGCATAACTCATTTCGCAAACTCAAATGAAGGTGTGGAAATTTGTTTTAAAATTCTAATTTAGCCCCTGAACTTTCCATTATTTAAGTCGCTATTTGACACTTATTTGACTTTTTCAAGGTCAACACTAGCATAATTCACCATTATTTATTAGATTAACATCAACTAACAATATTAAATGCCTTAAACTGTTGTGTTTCTATATTATGTTAACCCGCGGAAACGGTGTGGAAATTTTTTTCCACGGGTGTACGCTATGTTTACCCGAAAATTCTACTTTTAATTACCCGAAAACTCACACGATTTAGATCGCTGTACGCTATGTTTACCCGAAAATTCTACTTTTAATTACCCGAAAACTCATACGATTTAGATCGCATAACTAATTTCGCAAACTCAATTGAAGGGTGCTCTGAAATCCTTTTTTGTCTTGATCGCAGTTGTAGTTCAAGAATATTAGGCCGTGGGTGTGTTTTAGGGGTGAAAATACATTATCAAGTGTAGGTACAGTGGGCTCGTCACCATGATTTAGGGTTAAAATGTTCCCATCCACAATTTTGAAATCGAGGGGCTGGAATTCTTTATTGAAGGACTAGACCACCTGTGTTCTAGGTTATACCAACGGTGTTCTATTCTATACCAGCGTTGTTCTAGCCTTTTGCAAAATTTTAATTTAGCCCCCTGAACTTTAATATTAAATGCCTTGAACTTGTTCTAGCCGTTTTCAAAATTTTAATTTATCCCCCTGAACTTTAATATCAAATGCCTTAAACTGTTGTGTTTCCTAGGGCCTATATTAGGTTAACCCACGGAAACGGTGTGGAAATTTTTTTCCTCGGGTGTACGCTATGTTTACCCGACAATCCTACTTTTAATTAAACAGACGTTAAAAAAACCTCAAACGATTTAGATCGCATAACTCATTTCGCAAACTCAAATGAAGGTGTGGAAATTTGTTTTAAAATTCTAATTTAGCCCCTGAACTTTCCATTATTTAAGTCGCTATTTGACACTTATTTGACTTTTGCAAGGTCAACACTAGCATAATTCACCATAATTTATTAGATTAACATCAACTAACAATATTAAATGCCTTAAACTGTTGTGTTTCTATATTATGTTAACCCGCGGAAACGGTGTGGAAATTTGTTTCCACGGGTGTACGCTATGTTTACCCGAAAATTCTACTTTTAGTTACCCGAAAACTCACACGATTTAGATCGCTGTACGCTATGTTTACCCGAAAATTCTACTTTTAATTACCCGAAAACTCATACGATTTAGATCGCATAACTAATTTCGCAAACTCAATTGAAGGGTGCTCTGAAATCCTTTTTTGTCTTGATCGCAGTTGTAGTTCAAGAATATTAGGCCGTGGGTGTGTTTTAGGGGTGAAAATACATTATCAAGTGTAGGTACAGTGGGCTCGTCACCATGATTTAGGGGTAAAATGTTCCCATCCAAATTTTTGAAATCGAGGGGCTGGAATTCTTTATTGAAGGACTAGACCGCATGTGTTCTAGGTTATACCAACGGTGTTCTAGTCTATACCAGCGTTGTTTTAGCCTTTTGCAAAATTTTAATTTAGCCCCCTGAACTTTAATATTAAATGCCTTGCACTTGTTCTAGCCTTTTTCAAAATTTTAATTTATCCCCCTGAACTTTAATATTAAATGCCTTAAACTGTTGTGTTTCCTAGGGCCTATATTAGGTTAACCCGCGGAAACGGTGTGGAAATTTGTTTCCTAGGGTGTACGCTATGTTTACCCGAAAATTCTACTTTTAATTAAATAGACATTAAAAGAAAAACTCAAACGATTTAGATCGCATAACTCATTTCGCAAACTCAAATGAAGGTGTGGAAATTTGTTTTAAAATTCTAATTTAGCCCCTGAACTTTCCATTATTTAAGTCGCTATTTGACACTTATTTGACTTTTGCAAAGTCAACACTAGCATAATTCACCATTATTTATTAGATTAACATCAACTAACAATATTAAATGCCTTAAACTGTTGTGTTTCTATATTATGTTAACCCGCGGAAACGGTGTGGAAATTTGTTTCCACGGGTGTACGCTATGTTTACCCGAAAATTCTACTTTTAATTCATCGAAAACTCACACGATTTAGATCGCTGTACGTTATGTTTACCCGAAAATTCTACTTTTAATTACCGAAAAACTCACACGATTTAGATCGCATAACTAATTTCGCAAACTCAATTGAAGGGTGCTCTGAAATCCTTTTTTGTCTTGATCGCAGTTGTAGTTCAAGAATATTAGGCTGTGGGTGTGTTTTAGGGGTGAAAATACATTATCAAGTGTAGGTACAGTGGGCTCGACACCATGATTTAGGGGTAAAATGTTCCCATCCACAATTTTGAAATCGAGGGGCTGGAATTATTTATTGAAGGACTAGACCACCTGTGTTCTAGGTTATACCAACGGTGTTCTAGTCTATACCAGCGTTGTTCTAGCCTTTTGCAAAATTTTAATTTAGCACCCTGAACTTTAATATTAAATGCCTTAAACTGTTGTGTTTCCTAGGGCCTATATTAGGTTAACCCGCGGAAACAGTGTGGAAATTTGTTTCCTAGGGTGTACGCTATGTTTACCCAAAAATTCTACTTTTAATTAAATAGACATTAAAAGAAAAACTCAAACGATTTAGATCGCATAACTGATTTCGCAAACTCAATTGAAGGTGTGGAAATTTGTTTCAAAATTCTAATTTAGCCCCTGAACTTTCCATTATTTAAGTCGCTATTTGACACTTATTTAACTTTTGCAAGGTCAACACTAGCGCGGAAACGGTGTGGAAATTTGTTTCCTAGGGTGTACGCTATGTTTACCCGACAATCCTACTTTTAATTAAATAGACGTTAAAAAAAACTCAAACGATTTAGATCGCATAACTCATTTCGCAAACTCAATTGAGGGTGTGGAAATTTGTTTCAAAATTCTAATTTAGCCCCTGAACTTTCCATTATTTAAGTCGCTATTTGACACTTATTTGACTTTTGCAAGGTCAACACTAGCGCGGAAACGGGGTGGAAATTTGTTTCCTAGGGTGTACGCTATGTTTACCCGACAATCCTACTTTTAATTAAATAGACGTTAAAAAAAACTCAAATGATTTAGATCGCATTCTAATTTAGCCCCTGAACTTTCCATTATTTAAGTCGCAATTTGACACTTATTTAACTTTTGCAAGGTCAACACTAGCGCGGAAACGGTGTGGAAATTTGTTTCCTAGCGTGTACGCTATGTTTACCCGACAATCCTACTTTTAATTAAATAGACGTTAAAAAAAAACTCAAACGATTTAGATCGCATAACTCATTTCGCAAACTCAAATGAAGGTGTGGAAATTTGTTTTAAAATTCTAATTTAGCCCCTGAACTTTCCATTATTTAAGTCGCTATTTGACACTTATTTGACTTTTGCAAGGTCAACACTAGCATAATTCACCATAATTTATTAGATTAACATCAACTAACAATATTAAATGCCTTAAACTGTTGTGTTTCTATATTATGTTAAATCGCGGAAACGGTGTGGAAATTTGTTTCCACGGGTGTACGCTATGTTTACCCGAAAATTCTACTTTTAATTACCCGAAAACTCACACGATTTAGATCGCTGTACGCTATGTTTACCCGAAAATTCTACTTTTAATTACCCGAAAACTCATACGATTTAGATCGCATAACTAATTTCGCAAACTCAATTGTAGGGTGCTCTGAAATCCTTTTTTGTCTTGATCGCAGTTGTAGTTCAAGAATATTAGGCCGTGGGTGTGTTTTAGGGGTGAAAATACATTATCAAGTGTAGGTACAGTGGGCTCGTCACCATGATTTTGGGGTAAAATGTTCCCATCCACAATTTTGAAATCGAGGGGCTGGAATTATTTATTGAAGGACTAGACCACCTGTGTTCTAGGTTATACTAGCGTTGTTCTAGCCTTTTGCAAAATTTTAATTTAGCCCCCTGAACTTTAATATTAAATGCCTTAAACTGTTGTGTTTCCTAGGGCCTATATTAGGTTCACCCGCGGAAACGGTGTGGAAATTTGTTTCCTAGGGTGTACGCTATGTTTACCCGAAAATTCTACTTTTAATTAAATAGACATTAAAAGAAAAACTCAAACGATTTAGATCGCATAACTCATTTCGCAACTCAATTGAAGGTGTGGAAATTTGTTTCAAAATTCTAATTTAGCCCCTGAACTTTCCATTATTTAAGTCACTATTTGACACTTATTTAACTTTTGCAAGGTCAACACTAGCGCGAAAACGGTGTGGAAATTTGTTTCCTAGGGTGTACGCTATGTTTACCCGACAATCCTACTTTTAATTAAATAGACGTTAAAAAAAAACTCAGACGATTTAGATCGCATAACTCATTTCGCAAACTCAATTGAGGGTGTGGAAATTTGTTTCAAAATTCTAATTTAGCCCCTGAACTTTCCATTATTTAAGTCGCTATATGACACTTACTTGACTTTTGCAAGGTCAACACTAGCGCGGAAACGGTGTGGAAATTTGTTTCCTAGGGTGTACGCTATGTTTACCCGACAATCCTACTTTTAATTAAATAGACGTTAAAAAAAAACTCAAACGATTTAGATCGCATTCTAATTTAGCCCCAGAACTTTCCATTATTTAACTCGCTATTTGACACTTATTTAACTTTTGCAAGGTCAACACTAGCGCGGAAACGGTGTGGAAATTTGTTTCCTAGGGTGTACGCTATGTTTACCCGACAATCCTACTTTTAATTAAATAGACGTTAAAAAAAAACTCAAACGATTTAGATCGCATAACTCATTTCGCAAACTCAAATGAAGGTGTGGAAATTTGTTTTAAAATTCTAATTTAGCCCTTGAACTTTCCATTATTTAAGTCGCTATTTGACACTTATTTGACTTTTGCAAGGTCAACACTAGCATAATTCACCATAATTTATTAGATTAACATCAACTAACAATATTAAATGCCTTAAACTGTTGTGTTTCTATATTATGTTAACCCGCGGAAACGGTGTGGAAATTTGTTTCCACGGGTGTACGCTATGTTTACCCGAAAATTCTACTTTTAATTACCCGAAAACTCACACGATTTAGATCGTTGTACGCTATGTTTACCCGAAAATTCTACTTTTAATTACCCGAAAACTCATACGATTTAGATCGCATAACTAATTTCGCAAACTCAATTGAAGGGTGCTCTGAAATCCTTTTTTGTCTTGATCGCAGTTGTAGTTCAAGAATATTAGGCCGTGGGTGTGTTTTAGGGGTGAAAATACATTATCAAGTGTAGGTACAGTGGGCTCGTCACCATGGTTTAGGGGTAAAATGTTCCCATCCACAATTTTGAAATCGAGGGGCTGGAATTCTTTATTGAAGGACTAGACCACCTGTGTTCTAGCTTATACCAACGGTGTTCTAGTCTATCCCAGCGTTGTTCTAGCCTTTTGCAAAATTTTAATTTAGCCCCCTGAACTTTAATATTAAATGCCTTGAACTTGTTCTAGCCTTTTGCAAAATTTTAATTTAGCCCCCTGAACTTTAATATTAAATGCCTTGAACTTGTTCTAGCCTTTTTCAAAATTTTAATTTATCCCCCTGAACTTTAATATCAAATGCCTTAAACTGTTGTGTTTCCTAGGGCCTATATTAGGTTAACCCGCGGAAACGGTGTGGAAATTTGTTTCCTAGGGTGTACGCTATGTTTACCCGACAATCCTACTTTTAATTAAATAGACGTTAAAAAAAACTCAAACGATTTAGATCGCATAACTCATTTCGCAAACTCAAATGAAGGTGTGGAAATTTGTTTTAAAATTCTAATTTAGCCCCTGAACATTCCATTATTTAAGTCGCTATTTGACACTTATTTGACTTTTGCAAGGTCAACACTAGCATAATTCACCATTATTTATTAGATTAACATCAACTAACAATATTAAATGCCTTAAACTGTTGTGTTTCTATATTATGTTAACCCGCGGAAACGGTGTGGAAATTTGTTTCCACGGGTGTACGCTATGTTTACCCGAAAATTCTACTTTTAATTACCCGAAAACTCACACGATTTAGACCGTTGTACGCTATGTTTACCCGAAAATTCTACTTTTAACTACCCGAAAACTCACACGATTTAGATCGCATAACTAATTTCGCAAACTCAATTGAAGGGTGCTCTGAAATCCTTTTTTGTCTTGATCGCAGTTGTAGTTCAAGAATATTAGGTCGTGGGTGTGTTTTAGGGGTGAAAATACATTATCAAGTGTAGGTACAGTGGGCTCGTCACCATGATTTAGGGGTAAAATGTTCCCATCCACAATATTGAAATCGAGGGGCTGGAATTATTTATTGAAGGACTAGACCACCTGTGTTCTAGGTTATACCAACGGTGTTCTAGTCTATACCAGCGTTGTTCTAGCCTTTTGCAAAATTTTAATTTAGCCCCCTGAACTTTAATATTAAATGCCTTAAACTGTTGTGTTTCCTAGGGCCTATATTAGGTTAACCCGCGGAAACGGTGTGGAAATTTGTTTCCTAGGGTGTACGGTATGTTTACCAGAAAATTCTACATCGCATTCTAATTTAGCCCCTGAACTTTCCATTATTTAAGTCGCTATTTGACACTTATCTAACTTTTGCAAGATCAACACTAGCGCGGAAACGGTGTGGAAATTTGTTTCCTAGGGTGTACGCTATGTTTACCCGACAATCCTACTTTTAATTAAATAGACGTTAAAAAAAACTCAAACGATTTAGATCGCATAACTCATTTCGCAAACTCAAATGAAGGTGTGGAAATTTGTTTTAAAATTCTAATTTAGCCCCTGAACTTTCCATTATTTCAGTCGCTATTTGACACTTATTTGACTTTTGCAAGGTCAACACTAGCATAATTCACCATAATTTATTAGATTAACATCAGCTAACAATATTAAATGCCTTAAACTGTTGTGTTTCTATATTATGTTAACCCGCGGAAACGGTGTGGAAATTTGTTTCCACGGGTGTACGCTATGTTTACCCGAAAATTCTACTTTTAATTACCCGAAAACTCACACGATTTAGATCTCTGTACGCTATGTTTACCCGAAAATTCTACTTTTAATTACCCGAAAACTCATACGATTTAGATCGCATAACTAATTTCGCAAACTCAATTGAAGGGTGCTCTGAAATCCTTTTTTGTCTTGATCGCAGTTGTAGTTCATGAACATTAGGCCGTGGGTGTGTTTTAGGGTAGAAAATACATTATCAAGTGTAGGTACAGTGGGCTCGTCACCATGATTTAGGGGTAAAATGTTCCCATCCACAATTTTGAAATCGAGGGGCTGGAATTCTTTATTGAAGGACTAGACCGCATGTGTTCTAGGTTATACCAACGGTGTTCTAGTCTATACCAGCGTTGTTCTAGCCTTTTGCAAAATTTTAATTTAGCCCCCTGAACTTTAATATTAAATGCCTTGAATTTGTTCTAGCCTTTTTCAAAATTTTAATTTATCCCCCTGAACTTTAATATTAAATGCCTTAAACTGTTGTGTTTCCTAGGGCCTATATTAGGTTAACCCGCGGAAACGGTGTGGAAATTTGTTTCCTAGGGTGTACGCTATGTTTACCCGAAAATTCTACTTTTAATTAAATAGACATTAAAAGAAAAACTCAAACGATTTAGATCGCATAACTCATTTCGCAAACTCAATTGAAGGTGTGGAAATTTGTTTCAAAATTCTAATTTAGCCCCTGAACTTTCCATTATTTAAGTCGCTATTTCACACTTATTTGACTTTTGCAAGGTCAACACTAGCGCGGAAACGGTGTGGAAATTTGTTTTCTAGGGTGTACGCTATGTTTACCCGACAATCCTACTTTTTATTAAATAGACGTTAAAAAAAAACTCAAACGATTTAGATCACATTCTAATTTAGCCCCTGAACTTTCCATTATTTAAGTCGCTATTTGACACTTATTTGACTTTTGCAAGGTCAACACTAGCATAATTCACCATTATTTATTAGATTAACATCAACTAACAATATTAAATGCCTTAAACTGTTGTGTATCTATATTATGTTAACCCGCGGAAACGGTGTGGAAATTTGTTTCCACGGGTGTACGCTATGTTTAACCGAAAATTCTACTTTTAATTACCCGAAAACTCACACGATTTAGATCGCTGTACGCTATGTTTACCCGAAAATTCTACTTTTAATTACCCGAAAACTCATACGATTTAGATCGCATAACTAATTTCGCAAACTCAATTGAAGGGTGCTCTGAAATCCTTTTTTGTCTTGATCGCAGTTGTAGTTCAAGAATATTAGGCCGTGGGTGTGTTTTAGGGGTGAAAATACATTATCAAGTGTAGGTACAGTGGGCTCGTCACCATGATTTAGGGGTAAAATGTTCCCATCCACAATTTTGAAATCGAGGGGCTGGAATTCTTTATTGAAGGACTAGACCGCATGTGTTCTAGGTTATACCAACGGTGTTCTAGTCTATACCAGCGTTGTTCTAGCCTTTTGCAAAATTTTAATTTAGCCCCCTGAACTTTAATATTAAATGCCTTGAACTTGTTCTAGCCTTTTTCAAAATTTTAATTTATCCCCCTGAACTTTAATATTAAATGCCTTAAACTGTTGTGTTTCCTAGGGCCTATATTAGGTTAACCCGCGGAAACGGTGTGGAAATTTGTTTCCTAGGGTGTACGCTATGTTTACCCGAAAATTCTACTTTTAATTAAATAGACATTAAAAGAAAAACTCAAACGATTTAGATCGCATAACTCATTTCGCAAACTCAAATGAAGGTGTGGAAATTTGTTTTAAAATTCTAATTTAGCCCCTGAACTTTCCATTTTTTAAGTCGATATTTGACACTTATTTGACTTTTGCAAGGTCAACACTAGCGCGGAAACGGTGTGGAAATTTGTTTCCTAGGGTGTACGCTATGTTTACCCAACAATCCTACTTTTAATTAAATAGACGTTAAAAAAAAACTCAAACGATTTAGATCGCATTCTAATTTAGCCCCTGAACTTTCCATTATTTAAGTCGCTATTTGACACTTATTTGACTTTTGCAAGGTCAACACTAGCATAATTCACCATTATTTATTAGATTAACATCAACTAACAATATTAAATGCCTTAAACTGTTGTGTTTCTATATTATGTTAACCCGCGGAAACGGTGTGGAAATTTGTTTCCACGGGTGTACGCTATGTTTACCCGAAAATCCTACTTTTAATTACCCGAAAACTCACACGATTTAGATCGCTGTACTCTATGTTTACCCGAAAATTCTACTTTTAATTACCCGAAAACTCATACGATTTAGATCGCACAACTAATTTCGCAAACTCAATTGAAGGGTGTTCTGAAATCATTTTTTGTCTTGATCGCAGTTGTAGTTCAAGAATATTAGGCCGTGGGTGTGTTTTAGGGGTGAAAATACATTATCAAGTGTAGGTACAGTGGGCTCGTCACCATGATTTAGGGGTAAAATGTTCCCATCCACAATTTTGAAATCGAGGGGCTGGAATTCTTTATTGAAGGACTAGACCGCATGTGTTCTAGGTTATACAAACGGTGTTCTAGTCTATACCAGCGTTGTTCTAGCCTTTTGCAAAATTTTAATTTAGCCCCCTGAACTTTAATATTAAATGCCTTGAACTTGTTCTAGCCTTTTTCAAAATTTTAATTTATCCCCCTGAACTTTAATATTAAATGCCTTAAACTGTTGTGTTTCCTAGGGCCTATATTAGGCTAACCCGCGGAAACGGTGTGGAAATTTGTTTCCTAGGGTATACGCTATGTTTACCCGAAAATTCTACTTTTAATTAAATAGACATTAAAAGAAAAACTCAAACGATTTAGATCGCATAACTCATTTCGCAAACTCAATTGAAGGTGTGGAAATTTGTTTCAAAATTCTAATTTAGCCCCTGAACTTTCCATTATTTAAGTCGCTATTTCACACTTATTTGACTTTTGCAAGGTCAACACTAGCGCGGAAACGGTGTGGAAATTTTTTTCCTAGGGTGTACGCTATGTTTACCTGACAATCCTACTTTTAAGTAAATTGACGTTAAAAAAAAACTCAAACGATTTAGATCGCATTCTAATTTAGCCCCTGAACTTTCCATTATTTAAGTCGCTATTTGACACTTATTTGACTTTTGCAAGGTCAACACTAGCATAATTCACCATTATTTATTAGATTAACATCAACTAACAATATTAAATGCCTTAAACTGTTGTGTTTCTATATTATGTTAACCCGCGGAAACGGTGTGGAAATTTGTTTCCACGGGTGTACGCTATTGTGACACCTTTGCCACAACAACCACCAATTACAATACACCCAGGATTAATCATCAACATGCAATAACATAATGATCTGATAACCTAAATTAAGTGCGGAAGCATTAAAACATAAATAAAGTGGTGCAACAAGTGTTAAACACCCTACGGTGCTATCAGGTACCAAGTCTAGGTCTACACACCCATACATTTATTACAATCATCCAGAATATATTACAACATTTGTCCCACAATATAATTACCGATTAAATAGCAGATATCTTCCAAATCTTCCAAATCGACCTAACTAGAAGGTCCAGCCGTAGATTTTCCTTTGCCTGTAAAAATACAACAACTAAAACGTAAGCGGATGCTTAGTGAATACAAAGATTGCGCATATTATAAATATTTATGAAGCCCAAGAGTAACCCCGACGACAAACGTCGTATACTCTCTTCGTACACCTAGTACGGACCAGAGCCGCAGCCCCTTCGAGCCCAAGGCCGAATGAAGCCCTTATCCAACAATTCTTGCAGTTGTGTCATCATTTCCTTCATCTCGGTTGGGGCAAGACGATAAGGAGAACGAGCTACCGGTGCAGCTCCGGGGATCAGATCAATTCGAAACTCAACTTGTCTCTCAGGCGGCACGCCAGACAAGTCTTCCGGAAACACATCCGGGAATTGTGAAACAACCGGCACATCGGCCAAAGTTCTCTTCTCTGCCTTAGCATCAATCGCATATGCTAAGTATGCATCACATCCCTTTGCAACAAGCTTTCGAGCTTTTGCAATGGTCAGTAAGCACAGATCCCCACTTCTCCTATCCCCGTATATACAAATCTCACGCCCCTCCGGGGTAGTTATCTTTATCATTCGGCTCTTACACACTATGTGGGCTTCATTCTCGATCAACCAGTCCATCCCGACTATGACATCAAACTCACTGAATTCTATCGGTATCAAGTCCAAATTGAAGACTACATCCTCAATTACTAACGTGCAGTTACGGTAGACATGATCTACTTTTACTAGGGTGTTGCTAGCAGTTTCTATATCAAGAACAGCAGATAATCTAGATAGTGGCATGGCAAGTCTTTGTGCAAACATAGTAGAAACAAACGACCTATTGGCACCCGAATCAAATAAAACTCGTGCAGGCATAGAATTAACTATGAACGTACCCGTGACGACCTCCGGATTTTCCCTTGCTTCCTCTGCAGTTATCTGAAAAGCACGAGCAGGTGCCCTCTGTGACTGACCCCGGCGGTTAACTGAACCACCACTCGAACCTCCAGACGAGCATGTTGATGATGGGACAGCAGCCGTTGGAGCATTCTTTCTACAATTCCTGCTATAGTGACCCCGCACCCCACACTTATAGCAAGCATCACCCTTCCTTGGGCAGTCATTCTGAAAATGTCCCAGCTCCCCACAGCAAAAACAAGCACGTCCGTTAGGGCATTTGCCAAAATGCTCCAGATGACATTTATTGCAATATTGCGGCTCAGTGTTGATGGAGTATGCACGCGCACGACCGCGATCAGATGAACCAGATTGTCGGCGATACGACTGTTGAGGTGAGTATTGTGAAGACCGGGAAGAACCAGAATATCCTCCCTCCCTTTGGCGCTTCGGCGGTGACGGCTGTGTCGGATTGGTGGAAGCAGCAACAGACCCAACAGAGTAGCCTGACATAACCAAAATCTGCTCTACATTTCTGGCAGCCTCAAGTAAGCCAGCAAATGTAGGGTAACGAACATTGCTCATGACCCTCCTTATTTCAATGTCAAGACCAGCCTCGAACCTGGTCACTTTCCTCTCTTCAGTGTCCACCTGATGAGGTGCGAACAGACTTAACCTCGTGAACTCCACAACATATTGGGACACCGTCTTAGTCCCCTGTACCAGTGCCATGAACTTTGCTTCCAACCTCCGGCGCTCATCAACCGGACAGTACTGCTGAGTGAACAGATCC
>JAANYP010002961.1:0-23615 GCA_020465985.1 Centrapalus pauciflorus | reverse complement strand
TGATTATTATGGAATTAAATGGATAATGATACGAGGAATGTTGTTAATTGATAATAACAGGTCCCTTGTGGTGTTGTTTAACCCACAGTGGGGTACTTGGTGGATCCGGTAGTTTCGTAAATTTGACGATATTTTCCCCGTTTCGGGTACATTACCAAATTTATACCATAACTAAGTTTGAACCCATTTCAAGTTCATATATTGACCTTTATATAGCTCATGACATTTTATGTGTTGTTTATGAGTTTCATTCAAAATACACAATTCTAGGGAGTAGTATTCTCAATTTTAGGCATTAAACTCGAATTTAATGGGTTAGATTCGAAATCAAGCATCAGATTCGAATCCTAACATCAGATTCGAACCCATCTTCGAATCTAATGTCAGATTCGAAGCCATACCCTTCGAATCTATCATCAGATTCGAACCCCCCTTAGAATCTGATGGTACACCTTCGAATCTAGCACCAAACTCGAGTCTGTTCTTACATTTCGACTCTGTTCTTGACATATTCGAGTCTGTTCATCGTTTCAACTTAAATCCTTCATTTCTAAGGCCTAAAATCAGTGTTATATCATGTAGGATGCATATATTCGATTCTACTATGCATATAGTATCATAATCCAGCAACATTTCAATCAAAAACAAGCTTAAATATGCATAAAATGATAGATTCGAGATTCATGTTCTTCAAAACCGAAACCATAACTTAAAAAGGATCGATTCTTACCTCAATTCGCAGGAAATCTGAAATCCGTTTGTAGATTACTGTTGTACTCCTCGATACCTTTCCGATAACTTATAATTCTCGAAAATCCGACGGTCGGTTTGTGATTTATCTTAGAGAGATGTAGAGAGAAAATTTCTAGAGAGATAGAGTAGAGAGAGAGTGTAAACTAGAAAATGAAGCCTATTGCCCTTTATATACTATTTTCGTCATTTTTTGCACATTTCACCACTCGAGCTAACCGGTTCCATAAAATACTGATTTAATCTTAGAATTGTTATAATAACTTTTATAATCTTAATTTTCCACAAAATTGATTCTGAGTTCAATTTTATCAAAAATAGCAACAAACTTTGCTAAATATCCAATATGCATAATAATCGCCCAAATTCAACTTAAATACATAACTTTCCACCTAATTAATCAAAATACATCAAAAATAAGTCCGAGGATGTTACAGCATGGGCTCCACCACGCTCAACTTCGTCCTCGAAGTTACTCGGACTCAAACAACTTCGGATACTTTCTTAACATTTCCGACTTAGCTTCCCATGTATGATTTGCTCCTTTATGATGCTTCCAGCGTATAAGCACCATTTCTATCTCCTTGCTCCTTAATTTCTTCAACTTAGTATCCAGTACACACTCCGGCTCTTCTACATACCGGAGCCTTTCATCAACTTGCAGTTCAGTATGGTCAGCCCAATCCTCGTTTCCAGTGTTAAACGATTTTCGAAGATTCCCAACGTGAAATACTGGATGTACGCCCGACATCCCCTCAGGCAATTCTAATCGATATGGCTGATTTCCAACTTTTTCAACAATTTTAAAGGGTCCGACAAATCTCGGAGCCAATTTGCCCCTCTTAACAAAACGAGTAACACCCCTCATGGGTGATACTTTCAAATAGACCCAGTCATTCACTTCAAAATTTATCGGCTTGTGCCTCCGATCATAGTAGCTTTTCTGACGATCCTGGGCCGCCTTCATGTTCTGCCTAATCAACTGTATCTTCTCGTTTGTTTCCTGAAGCAAGGCCGGCCCAGCGATTGGTGTTTCACCCGTTTCTCTCCCACATGAGGAGTCCTACATTTTCTTCAATACAAAGCCTCGATACGGAGCTTTTCTTGACGTAGCGTGGTCACTATTGTTATACGAAAATCTATGAGTGGCAGATGATCGTCCCAATGCCACCGAGATCTTAGCACACCACGATTCTCATCATATCTTCACGCGTTTAATCTGGTCCGCTCACTCTGGCCTCTGTTTGCGGGCGGTAAGCTGTACTCATTGCTATCCTTGTTCCTAACCCTTCTTGCAGTGCCGACCAAAAATTCGAAGTAAATCGGCTATCCCGATCCGATACAATAGACTTAGGCACTCCATGCCTAGAAACAATCTCGTTCATGTAAATTTGAGCTAATTTCTCCAACGAATAACTTTCACGAATCGGTATGAAATGAGCCGACTTAGTTAATCTATCAACTATTACCCACACTGCATCATGTTGACGCCTAGTCTTCGGCAGTTTTGTAACAAAATCCATGGTAATGTGCTCCCACTTCCATTCCGAATGGGAAAGCGGTTTGCAGACTGCCATAAAGGTTGTTATGCTCGCCTTTACCAACTGAAAGTCCTACATCGTTCAAACATACTGCCCTATGTCCTTTTTCAATCGGCCCCACCAAAAGGCTGCCCTCTGTAGGTCGTTGTACAGCGGGGGCTTCCCTCGCGGGAGGTACAGACACTTAGATGTATGTGCCTCACCAACGCTCACCGTTCGCATAACCACCATATTTCGGCACCCAATTTTCCATAACATTCCTTTCAATCCGACTACTTGTTTCATTTTCTTTATTGTACTTAATATCCTCAGCATCCACTATTTTCATCTTTCAAGGCTTCTTCCTGAGCGGGCCTTGACTTCATTCAATTTATCGTGGAGGTCAAGCATTGTAGACGTCATCATATAACAGAACATCTTTCGCATCGCTTCCGCGCTTCAAGCATCGCTACTACATTAGCCTTCCGGGGTGATAAAGGATTTAACAATTTCATAATCCTTTATTACTCCATGATCGTCTCTGCTCCTATTGAGCTCCTTCTGACTGAACATATATTTCAATACTCTTATGGTCCGTGTCATTTGTTATATTGGCACTTGTCCCGTAAACGATACTGGCCTCCATAACTTCAATGCGAATGTTACCGCAGTTAACTCGAGATCATGAGTCGAATAATTCTTCTCATGCTTCTTCAACTGTCTTGAAGCATACGCTATAACCTTTCCACGCTGCATCAATACAGCACCTAATCCCAACCTTGAAGCATCGGTATACACCACGAAGTCATCATTACCTTCCGGTAAAGCAAGTATCGGTGCTTCACTCAAAGTCTTCTTTAAAACGTCAAACGCCTCTTGCTGCACAGTCTCCCAAACAAAAGGCGCATTCTTCTTCGTTAAAGCAGTCAAAGGAACTGCAACCTTAGAAAAATCTTTAATAAATCTCCGATAGTATCCTGCCAACCCCAGGAAACTTCTAACCTCAGTAGCTGAACACGGCGGCTCCCAGTTCTTTATTGCTTCAACCTTAGCCGGATCTACCGAAATCCCGGCTCCAGAAATTACATGCCCTAAAAACTGTATCTGTTGCAGCCAAAACTCACATTTTGAGAACTTGGCGTACAACTTTTCTTTTCTTAACAACTCCAACAGTTCTCTCAGATGTTCAGCATGTTCTGCTTCAGACTTAGAATACACCAGTATATCATCAATAAACACTATCACCGACTTATCCAACATCGGTCTACAAACCCTATTCATCAAGTCCATAAAGACAGCCGGGGCATTGGTTAACCCAAAAGGCATAACCAAGAACTCGTAATGCCCATAACGTGTCCTAAATGCTGTCTTAGGCACATCCTCTTCTCGAACTTTCAGTTGATGGTACCCCGATCTCAGATCAATCTTAGAAAATACACAAGCGCCATGTAACTGATCAAACAAGTCGTCTATCCTCGGCAGAGGATACTTGTTCTTAATCGTCAATTTATTCAGCTCCCGGTAATCTATGCACATCCTCATCGTGCCATCTTTCTTCTTTACAAACAGTACCGGAGCTCCCCACGGCGATGAACTCGGCCGAATGAAGCCCTTATCCAACAATTCTTGCAGTTGTGTCATCATTTCCTTCATCTCAGTTGGGGCGAGGCGATAAGGAGAACGAGCTACCGGTGCAGCTCCCGGGATCAGGTCAATTCGAAATTCAACTTGTCTCTCAGGCGGTACGCCAGACAAGTCTTCCGGAAACACATCCGGAAACTGTGAAACAACAGGCACGTCGGCCAACGTTCTCTTTTCAGCCTTGGCATCAATAGCATATGCCAGGTAAGCGTCACACCCCTTTGCAACAAGCTTTCGAGCTTTTGCAATGGTCAGTAAGCACAGATCCCCACTTCTCCTATCCCCGTATATACAAATCTCACGCCCCTCCGGAGTAGTTATCTTAATCATTCGGCTCTTACACACTATCTGGGCTTCATTCTCTATTAACCAATCCATCCCGATTATCACATCGAATTCACTGAATTCAATAGGGATCAAGTCCAAATTGAAGACTACATCTTCAATTACTAATGTGCAGTTACGGTAGACATGATCTACTTTTACTAAGGTGTTACTAGCAGTTTCAATATCTAGTACAGCAGATAACTTTGATAGAGGCATAGACAATTGTTGAGCAAACATAGTAGACACAAACGATCTATTGGCACCCGAGTCAAATAACACTCTTGCAGGTAAAGAGTTAACTATAAACGTACCCGTGACGACCTCCGGATTTTCCCTAGCCTCCTCTGCAGTTATCTGGAAAGCACGAGCCGGTGCCCTTTGAGACTGACCCCGACCTCGGTTAACTGATCCACCGCTTGAACCTCCCGAAGACCGTGTTGTAGATGGAGCAGCAGCAGCTGGATCGTACTTTCTGCAATTCCTACTGTAGTGTCCCAGTACACCACACTTATGGCAAGCATCTCCCTTCCTGGGGCAATCACTCTGATAATGGCCCAACTCACCACAACAAAAACAAGCACGTCCATTGGTGCATTTGCCGAAGTGTTCCAAGTGACACCTATTACAATATCGCGGCTCGGTGTTGATGGAGTAGGCACGAGCACGACCACGATCGGAAAAACCAGATGGTCGACGATACGACTGCTGAGGTGAGTACTGTGAAGACCGGGAAGAACCAGAATATCCTCCCTCGCGCTGGCGCTTCGGCGGCGACGGCTGTGTTGGGTTGGTGGAAGCAGCAGCAGACCCAGTAGTATAGCCCGACATGATTAGAATCTGCTCTACATTTCTGGCAGCCTCAAGTAAGCCAGCAAATGTAGGGTAGCGGACGTTGCTCATAACCCTCCTTATTTCAATGTCAAGACCAGCCTCGAACCTGGTCACTTTCCTCTCTTCAGTGTCCACCTGATGAGGTGCGAACAGACTTAACCTCGTGAACTCCACAGCATATTGGGACACCGTCTTAGTCCCCTGTACCAGTGCCATGAACTTTGCTTCCAACCTCCGGCGCTCATCAACCGGACAGTACTGCTGAGTGAACAGATCCTTGAACTCAGCCCAAGTCATAACAGAAATCTTCTGCAATGTCAAAGCGTTCACCATGGCATTCCACCACATAATTGCATCATTAGTGAACATAGCAGTAGCATAGCGAACCATGTCCTTCTCAGCACAGTCGCTGATTCGGAATGTTCGTTCAGTTGCTGTTATCCATTCCAGCGCGGCAACAGCATCTCCTAGTCCATTAAACTCCACAGCCCCATTTCCTTTAAAGTCCTTAAAACGACAACCTCGGGGTTTGTTAGATGACCCAGTGTTGTCATCTTGTTCCTCATTGTTACCCCCTTCCTTCTCCTTATTCTTTCTCTTTTCCTCTCTTCTTTTAACATCGGCCTCATCTCGAGCCCGAAACTGTTCTTGAATCATTCGATTCTGCTCAGCCATCATGGCTAGCATCATCTCTCTGGCTTCCTCAGGTGTCATTCCTCCAGACATGTTCTGAAAATATAAACATATAACTTGTTTAGTAACATGTCATAAATTTAAAGACACCATTCATTTGTCCTGTATGATAGTCAATTTCTTAAAATTACTAGATCATAACTTATCTTAGTTCAGATCATTACTTAGTATCACTACATATCATCACCTAATGTTTGAGATCAAGACCTCACGGACACTTGAATCTCAAACAACTGCTCTGATACCATCTCGTGTGACACCCTTGCCACAACAACCACCAATCACAAATCACCCAGGATTAATCACCAACATACAAAACATAATGATCTGAAAACCTAAATTAAGTGCGGAAGCATTAATATACATAAATGAAATAGTGCAACAGTATTAAACACCCTACGGTGCTATAAGGTACCAGGTCTAAGTCTACACACCCATGTAATTATTACAATCATCCCGAATATTACAACATCATTTCATAACATAAATTACCGATGGAATAGTGATGAGTCTCCCAAATCTTCCAAATGACCTAACTAGAAGGTCCGGCCGCAGACTTTCCCTTTCCTGTAAAATAAAGTCAACTGAGGGGTAAGCGAATGCTTAGTGAATACACAGATTACGCATTTTATAAATCCTTATGATGCCTACAAGAGTAGCACCGACGACGCACGTCGTGCACTCTCCACGTACACAAAGTACGATCACACAAGAGCCGTCGCTCTACGAGCCCGCAACTCGTCTTTTAATACACTACTGAGACCAACATAACACCGGGGATGACATACTGCCTACGGACCTGGAGGGATCAGCTCCAGCGTCTTATAGAGCAGTAACATCGGAGTAACAGATGCGACCCGAAGGTCCATCATAGATGCACAACAAACGAACGGACATGCATCAAATAGGAATGTGCATCCAAAATTTAAGCAAGTTAGTATAATTCCAAACAAATAATGAAGCAACATGTCTCAGTAAGCAAAAGCAATCAATAAGCAGATATAAACATGCGAAATCATATGTACTCACAGTGGGTGCGTAATTAAAACTCTTATCCAATTATTATTTCTCTTCGGGCTTTCAACCGGATCCACCAAGTACCCCACTGTGGGTTAAACAACACCACAAGGGACCTGTTATTATCAATTACAACAATTCCTCGTATCATTATTCATTTAATTCCATAATAATCAAGTTTCGTAAATTTGACGATATTTTCCCCGTTTCGGGTACATGACCAAATTTATACTATAACTAAGTTTGAACTCATTTCAAGTTCATATATTGACCTTTATATAGCTCATGACATTTTATGTGTTGTTTATGAGTTTCATTCAAAATACACAATTCTAGGGAGTAGTATTCTCAATTTTAGGCATTAAACTCGAATTTAATGGGTTAGATTCGAAATCAAGCATCAGATTCGAATCCTATCATCAGATTCGAACCCATTTTCGAATCTAACATCAGATTCGAAGCCATACCCTTCGAATCTATCATCAGATTCGAACCCCCCTTAGAATCTGATGGTACACCTTCGAATCTAGCACCAAACTCGAGTCTGTTCTTACATTTCGACTCTGTTCTTGACATATTCGAGTCTGTTCATCATTTCAACTTAAATCCTTCATTTCTAAGGCCTAAAATAAGTGTTATATCATGTAGGATGCATATATTCGATTCTACTATGCATATAGTATCATAATCCAGCAACATTTCAATCAAAACAAGCTTAAATATGCATAAAATGATAGATTCGAGATTCATGTTCTTCAAAACCGAAACCATAACTTAAAAAGGATCGATTCTTACCTCAATTCGCACGAAATCTGAAATCCGTTTGTAGATTACTGTTGTACTCCTCTATACCTTTCCGATAACTTATAATTCTCGAAAATCCGACGGTCGGTTTGTGATTTATCTTAGAGAGATGTAGAGAGAAAATTTCTAGAGAGATAGAGTAGAGAGAGAGTGTAAACTAGAAAAATGAAGCCTATTGCCCTTTATATACTATTTTCGTCATTTTTGCACATTTCACCACTCGAGCTAACCGGTTCCATAAAATACTGATTTAATCTTAGAATTGTTATAATAACTTTTATAATCTTAATTTTCCACAAAATTGATTCTGAGTTCAATTTTCTCAAAAATAGCAACAAACTTTGCTAAACATCCAATATGCATAATAATCGCCCAAATTCAACTTAAATACATAACTTTCCACCTAATTAATCAAAATACATCAAAAATAAGTCCGAGGATGTTACAACTCTTCCTCGGATTAATGACTTCAATTGATTGTCAATTTATGAAGTTTTCATTGAATTCTTTGAGATATCCGATTGTAGAGAGAGATTAGAGAGAGAGAGTAAATCACTTAATTGTGATTTTAAATGGTCATTATTTAAGTTTATATACATCATTTTATCTATTTGTGTATTTAACCCACTAAACTTTTGTATTTTACATCTCTTTATTTTTAATCATCTTTTAACAATAAATCATAAATATAATTTAATTAATATTTTCATTATTAAATCATATTACAAAATAATAATGTAATAATATTACATCATTAACTCAAATTCTGAAATAAAAGATAGGTTGTTACATGTGCAATTTGATCACGTAAGTTAATCATATATTGTTGATCCGCCGTGCTTCCAACTGGATGATCACCGTCAAATTCTTGTTGATCAGCATCATCACCACCATCTTCGTCTTCATCTTGGTCACAATGGGCAAAAAACTCATCATGCAAACCCTCCTTTCGTATATAATTGTGAAGTGCAAAACATGCAATTGTAATATTTCGTTGAGTAACTATCGAAAATGGAGCCATTCACTTCAATATCGGAAAACGTGCTTTCAAAACCCCAAACGAACGTTCAATGACATTTCTGAGTTTAGCATGTGCATGATTAAATTTTTCTTTACTGTTCCTTGCCCGATTACGATTAAAATCTCCAAGCCAATATCTTACATTTCTGTATGGTGCCATAAAACCCCGAGTATGTGCATATGCCGCATCACAAAGATAATATTTACCTACAAACATAATAAAATGATCAATGCTAAAAAATACAATATAAATATAAAGTTGAAACTATAATTATACCTTGAGGAGGAAATGAAAACGATGCATTTGGATTGCTTAGAGCTTCGGATAATATTCTGGAATCGTGTGCTATACCTTCCCAGCCGACAACAAGAAAAGTAAACATCATGTTAAAGTCACATATTGCTAAAACATTTTGATAACACTCTCCTCTTCCTCTTCCTCTATACACATGTTGTTTCGCAATAGGAACAACAGCATGTATTAATGTTCCATCAAGCGCACCGATCGCTCCCTATAAAAAAAGATAATATCACTACAACAAAACGAGCCAATTGCAACCTTGGCAAAATGTTGCATTAGGCCTGCAAAAAGTTGCATTATGCCTAAAGCAACCTTTTAGCAAGAGTTGCATTATGTCCTCTTGCATTAGGTCTAACGTAACCTTTTTGGTAGAATATGCAACCTTTTTTTTAAAAAGTTGCATTAATCATAGAAATGCAACCTTTTTAGAATGCAACCTTTTTATACTTAAATGCAACCTTTTTACAAGCAAATGTAACCTTTTTTACACTCAAATGCAACCTTTTTTTACAGCAAATGCAACATCTTTCAAACTCAAATGCAACCTTTTTGATTTTCAAACGAAACATTTTCACATTAAAATACAATTATTTTTAAGCTCAAATGCAACCTTTTTATATTCAAATGCAACATTTTTTTACATTCAAATGCAACTTTTTTTTATTTTTAAATGCAACATTTATATATTTACTTACAAAAAGTACAACATTTTAATAAACGAATACAATTAATAAGCATCACCAATTCAAAAAATGTTGATTACAATAATTAAAAGGTATCAAAATCCTTCATCAATTACACAATAATCTCAAAAAACAATATTCCATATAATACTTGTTAATTATAATGACAAAAGGTATCTAAATCCTCCAAAGTACACCGGTCTTCATATATATATATTGATATCGCAAAAGAAAGTTGTCTGTCACAAAAATAATAATAAGTAACTAACTCAAACCAAAATAATCAAATTGATGAAATAATTATAAGTGTCAAGATCGTAATGATATCATACCTTGAACCAAACATAGACGATAACTCATGCTAGAAACTCACAAACTTGAAGAGGCAATTTTTCCATAAGCTTCTTCATCGCATCTTTAACTAATTTATCTTGTTGGTTCTCAATATCTTCTTCCAAACAAACACCAACATGGGATTTAAGTGATCAATTACGGGTTACCCTGTTGCATCAATAATAACTAAGCAAATGTGTGTGTAGTATACACAAAATATTGCAAGTCCGACTAACACAACTATAATTTTATAACAAAATATAAATATAATTAATTTATAGATATGCAAAGAACAAACCTATGAAGTAATCTGAAGTGTGTTTAGAAACCATAAACACATGGAAAATGCATTTTTTTTTTCTAATATCCTAAATTTTGCATTATGAGCAAGGGTATGTAAAAACATAGCAACTTGTTCATCGACTAACATATTTTTACTATGTGCATAAAGATTTATGAAACTTAGAAACACAATCATAATCTTAGCCTTTTGTACTTGCAAATGCATAGTAAATGAAGTAAATGATCTTAAATTAGAATACCCAAAAGGTCAAAACAGAGCAAAAAGAAAGGTAGATTTGATATTTTGACGAGCCTCAAACTTTTCAGCGTTCAAAGATTCACCTACAAGCTCTCTAAATAAGTACTTATCAACAATTAATTAAGAAAAACAAAAGTTGTAATTGATAAACATTTCATCAGCAAGAATGTCTCAACAATGCAAATAACATTGCCATGGTTCAATAAAAAAACTTACATAATATAAAAAAACAGTTAAATAAGTATATATAGCCAATATTTTATCAAACTTGCAGATATCTTCTTGCTAGGTATTCACAATGACAAGATAACCTTCATATTATACATTTAGCCAATATTTTATCAAACTTGATATAACTTACCACCATCCTATATCACTAAATTAACTTCACTCACTGCAGGACTTTTACTTTCGTATACTTTGGTCATTTTTGGTTACTTGGGTTGACATAGGACCCACTAAAAGAAGGAAATTAAAGTGAGTATAGAGTTGTAAATATCATCTGTCATGTATCTTTATTTCTTAATTTATTTGGAAGCAACTTAACCGAAAACATACTAAAAAATAATTTTATTTCATACTTTCTCTGTGCACACTGTGCTTAACCGCTTATTAGTTTAAGTATTGATGTACAACCTTCTTTTTATCAATTGAAATTATTACCCTGAAACATGATATTACCAAATAAAGAAAGAGAGTGGAAAACAAACCAAATTCCAAGTGGCAAGTGGAATCATCGTTGCATCTTCACTTGGATTGATCTTGGTATGCTAAAATGATATAAAAAGCATCAACCCACATGCAGTAATGCCATGGTCTAGCCCACAGCCCTGCCCTAACCATTTTCATCAATTAAATTAAAACCCATCATCACAATAGTCAGTAATAAACTTGAGGGGACGAACAGGATGGTGACTTCAAATCACAAGGTGATCAAACTAAAACACATGTTATGCTATCTATGTACAGAATATTACAATAATCATAGTATTACTACAATTAGATTTTTAGATTATTCATCAGTTTTGAAGTTAAAAGTATGGACAGATACACATGAAATCTTGGGGTATGCACTTGCATTTTTTGAAAGTGTTCTATTATGTAAAGAAACTAAAATCGTCCATTAAGTTCATGTAAAGTAGCAAGATATGTGCTTTATGTCTAGGTGATAATTGCAAAACAGTGACTAAAAGGCCACCCAAGTTTACCATCACAGTGCATGTTTTTACCAAAAGTCTCCACAAGAGCATACTCCACAGTCAAAATGATGAAATTTGTTGGCATCTCTAACAATGATTTCCTGTTCATAATACTTTGAAACAAGGTTGCTGAAAGTATGACGATCATCACAAACACAGAAAGAAAGATAAGTAATTTAAGCCATCTCCAGGGTGTTTTTAGAATTGCATTTTTTCTTCTAAAACCAAAATAAACAAATTTCCTGTGAAACATATTAAATTGGATAAAATTTCACCCATAACAAATCAGCAATTTCGGCTATCTGATCAATAAGTGGCATATATGTTAGATGGCAATACCTCAGAACTATCAAATGTGCATCACATTCACGAACAACTGCTCGAACCAAGTTAGTCTAGCATTAACCAAAAAAAAACATCACCATTCACCATCAACAAAAATAACACCCATTACCATACGATTGTAGGAGCGGAGTGAGGGTTTCAGAAGTTGTCGCCGCCGCCGTTGCTAGGGTTGTCGACGGGAAAGAAGACAAAAACCATTGCTAGAGGAGACAAAGACCGCTGCTGGAGGGTTTGAAGAGCAGCCGCCCCTGTTGCAGGGTTGTCGACGGGAGAGGAGCTCGACGGAGAGAGAGAGCGCTCGATGGTTGATAGTAGACCGAGGGTGGGGAAGGTCTCCGGCGAGGGTTGGGGCGGCTAGAGTTTGTAGAGAGTGAAGAGTTTTTTCCAAATGAATGGTATCAACAGGGTTTTGGGGTGGGGGGCTGAAAAACAAGTCACCGCTTCTTTTTGTCGGAGGAATGCAAATTCCATTTCCCTTCATTTCTCATCGGAAACGATTGAGAATTGCTTTATTTCTCATTTCCCAAACTTAAACAAAGAAGAGATTTTTTTTCAATTCTATTTTTCTGCTTTCATTTTTCTGTACCAAACACGTCCTTAACAAACACACCAAGGAGAGCAATGATCAGGTAAAATTTTTTGAATAACACTCATATATAAATAAAATAATTATAATATTTTAATGGTGAAATTATTTATATTAATATTTAAATTACATAGATTAGCAATAAATAATATTAATCAAATGAAAATGTTGACAATGTAAAATAGTTATATATTTAATTTTCAAGAAAAAATAAATAAAAATTACAACCACGTTTTAGATGTAACTTTTTGAAAAAAAAAAAAAGTTGCATTTATTTTAAACATATGCAACCTTTTAAAATAAAGGTTACTTTTAACCTATATCAAATGCAACCTTTCTTTTATATGTTGCCATTTTCAATCAAATATGTAACTTTTTAACTTAAATGTTGCATTAGATCTTCTAATGCAACCTTTATTTTTTTTAACTTGCTTTTGAATCAAATGCAACTAATTATATAAAAGTTACTTTCAAAAGGTTGCAATA
This sequence comes from Centrapalus pauciflorus, assembly GCA_020465985.1. NCBI lineage: Eukaryota > Viridiplantae > Streptophyta > Magnoliopsida > Asterales > Asteraceae > Centrapalus > Centrapalus pauciflorus. Next base: position 10,538 of record JAANYP010002961.1, on the reverse strand, counting down.
GGCTCATTTTGTAGTAGTGTATTAAAGTATAATTACAAGTTTTTTAATTAGTTCAAACAACTAAATTTTTCAGTCTTACCTTAAAAACTCGTCGCAACTTCTTAATGTGTCCAGGAATGTTTTGATTGGAATTAAAAGACGTCGGAACTATAATCTCTTTACCAAACTCTACCATTTTCGCTAAGACTTCATGAAAAAACTTATGAATTGTCTGAGTCGAGTGTTGAAATCTACGTTTCACAACTACATACCGTTGATTATGACCTATCATCATCAAAAACATAAGTAACTTCTCTTCGACGGATACATGTTTACTATCCTTTAACCAACCTTTCACTCTAAAATGTGCTACAAGTCGGACAAACGAATCACGCGACATGCGTATCAATTCAACGCATTGTGTATTGTTGCCATTCAATAACTCTAATGTAAAATGATGACCAGACATCATCGAAGTATTATCTCTTTTCCTCTTTTTGCCTCTTGGCCAAAAATAGCGAATATACAAATACATAATAATAACGAGCAATATCTTTTCATCGTGATTCATGATGAACCTGTTAATATGAAATAAACGAAATATAAATATCACATATATAATCTTTCAAATTAAACCTACATTTAAAAAAACCACATAATAGTTCAAACGGAAGTTACAACTAAAATAAACACATAATAGTTCAAACAAACATCTAAACAAACATCTAAACAAACACATAAAGGTTCCAACAAAAGCATAAAAACAAACACATAATTGTTCAAATAACCAGAGTTGTCTCCTACTTGAATATCCCTAATGTTTTTGCTGTCAACATTAGCCATCCTTTTAAGACCGCTGGATCAGATGGCAAAGTCATCCACGACTCTCTCATTCCTTTAGACTGACCAAATATATTGAATGCTGCTAAAAACAAAGGATCCAGTTTATCCAAGCCAACTACTTTCAATTTCTCGTAGCATTCATCTGTCGTCGGGCCTTCTTTTCTCTTTACTAGATGTTCAAGTGCTTTCTTCATTTGCACACCTAACTCATCAACAGTCACAGAGATTTTAGTCTTTTTCTTACGACGACCTGCATCAGCATCAACATCTTGAACACTTGGGCCGGATTCATGGACAGGTGGTATATTCTCATTACTGGTCTCATCATTAGGGGCACTTGGTCCAGCTTGATGGATATTGTGACCATCATCTTCGAAAATATCAAAAGGGTTATCTGATTCCATAGAAGGTGCTGGGGTAATACGATGAGAAGACAATGCCACCTCAGGTATCTCGGTAGATGTCCATTGCTCATCACCAGTAGCAACAGTTCCCTCAAACACACTGACACATAGATCAGGATAAAGCAATGGATGTGTTCTCAATGATGTCGCCTTTGGATGACCCTAAACCCAATTTAATAAGGATAAGTATGTTTTTTGTATATGTTATTATTTATGTATAACTAAAAAATTAAACTATAATATGTAAACATACCTTTTTAAAATCGTCCCAATCTTGAGCTGTTAATTTGAAGGAATTTGATGTCGGATTATAAAGATTACCAGTTTTGTTCTTTAGATATACCCATGCATTGTATTTACTCTTCAGATTATCATAAGCATTTCTAATTTGTTTTTGAGATAGATCCATACCAAATTTTTCTTTCAGCGTCTCCGCTATTTTCGCCCATGTCTCCTTATACAAGGTTTTTTCCTTTTTACCAATCCGATCGATTTCCGCGAGGCATGTTTCTAATAAGCATTTGGTCGCCTCATTTGACCAAACTATCCTCTCTTCGGTACGTGATGGACGTCTACGTCTCATTTATAACTATATATATACACACATGTTCAAGAAACAAAATCACATTACAAATTAAATAACATATACCATCAACAATCATATTAAAATTTTTGACCGTTATATATTTTGATTATTCGGTTAAATATAACATATACAATCCTATATATATACACACATGTTTCTAATAAGCATTACTATTAAAATTTATTTATTTAATTACTTAATCAAAAGGAACTTGAAACATAAAGACCCAAAAAAAACACACTTTACACAAACCAAATTACACATAGCAAGTCATAATCAAATTTAACCATATTTCACCAAAACAATGCCTATAATTTCAGAATTGGAATCACATTATGGTGTTCCAAACCACACCAATCCATAATGAATCTTTAAGATCCAAATCAAAACTACAAAATCCGTTTTTTATTGAAATCATTCCTCATAAACCTTAAATTAGATCTTTATTAAATCTAGAATAGAAAATCCATTCAAGAACAAAAATCGTTTCTTCAAACTCCATTGCAAATGGAAACCGTTCATCATAAACCCATATCAACATCTTTATCAAATACATAACAAAAAAGAATCATGAACAAAAAATGAACATATTGACACATAGAAACACACCCATTTATCATATTGATCAACATCTTTATCATTTTGATTTTAAAAATTAAATTGCAAATCTGCCCTAACTTAATTTTATTCTCATTTGTTTAAAATTATTTCTAGTTGGTATGCCCAAGAAGAGGATCTTAAGAACCTTTGCAGCCCATGAACAAACTGTTGTTTTCATATATAATTTTGGACAAAAAACCATTGCTAATTAGCTTGTCAAATATGTAATGTATTAATGGCAGAAGTTCTTAAAATTTTGGTAAAAGGTTGTGGGGGGTAATTTTGGGTATCTCATCGAATAAATTTTGGGGAATTTTGGGGAAGAAATAGAGAGATCGAGAGGGAACAGAGAGACAAACCTGAGAGGAAGCGGCGGCGAGGAGAAGAGCAGCGCACAGGGGTGAAGGCGGAGGAGGCAGCACGCAGGGATGAAGGCGTCGAGAGCAGAGCAGCGGCGGTGAAGGCGTCGAGAGCAGAGCAGCGGCGGTAGAAGCGGCTAGGGTTTGAAACCGCTTCTCTCTTCTCTCTGCGGCTAGGGTTGCTTCTCTAAAAAAGATAAAGCTTTTGTCTGTAGCAAAGAAGCAAAAAAAAGGTCTTAAAACGTCTTTTGTCTTTTCGTAAACAAACAGTCTTCTATGTTTTTGTCTTTCCGGTTGCAGACCTTTGGACTCAAAAAGGTCTTCTACCAAAAAACAAATGAACCCTAAATGTTAATATCCTCTCACATTAAGAAGAGATTTGTGTGATTAACAATTGAGTAGATGTGCATATAGAATTATGTTGTATTTAACATATTTAAATATTTTTTTAATTATATGTTATTTACAGTATGATAATAATGTTAATACACAAGTAAACATGTATTATTCGGTTAGACCACCTTTTGGATTGATGTTTAATTGGGCTCTCCACTAGTGATAGGTAAATTCGTAATTATTACGGGCCTAAACTAGCAGCCTGTTGACACGTGATCACATTTGTTTCATTTGTGACACGTATCTAGAACCAATGGCAGTGGCTGTTTCACTCTCCCTTAGCATCCAAGTAAAGTTCGTTGGCATTATTTATTTTTATTTATTATTTTCATGTTAATGATATTTTTACATTTATTTTTCAAAAACATCATCCTTTTTTCGTTAGGTTATTAGTATTTTACAAATGTTAAATTTTATTATAAACATTTCAACAATAAAACCTTGAATAATATAAAGAGTTTGTTATGAAAAAAATCAACATGTTTTCACGTTTTTTTACGTTTTCGTCTCTCTATGTTATTTTTTTATAAAAGTCGTCAAGTTAATTTTTTATTTTTGGTTTAGTGCAATTTGGACATTAGAACTCAATAATAATTAGTAAACCGGGGTTTTAAAAGCCGAAAAACCGGAATCTAATGCTCAAATTTCACTAAACCAAAAAAAATAATTAATTTGCGAACTTTTATGTAAAAAATAATATGAAGGGACAAAAGGAAAAAAAAAACGTGAAAACATGTTGTTTTTTTCATAATAAACTCTAATTTAAACGATAGTTATAAGCATTGAGTGTAAATCTTAAAAATAATAATGTTTATGTTTGAATAATAATTGACTATAATTTATACTTATAAAATATTTTAGTTGTATGAAAATTAACCATAAAATATTTAAACAAAAAAAAAATCAAATATTATCGTTTAGATGGAATTGAAATAGGTGTGAAAGAAATCACTATTAAAATCCGATTATGAAACCTTCTAGACGGACGACCCTTGGCTTTTACTTTTTCTGTCCATTTACGCAGTTTAATTTTAGTCCCTCAAGTTTCATTAATAGACGTTTCTTGCTTCCAATATATTTCAAATCTCAACCATAAAAAACTTTCTCCTCTCTAAAAGCACTTGCATGACAAATAGCTTTGTGCTTTTGTATTTTGGTTCTAAATTACCCCTTAAATTAAATAGGAAACCAAAATGAAATGAATTGCTATTTTATGAGAATTTATTAAATTTCTTATGATGTTTTAAACATCTCAATAAATTTTCATATTTATTAGTTTATTTTTAAATAAGTATTGCTGAAATGAACTACTCTAATTAGTAATTGAACAATATTCATAACGGATTTCACTAACATGCACGAGAAACAATAAAATAAATATGATTCAAGTTTAGACAATACCAACATGCATTGAAATATGCTTTTAGGAAACACTATTTGAATACAAGTTACCTGTGTTGTTTATTATTTTCTTAGCTGTGTATTTAATTAATTGTTTTTAAATATTGTTAATTTTAGTTTACATGCATTAATTATGGTAATGAATATTTTTGAGACAAAATATGACATTAAATTAATATAATTTTCTTAGTTTATTATAATATACTATTTAAGTCTTTATGATAATTTGAATTTACTGTAATTTTTAGCTATCAAATTCACCCCATAATTCTTATATTTTTTTTAGTTAAAAAAATCATATTCACTTTATATTTAGTTTAAGGATGAACATCTCACAATACGTTTTCTAAATATATCGATATGATACATTAACTAATTTTCTTACTCATATGGCACATGAAATTATTTTTCAATTTCAATACTGTATATTTCTACATAGAGTCTGATTGAAAAATGAAACTCTATTTGCATGAAAAACCGCTCTATATAGAAATGTATGATAAATAGGAAACAAAAGTACATTTATCATATTGTAAAAAAAATCCATATTTCATATCGACGCATTTAAAAAATTAAAATGTTAAGCTGATTTACTAAAATTTGATAATTGATTGTTTAAAAAAATGAGTTTTATAATCAATTTGGTATAAAAAAACCGTGTCTGTGACTAAATTAATAAAAAAGTAAAAATATAATGAATATTTTATGAAGCATTCTTTTACTCTTCTATGTCTATTAAGTGTTTTGATCCTTGCGTCGATTCTCGTCTTTCGTCCTTTTTCTTTTTTCATTGACTTCTTCTTTGCTTCGAGTAAGGTATGAGATAGAGCTCGAGTAATATAAATCTTAAAATATAATGTGACTTCATTTTCTATAATCTGATCAACAAGATATCAAAAACGAATTTTACAGTTTCAATAATAGAAAGAACAACATAATGATTAAAATAATTAAAAAATCAAAATGATAAAACATGTTTTTTTTATATTAAGTTAAAAAAATAATTTCAAAAACATAATTTATAGGACATGGGGTATGTCTATACCAAACCATTGGATTTGAAAGGGTCATAATTGTACATAACCCACAAATACGATGGATTCCTCTCCCTTTTACGCGTTTTTGCTGTCACCGTTTATTCGCTCAACAACACCGATCGATCATCTTTTTCCTTTTCCCTAATCTCTAATTCAACATTCATCCATTTAAAATTCAACACTTCATCAATCTTCAAAATGCACCCCTTTGACAATTTTACACGCAATCCCCCTCATATTTCCTTGAACCTTCCTCTCTTTTCTTCTTCTTATAAACCAAACACCCCACTTCACATTTTACTCCCAATCTCACTCGTTTCCCCATCAACGCTTTGCATTTCCATCTGGGTATCAATAAATCAGCCATCTTGAATCATGGAAAACAGCAATCAATCGTCTTTTTGGCAGTTTAGCGATCAACTTCGTGTTCAAAGCAACAATCTTTCCAATCTCTCCCTTAACGATTCCATCTGGAGCAACTCTTACGTCTCCAAACGCCCGGAAAAAGAACGCCGGAACTTTGATATACGTGTCGGCGGTAACTTCGTCAACTCTGCCACCGTCAACACCCCCAATTCCAGCTCATCGAATTCTGATTTTAATGGGTTTAACTTTGATTGGAAGATTGGGTCGAGTAATCAGAACCAACTCAACCAAACGGGTGATTATGGGATCAACGGTGGGTTTAACAAAGGGATCTATTCTAAACCCAGTTTGAATTTTGGTATAAATAATGTTAATTTTGAGAAAAATGGGTTCAAGAAAGATGGGAAATCTGGGAAAAATGGTGAAGATGATCATCATTCTTTTGGAGGTAAACATGGGAAGAACAAGAAGAATAACAGCAACGTGAATAATAATGAAAAGGATAATAGTAAGAATAGTGTTGATAAGAGGTTTAAGACTCTGCCACCGTCAGAATCTTTGCCGAGAAATGAGACAGTCGGCGGGTATATTTTTGTCTGCAACAATGACACCATGCAAGAAAATCTCAAGAGGCAGCTTTTTGGTAAGTTTCTTGCTTTGATTTGCTAACTTTTGCATCCTTTATTGTGGGTTTTAATGTTGATTGTGGTAATTTTAAGCAGGGAACTAATATGCTTGTTTTGGTTATCTTCTTCTTTAGTTTTTAGGGTTTGAAAATTGGGTTTAATTAGTTTTTTGGTATATTTCTAGCTATTTAAATATGTTTCTTGCTTTAATTGCTAAATTTTGCTGCTTTTTTTTTCTTTGAAATTGTAGGTAGGAAAGTGGTAGGCATGTTTGGTGGTTGGATTACTATTTACTAAAAATGATTTTAGGGCTTAAAATTTTTGGGATTTTCAGTAGTTATACATGGATAATCTGCCAAAACACCTTGAGATCATATAACCATACAAACACAATTTTGCTTTGACCATTTAAGATGAGATGATATTGTAGAAGGGTCTGCAAGAGATATAAAGGGGGCGTTTCGATGTGTTGAAGAAGTTGGTGATAATCGGTTATCTGATGTTTGACCAAGTGATTAGCCTAATTTTATTCTAACTTCATAGAGCCGATAATCAGATACTAAAGCATGCGAAGAATTGTTTCTAGAAAGCGGATTATTGAGGGTTAATGTAAACTTGCAAACTATGTTACTTAATAAACTTAATTCGGACATAACAAAACTGTCATCCTAATGTTCTAACACCTTTTCCTGTCCTCATTCAATTCTGACAACGAATGAGAACATGGGTTGGCTCTTAATGTTCCGAACTCTTCGACAAGATCAGGATCCCATTTTTGGAATTTTCATCTGGGTCGAAATTTAGTGATCGTTATAGAATCAGAATATGGCTGTGTTTATAATGTTCCTAACTCTTAATGCTTTTTATTGCATTATACGGTAGTTTCTTTAGGAAAGAGATTCCCTGCACATAGAGTTCACCTGGTTTTAGTGTCTATTAATTAGATGTAGAAACGTATAAATTGGTAATTGTATTCTTGGTGTCAAAAATTGTTAAATTTATGAAAATCTTTCCTTTAAACAACATTTATCTTGCAGGATACTTCAAATGCTACATGAATGCAGTTTTTTTCCAATAAACATTGTTCATTTTTGTGAGATATCATACAACCACTATTATGTCTTGAACTTGTCTAAATTTCTTCGAAATTTATGTTCCAGGGTTACCCCCACGCTACCGAGATTCCGTTAGGCAAATCACACCTGGTCTGCCTCTTTTCTTGTACAACTACTCGACCCACCAACTTCATGGTGTTTTTGAGGTATTTGATCCCATCCATTTCTTTTGACTTGTAAATTTTTTAGTTTGAAGCTGACAGAAGATTAACATTTAACATATATTGAATTTGGTTTCGCTGATTTAGGCTGCAAGTTTTGGCGGTACCAATATCGACCCATCTGCATGGGAAGATAAGAAGAACCCTGGGGAATCACGATTCCCTGCTCAGGTTCGAGTTATGACCAGGAAACTAGCCGAGCCATTGGAAGAAGACTCGTTCAGGCCAATTCTTCACCACTATGATGGGCCTAAATTTCGCCTTGAACTCAACATCCCAGAGGTAAATTCTGCTTTTACCCCTTGGCAAATTACATGAGAAACTAACAAACATTTGTGTTTTTTACTGCAGGCGCTCTCACTTCTAGACATATTCGAAGAGAACAAAGACAGAAACGCATGAAATGCATCAAGCATGGAAAACAAAGAATAATGAGTGGTTTTCTTAAGGATGATCGATGAAGAGGTTTTGTGGAAGGAGAGATTTGTAAAAGCATATATATACAGAATTACGCATATATATATATATATATAGAAGTAATATATATACTTTATATCGAGCTGAAGAGTTCTATAACGTAGAAATTAGTAAACGTTTGGTTAAGGTATGTGTAGCCATGAAGCCGATGATGGTGCAACCCTTTTGGTTCTTGGGCTCGATGGTATATATATATATATATGTATAAAACTATAAATACAAACTCAGTATGAATAAACAAACTACAATGCAAGTTTATTTGTGATATTGATTTGGCAAAAAAATTGTTTAGTCTTTGTGACTTGTACAGTACAACATGCAAATTTTTTTTTCTTTTTTCAAGAGGTTCAATTAAAATAAATTGTTGGATGTTAAGCTATACAAGAATTTAAGCTAGGGGTGGTAATTTTAGTTAGTTTAAGTAAACGGGTTGACGACCAAAAATCATAAATTTTACATAATTTTGAAATTTTTTTTCAAAGAACAAATTTTAATACACCGTTTTATAAATTTCTTTTTTTTTAAAAAAAGTTATGCTATGTCTTAGTTTTTTTATAATGGGTCCATTTAATTGTTTGCACCGTTTGACCTGTTGGGTCAAAATTTTCACCCATAGTTTAAGCTATAAGCTATTTTCAAAGTTACTTGTTTGGACTAGAAGGATGTCAATGTGTTATCAGGACATTTAATTAAATGGACCAGGCATTTGGGGAGAAGAAGGAAATGGGACTTAAATTATAAGTAGAAGAAGCTTCTAGCCTTCTATTTTGACAATTAATAATTATTATTATTAGGTTGTGATAAAAAAGAAAATTGATAATTTAATAATATTTTTATAAAGAGTATAGTGGTTGAAAGCTTCAACTACCATCACCATCTTGAATTGGACAAGTAAGTGGCTGAGGTGTTGGCAGTTGGTTTTGAACAAGTCTTTCCAACCCAACCCACCCCACAAATCTTTATTTTTCTTTCCTTTTGTAAATTGACATTTTCTTTAATTTTATATTTGTTGGGTTGCGATGTGATTGTTAACCTTTCTTGTGTTGGTGGCATATATATTAATTATTCTTGCATATCATCAATAAAAACCCACTGTTTTTTTTTTCCTTTTCCTTTCTCTTTTTCTAAAGTAACTAAATAACAAATTATCAACCCAAATTTACTTTAGGTTCTAAATCCAAATATAAAGTGTAATATCAGAGTTGCATACAGGTAGAAATATGGTGGAAATGAGATAATCGTATTGAATACCAAAGGTGGCTATATATAGCCTTACAGCATACACGACTCAACTGAAAAAGACAGGAAAATAAGGAAACAGAATAAAGACTAAATCAACTAGGAAATAATCAAACTAGACTGATCTCTCCTATTATTACGCAGAAGTTGACCCACCAACGGCTACTTGACAGCTTCAATTTTGCTTCAATTCCTCCCCTTAAACTGGAAACATCATGCATCCAGTTTAATCTTCTCTTGCACGTACCCCCAGTAGCTCTCTCATCTTGACAAAAGTTTCCAATTTCACTGGTTTCGTCATAATATCAGCAATTTGATCACTTGTTCCACAGAATACTAGCTTCACCTTCTCTTGATTTGTAAGATCACGCAGATAATGAAACCTTACATCTATGTGCTTGGTTCTCCTATGCATCACAGGATTTCTTGACAGCTTAATTGCAGAACTGTTGTCACACAATATTTCAAATACACCACCAGCTCTATCATTAAGTTGTTCCATAAGCCCTTTTAACCAAACACAGTGACACGCACATGCAGTTGCAGCCACGTATTCTGCTTCCGTTGATGATAACGTGACAATGGGTTGCTTCATTGAACTCCAACATATGGCTGTGTTATTATATAAGAAAACATACCCTGATGTACTTCTTCTATCCTCTGTATCTCGTGCGTAATCACTATCAGTGTACGCTTTTAGCTTCAAACCACAGCCTCTTTCATACAACAACCCAAAATTGGTAGTGCCCTTTAAATACCTTAGCACCCGCTTCACTGCTTGCATGTGGTTTTCTTTAGGCTTTGCTGCAAATCGAGACATTAAGCACACGACATACATCAAGTCTGGCCGAGTAACCGTTAAGTACATCAAGCTTCCCACCAACTGCTTATATAAAGTAGCATCAACCCTTTTCCCCGTTCCCAGTTTCGTCAATACAGAACCAGGAAC
>JAANYP010002960.1:194287-347506 GCA_020465985.1 Centrapalus pauciflorus | reverse complement strand
GTCTTCGACTTTGTAAACTGATCTTGTAGTCAAAAACAAAACATGATGACTTGGAAACAAATTCCATAAAGTGTTTAGCCTGTTCACAAAGAACAGGTTCTGTTCACAAAGAACAGAACACTTAAAAAATGCCCAAGCTGCTCAACAGTGTAGAGCAGCGTAGACAGTTTATGTCCAGCCTGTTCAGCAGACAGAGCAGCTTGGACAAACTGTCTTAGTTGCAACACATGCAACATATAGAACAGCTTTAGACTGATATTGCAAATCATTTTCAGGTTTCAATAAGGCATATAACAGGCCTTAAATTCAACCTTCAAATGCATCAACAGGTTTGATTATAAAATCTCCCCCTCAGATGTAGAACAGGTTTGACTGAGGCCTTTTTGTGCCTAACAGTGCCTGATCACTCACCTATTCGATATCCGAAAAATGAGAACCAACCTGAAGTTCGTACTCAGTTATTTAAAATTCTTCCGATCTTCCGAGGGATGCCAAGTGAGGAACCCTACGAACATCTAGCTGAGTTCACAGCTTTTGTAAAGCTAATCATGTTAGAGGTATAACCACCGATAGTTTGAAACTTCGCTAATTCCCTTTTTCACTAAAAGAGAAAGCCAAAAATTGGTCCGCTTTTAAACAAAAACTTGGTGAACAATTTTACGAGGCATTTGATCGGATGAATGAATTGCTAAGAGCTTGTCCACACCATGAAGTTCCAAAACGGATGCTCACTAAAACTTTCTTTGATGGTGTGAGTCAAGAAAGATGGAACATGATCACTGCTGCTACTAGTGGCACATTCTTAGCTAAATAAGATGATGAGGCTTGAGAATTACTGAATCAACTCAATAAAGGTCTCAAGGTTCAAGCCGGTTCTGAGAATAACATTGGAGTTCAGGTAATGAGCATAGACAATGCCTGGAAACTTGAAGTAAAAGTGAAATCTTAGAACTCGGAAAGAAGATAGATCTATTGATAAAGGGTTTTAGCCAAAACCCCGTTGCATCAGTTAATTGCGTAATATGCGGAGTTCCATCTCATCATTCTGAATCATGTCCTCAAGTGTAATCCACTAAGGAATATGCTAAAGAAGTATATGGTTTAAGAGTGCATTGGGAGAGGGATAACCCATTTTCAGAAACCTATAATCCGGGATGCAGAAATCATCCTAATTCTAGATGGAAAAATGATTAGCCTACCGATCATCAATCTAAACCAATTTATGAACCACCACCACCACGAAGAGAATATCAATATGGTTCAACTTCTGCTGCTAAGGATGAGCGATATTACAATCTGAACCAACGTGATCAACCTCACTTTCATGTGGAGACGAATACGAGTTCTTCACAATTTTCAGACTTCACGAAATTCATGAAGCAACAATCGGCTTTTAATGAGATGCTGAGTCGACAAATGGGTCAGATAGCCGAATCGCTCACAAGACGAGAGGAAGGAAAGCTTCCGAGTAACACTGTTCTGAACCCTTCGCACGCACATGGCAAAGAGAAGAAGCATGAGGTTAATGAAGTATCTAAGGTGACCACCCTGAGAAGTGGTAGAAAGGTGGATAATAAGATCGAGATGTCTAAGGAACAAGAAGAAGAAGAAGAAGACACTGACACTGGGGTTGTGTATGAAGAGACATCAGATCCTATAAAGAAGGAAGGTTCAAAGAAAGTTACTTTCAAGGAACCAATCGAGGCAGATATCCCAACTCCCAAAGTTGGGGAGGCGGTTAAGGATCAGGACGCCACTGTTCCTCCTCCTTACCCAGCTGCTCTGGAAAATCCAAAATCTTCTCCGTATGGTAAGAGAGGTCCACAATCCGAGGATTTGTGGGACTTATTCAATCAAGTCAAGATCAATATCCCATTGGTCAAGGCTATTCAACAAATACCCTCTTATGCCAAATTTCTAAAGGATCTCTGCACGCAGAAAAGAAAGTTTAAGGTTTCGCTTCCCAAGGAGATCAACTTAACTGAGCAAGTGAGTGTAGTGATTTCTAATTCCTTGCCACCAAAGCTGAAAGATCCTGGATCACCTTTGATTCCAGTGACAATTGGCAATGTGCAAATTAAAAAGGCATTACTCAACCTTAGAGCCAGTGTAAACATTTTACCTGGAACTTGTTTGACAAACATGATCTGGACCAGTTTTAGACAACAGATATAGTTCTACAACTGGCAGGTCGATCAACAAAATATCCAAGGGGTATCCTATCGGACGTTAAATTAAAAGTAGAAGATTTTTACTATCCGGTCGACTTTTTAGTCTCAGATATAAAGAGTTCTCTTGGAGACCAGACATCCATTATCTTAGGTAGACCGTTCTTAGCTACAATTAATGCTCAAATCAATTGTAGAACGGGAGCCGTAGATATTGCTTTTGGAAATCTCAAGTTGCGTTTAAATGTGTTTCTTCAATCGATTCTGAATGTTACATGATAGATGCGGTGGATGAGCTTAAGCAGCATGGTTCATTAATGAATACCAAGGACCACACCGATTTATTCCTTGCTGAGCACGACACTGCCCTAATGAACACTAAGAATTGCAATGAACTTGAGGCAGTCATGGAATCCACACTGAAACCTAAAAAACCACCGTGGACCCATAAGACTGAAAAGCTACCAACAAATTTGCCTCAATCTGCAAGGGCTTCCATAGAACAACCACATGTCCTAGAGTTAAAAGCCTTGCCTATGCATTTAAAGTATGCCTTCTTAGGTCAGAATGGCACTCTTCCTGTCATTATCTCATCAAATCTGACCGAGGCACATGAGAAAGCCCTATTGCAAATGTTAGTAATTTATAAAGAGGCAGTAGGTTGGACTGAGAATGTTGCCAACTACCTATCTAGGCTCCTAATTCTCCCACTAGACTTAACTGATGTACAATTATCATCAATTTTCAGAATACCATGGTTTCCATTAGACACACGTTAAAGTTATGGACCACCAATAATATGCTAGTCTCTGAACTAATCAGGTTAGCAGATCCCAAATCTAGTTAGGCTAGTATAGGAGCAGTACGTCTGGCTGAAGACGTAAAACTTAGCGCTTCTTGGGAGGCAACCCAGAGAACTTTGTGGGTATGTTTCTATGAACCCTCACGAGACAACACTCGTCCACTCGGGATACCGAGAGGTTTAACGGCTTGTTGCACGTGCTAAGTGCAATCGTGATTCCCTACGAAAAGGTGGATTATTTTAATTATTTCTTTATTTTATTTTACTTAAATGTTAGTGTCACCAACTAAGTTGGGGAGAATTTCCAACCGAATTCTGGTAGTTTCTAGACTTCACTTTATTTATATTTATGCAAGTGTGCAAGTTTAATGCATGTTAATTTTTTACTTTAGTTTCATCTTTCCTAAATAAGCAAAGAATCTTATTAAGAATGTGATTGCGTTCATTGTCTGCTCATTATAGGTTTTTTTATGTGACGAGGACGTCATGATGGTCTAAGTTGGGGAGGGTAGGTTCTATGAAATGTTTAATATAATTTAACAAGCCTCCACAAATTTTTTTTATTAGACTGAAATTTAACCACCTGGGCAGAAAGCTACGACATGTCATGAATAGCAGAACTGGGCATATTGAGAGGAGTTCGACATCATAAGGAATTTCAGGATGGTAGTTTTTCAAATGTATCTTTGGTGCTATTCCTCCTTACTAGTGATTAGGTACCATCGTTCCTTGCTCTTTACATTTATCATATTTAGGTTTGCTTGTTTGGGGTAGAATTTTAATGTTTGATATTTTAGTTCAGTAATTGTGTGTGTTTTATTTTTATTTGTCGAGTCCTGTTGAATGTGAGTGCTTAATGTCAATGCAGTCTTTTAAATTTCCCCCATGGCTCTTGTTTGCCGATCAGGTCGTGGAAAATGATGATAAATAGAAAAAGGTGCCTAGAATTAGTTAGTGTTAGTAAGGAATTCTAGAATTATGTTAAGAGTCGTGATAATAATTAACATTTTAATGTAAGTTAAGATCAAGTAAGTTAAGATACATTTGAGCTTAAATGAAAATAATGTGTCAAAAGATTTTGGAAAACTCATGCAATAAGGGGGAGAGCTTAATCATGTTTTAGCCTCAAAAGATTCGAGGGTAGCCTGGTTTGTTCATGAAATTAAGTCCTATGGGGTACCATTCATGCCTAATCCCCTAGAACAGTCTGGTTTGGGAGCGATTGACCCAAATCCCGCTACATGGACTAACTCGAAAAGTTATGGTAAAAACTCGAGTTAAAAAGAAAATAGATATAAGCATGATAATTAAAAGTAATATCTTATCGTTTACATGCATTGAGGGAAAGATGGTCAAAAGACCCACATATTTTAAGCTTGTAACCTTGAGCTAAAAGGGTAATTTCCAAGAGTGAGATACATTATAATTACTTAGAGAAAATGTGTTTTAACCTAAAATGCTCTTTAGCTTACATTCAAAATTTTAATGCATTATTACGAAGGCTGACTTAACCTAGACTTACTAAACACACTGCTAATACAATCGGTACATAGTTAGTTCTGATTCTAAGGCTTGCTCGGGGACGACCAAGAGTTAAGTTGGGGAGATTTGATGAGTCTATAATTTTTATGGTTTCAGAGACATTTTATGTTCATTTTAAGCACTGATACTTCGTAACTATCATACTTTTACCTCATATTTGTGTTTCAGGGTCCGGAAGTCATTTCAAAGCACCACGAGAAAATTCAGCGCGAACCGAGCAGGTCAGGTAGCAGGGCTACGCCCACCCTACGCCTCACGAGTTCCAGACCAGTTCCAGTGCAGCCTGGCGTACCCTGGGCGCAAGGGGGGCGTAGGGCTACGCTCGTGCGGTGTAAAAACCCTAGAAAACATCCAGTGTACCCCAGCCTAGGTTGGCCGTACCCCTGGCGTAGGGGGGGGGGGGCGCAGACCTGCGCTAGGTCAGCACAAAAACGCGTCTTTCAGCCCTGGAACCCTAAAGTCGACTCCGCTATAAATAGAGGTCGATGGCAGCCTTTGAGAAAAGCCCCGAACGTGTGTAGAGAGTTGGCGAAGTCCTGCCGGAGTGGATCTACTATATAAGAACAAAGATGGTGATTCGCAAGCAACAATATGTCTCAGATCTACATTGTTGAAGAGCATACGATGAGCGGCTATTCCCATTAGCCGTTTGCGGAGGATCCACGGCTAAGTTTACTCTACTTTGATTTCTTATGTTTTGATGAATTCGTATTCATTGAGATCTCTTATGTGTATGCAAATGATAAGCATTCGGCTATGATTATGAATGTATGTTTTGATTGGTAAAAGCAAGATAGTTTATAGCGGTATTATTATTTGTGCCGAGTCCATTAGTTTAGGTATTAAGACAAGTAATGAATATTGCATACGCTATGCCGAGAATTATTGGTTAAAACATGTTTGAGTAATTTAGTCGCGCAATTAATTATGTCTATGTGATTGTTGCATGAAATTAGAGTGAGTAATACTTATGTTGTGGTGATTCCGTGAATGGTTATTCGTCTCTTGATTGTTTATCTACTACGTTAGTTATTTGTCATTAATTTTAGTTACAAAGCAATAGTAAGTCATTGATCTAAACGAATCATTCAAATCCACAATTCACAATTTAAGGTCCTTTCAATAAAACTTATAAGGCTAATTACCTAACCCTAATTACAATCACACTCCCTGTGGATTCGACCCTTACTTCTCTGAGCTAAACTGTGGATATAAGGATTATTTCTGCGGGTCACAATGACGGCCTTTCGGATAATACGAGTGTAAGTTGGGGAGAATACCCGTATAATTTTAAAAATTAAAGAATTAGGGTTTCGAGACCAGTGCACGGCCCGGATCACATATACAGAGGCCCGGGCGCAGGGGGGCGCAGGCCTGCGCTGGCCCTGCAGCCCGACGCACTTAAAAGTTCATAGAAACAGTACTGATCGTCCAGAAACACTTAAACCCTAGACCCTAATAGCAGAAGCGGTGGATTTCGATTTCTAGGCCTAAAAACCTTCAAAAATTCGTCTTTTTCACGTTAAATCTTCAATTCGACGTTATTTCTTCTCAAAGATTAGCAATGTATACTCTCTATAACCCCTTTAGCTTCATTCTACGCTAGTTTTGTATATATTTATCATGCATGCATGACTTGAGGTTTTGGGAGTTACATGATTTTTATTGAAAAAGGGGTTATTAATAATTTTCTAAATACTCATTTAATTAATATAAAATTTATTTTTGCAAAGCATTTGTAAAAATTATGGCTTTTTTTCGTTTTTATTATATTTGGAAACTTTTTATCTAAAAGGTTATGCGTTTATAGTTAAAATAGTTAATTATTAAAGTTCATGCATTTGATAGAGTTAAATTGGGCTCACATTGTTGGTGAGACTTAGGATTAGTTTATTTATTATTGAAAAAGGGTGTTAATTATCATGCATCATTTACGTAGAAACCCCATGTTTATAATCCTTTGTCTTTGCATTATTTTTAGATGTCAATCCAATTCTACGCAAACGGTAACCGTTCCGCAAATTCCCAAAAGCCTAGGATGAGAACCCACGACCCTACGAACGCCCTCTTTGAGAAACCCCTCAATGCGGAGTTCCCTGAAATTCCCCCGAATACCAATAATGGCAAACCCCCTAGGTTTCTCATAGAACGTACTTTAAAAGAGTCTAACTTTGATGATTTTGAGATTATTGAGTCATTTGAGCGTCTGGGATTGGCTAGGGCTGTCATGTGGGAATTACCATATATCCAAACTAGTTTAATCCAACAGTGGTTCGCCACGATGCGTAGGATTGAAAAATCTGAGGATCAAGATTTCGAATTAGTGGGGATGGTGGGAAACAAAGAGGTGTTAATTTCTTGAGGAAAATTGTACGATGAATTTTTAATTGACATTGAGACACCTCGTCCTAGGGAGTTCTGGACATTGACTAATACCCAGGGGGATAGAATGTGTAATGTTAATAAGTGGACTAATCAATGGGATCACATGATAGCCACCGTTTTTGGAATTCCTATTAGAACTGTCCGGACTTACACCGCCTTCAATGGAGGTGATTTGTGCGCCTTAGCCAAGGTCATGTGGAAGCTTGTTATTTTTAACATACTTCCACGTCACCAAGACACCACATACGTGAGACCCCAGGAGATACTCCTAGTACACACATTAATGACCAGATACCCGACCGTATCATTAAGGTACATTATTATGCAGAATTTGTGCGAGTGCCATGTCTTAGGTCAAAGGATAAATTACCCTCATTGTAGAATGTTGACTGAATTGTTTGTGATAGAAAAGGTTGTGTCCGAGGAGTTGCCCATAAGGATCATTAACCCAAATACCACATGTTTACAAGGATTACTCTGGTAGGGCTAGTATTTGAGCGTACTGAGAGAGGTTTCCAAATTCGTAGTCCAAAATCTGCTAAAGTGACCCAAATCCCTTCCAAAGCCCCTGAACCCGTGCCTGAAAGACAAAACAATAAAGGAAAAGCCAGAATGGAAGTCGACGAAGAAGATCAAAGGCCATGGAAGAGGGTCGAGACTGTTGATGTCGTTTCGGATCAAGTGCATAAGCTGAGGGAGATTGTTGGAGACTTGGTGAACACAAACAATGTGTTTCTTAAAGAGATTCAGACACTTTGGGAAAGCCAAAAGAAGAACGATCAACTGTTTCAAACGCATTCGGAATGGCTCACCAATCTCCAGATCACTGCCGGAGAATTGGAAGAAATCGTCGCACCTCCGGCAGAATGTTGATTTTATTATTTGAGTATTATGGTTTGATTGTGCGCGATAAACATTTAAGTTTGGTTTAAATTTGTTTCTGATGTGATGGTTTATTTGTTTGTTTGGTTTATTTATTAATCTGGATTGTAATCGTACTTTATTTTTATTTTTGAAAGTGTGATGTTTTTTTTAAGTTGAATATTATAAAAGTTTAATTTTGTTTGTTTATTATTTGTTTGTTTAAATTTAATCGTTATGAATAAGGAATATGTACCGATCTATCACTCTATGTTGTTAACCGATAAATTAATTTTGATGTGACGAGGACGTCACAAAGGTCTAAGTTGGGGAGGGTAGGTTATAACGATAAGATTAATTAATTAAATTAGCCCTCATTAAAAAAATTTAAGACTACATTCTATATCAAAAAAATTAGAGAGATTTACAGCCCCGCGTACCAAAACTATAAAAAAAATGAAAATCAGCAGTGTTGGGCGCAGGGGGGAGGGGGGGCGCAAGCCTGCGCTGGCCCTACGCATCGAGTTAAAATGCATATTCAAGCCTTACTTTGTCATTTCCACAACCCTAGAACTTTAGGCTACGCATGGTGTGTGGCTCCCTTCGAAAAACCCTACTTTTGTGCCAAGAATTTACAAATTTAAGCTCCAAAACACCCACATTTTCATAAATATCAAAGATCTAGGCTAGAAATTACTTCTTTGTGGGAAGTTTCATCCATTGTGAAGATTTTTTAGTAGAGAAAGTGGTGAAGAAAAAAAGCTAGATTTGTACCAAGTTAAGCTTCCAATCACTAAGGTTAGTGTTTTTATTAAGTAATTGCAACTTGTTTCATACTTTTTGAGCAAAAATGAAAGCTTGAGCTTCATGGTCATCCATGGAGTTTTCATGGTGATTTTGACTTTTTAGAGTCAAAGTATGTGAAATTGGATGAATTTGATGATAACCTTGATATATGTTTTATGAGATATGTGTTTATTTGCTATTTTAGTTCATTTTCCATGGTTAATTTCTAGAAATTAATTTGGATTTAGAAAGTTGGTTGACTAAATGTGCATATATTGTTAAATTTATAAAACTTGGGTGATTAGCTAAAAATAAATTTTATGTGCTAAATGGATTTTATTGATATATTATTTATGTTTAGTGCTTAAAATAATGGCAAATTATAGACTATATATATGGGATGCAAAATTTGAACGTAAAAGAGTATATATATAGATGCATCTTTAAAGTGAGCGTAATTGTGCAAAATGCAAATATAGGTTACATTTCTTGATTTATCTCCTACATATTGTGGTTGGTAAGCACAAATTGTAGATGACGAGGAGAACGAGAATAAGAACTCAAAATGTTAACTTCCGATAGATTGGTCTCCGAACCTCTTATTGTCCCAACACCCTGAAAATGTTAGGACGCATTTGTTTTTATATAGAAAATATTCGAATAAAGTGTTAGCTGAAAAGAGGGTTAAGAGGAGTGATTTTGAGGATTATGGGATCCCATACCTTTTTGACTATTTGGGGTGGGAAAGTGTGCTTGAGTTAGGTGGCCCCGATATTTATATGGCCGATGTGGTTGAGTGGATGTCTACCCTACGGAGGGAGACGGGTCGTTCACCGAATGACTTTAGATTGATAGGACCCGTCCATGGTAGGGACGTGGCGATGGATGCGCAAATCCTTCGCCAATTATTTAATTTAGATACGGGGGTAGGCCACGAAGGGTCTAACCAGCGGGGATACGAGTATAAGAATGAGGCCCAGTTGGCCTTTACTG
Organism: Centrapalus pauciflorus; assembly: GCA_020465985.1. Classification (NCBI taxonomy): domain Eukaryota; kingdom Viridiplantae; phylum Streptophyta; class Magnoliopsida; order Asterales; family Asteraceae; genus Centrapalus; species Centrapalus pauciflorus. Next base: position 337,969 of record JAANYP010002960.1, on the reverse strand, counting down.
ACATGACTAGGTCAGGGAGTGGACGGAGCAGGTGAGTAGAGTTTTTATTCCATCCAATTTGGAATCTGAGTCCTCCACTTCTTACAGCCGCAAGGCTTTGACTTCGAGGTGTAAGTTGCTTCACAAGATTATTGTGAACAACATCTTGTCTCGTGATAGTGACCTGACTAAGGTCAGTCATAGGGATATCATGGTCCTACACGCGCTTCTTAAGGGTAAGCCCAGACTGTCCTGTGCATGGACAATTACGAATGATTTATGGGCTATGTATGATACGAGAGAGAGGACGATCATCCCCCATGCTTGGTTGATCCCTAAGTTCCTTGAGAGGACGGGTTCACTTTCCCCCGATTCCCTGCTTTCCCCCATTTCGACGACATTCATTACGGCCGCCATGTTCCCTACCTTGATTTTTTGGGAAGTTGATGAAGGGTTCGAGATATTCGACAAAGAGACAAATGAGTCGTATATCGAGGACTACACTGAGGACGAGAGGAGAGAGAGAGAGAGAGAGAGAGAGAGAGAGAGAGAGAGAGGAGAAGGCCGGTAATGAGGCGGGACTTTGGCATGAAGAGCCAAACCTAGGGGCGTCTACCTCGCGCAGTCGAGGTAATGACGGTTTTGATTTTGAACGCATGATGAGGCGGATAGAGGACATAGCAGTGGGTCAGGGTGGGTTTCGAGAGGATGTGACCCAGAGATTAGATGAGATGAATGGGCGTATGACCCATATTTATGATAGGGTCGATCATTTGTCGGGTCGGGTAGATCAGCTGCAGGACGGGCAGAGAGCCCTGGCATACCAAAATGCCTATTACCAGCACCATAACTGGGCATATTGGGAGGGAGCCCGACATCACGAGGACTCCGTAGCCGGTATGCCATATCAGTCCTATGAGGATTACATGATGCCCAATTACCAGGCCTACAACCCTGCCGTAGATACTTATCAGTGCTATCCGGCGCACGGCAGGCAGGACCTCCCATACCCGATGCCTCCTCACTTGGTTCCGCCGACTGCACAGTTCACCACCGGCCAGAACCCGCATACCGACTTCTTTAACAGCGTCTTCGGTCCTCCTCCGCTGCCTCCTCCATTTGAATGATCGGGTACTATCCTTCCTTATTCTTTACTTTTCTGTCTTTTATTTTATTTTAGTTTTTTATGCATTTAATTTCTTTATCGTAATTTTTATTTATTTTTAGTTCTTAGCCGAGTCCTTTTTAGAGTTTATAATGTTTATATAGTCTTTCATTTCTTCCCCAATCGAGTCTTGTTTTTCGATCAGGCCGTGGAACATGTACATGTACGAAGGAATTGGCTAGTGTTGTTAGGATATTTTATAATTAAAAAAAGAGTTGTAGTAATAATTAAAACTTTTGTCATGTAAAATTTATTTAAGTACGTTAAAATGTATTTGGGCTTAAATGTAAGTAATGTGTCAAAAGATTTTGGAAACCCATGCAATAAGGGGGAGATCTTAATCATGTTTTAGCCTCAAAAGTGAGTTAATTGTAGTCTAGATGGTTCGGGAAACTAAGTCCGTAGGGGTACCATTCATGCCTAATCCCCTAAAAGCATTTGGTTTGGGAGTGGTTGACCGAAATCTCGTTACATGGACCATCTAGCTAATCTAGTTTGAAAATAAAATAGATAGAAGCATCGTGTTATAAAGAAAATTTTGTTGTAAACATGCAAAGAGGAAAAGATGGTCGAAAGACCCACATGTTTTAAGTATCGTAACCTTGAGCTAAAAGGGTATTTCCAAGTGTGAGATACATTATATAAATTCTAAGGGAAGTATATTTTAACTGAAAACGTCTTCAATTTACATGATAAAATTTTTAATGCATTAGTGCGAAGGCTAGCCTAACATGAAATTCCTAGAGTCACTGCTAATACATGCTCGTTACATAGTTAGTTCTGATTCCAAAGCTTGTTCGGGGACGACCAAGAGTTAAGTTGGGGAGATTTGATGAGTCTATGATTTATATGGTTTCATAGTTATTTTATGTTCATTTCAAGCACCGATACTTCGTAAAATACATACTATTATTCCAAGTTTGTGTTTCAGGGCCAAGATATTAAAAAAAAGCATCTCGAGAAAATTCAGAGCAAACCGAGCCGAAGGGGGCGCAGGCCTGCGCCACCCTGCGCTCCACAACAGAAGATTTCCAGCTGTCAAGATACATTCCAGCGTATACCATGTAACCCTAGCCGCACCCGGGCGCAGGCCTGTGCCTGGCCTGCACTGGGATGGTGCAAAAACTCGTTTTCAAGCCTGTTAAACCCTAATCTCGATTCCTCTATAAATAGAGGTTGAGGGCAGCTTTGGAGAGGAGTCCTGACGTGTGTGAAAGAGTTGGCGAAACCCTGCCGGAGTGGATCTACGATACGAGAACGAAGACGGTGATTCGCAAGCTACGAGATGTCTCAGATCTACGATTGTGAAGAGCATACGATGAGCGGCTAATCCCATTAACCATTTGCAGAGGATCTACGGCTAAGTTTACTCTACTTTAATTTCATATGTTTTGATGTATTCGTATTGATTGAGATCTATTATGTGTATGCAAATGATAAGTATTCGACAATGATTATGATTGTGTGTTTTGATTGGTAAAAGCAAAATAGTTTATCGTGGTTTTATTATTTGTGCCGAGTCCATTAGATTAGGGATTAAGACAAGTAATGAATATTTCATACGCTATGCTGAGATTTATTGGTTAAAACATGTTTGAGTAATTTAGTCGTGTAATTAATTATGTCTATGTGATTATTGAATGAAATTAGAGTAAGTAATACTTATGCCGTGGTGATCCCGTGAATGGTTATTCGTCTCTTGATTGTTTATTTACTACGTTAGTTATTTTGCCATTAATTTTAGTTACAAAGCAATAGCAAATCATTGATCTAAACAAATCGTTCAAATCCACATTTCACAATTTACAGAGCTTTCAATAAAATTTATAGGCCAATTGCCTAACCCTCATTACAAACTCACTCCCTGTGGATTCGACCCTTACTTCTAAGCTAAATAGTGGATATAAGGATTAAATCTGCGGGTCACAACGACTGCCCGTCAGATGTTGGTCCATCAGTAGCTGATGGGGTTTGATCAGTTGCATCATGAGGAGTAGAAGATGAAGGCTGATCAGTTGGTAAGCTTGAACCACCTGTTTTGGCACCTTGTGTAGACTCAGGTGGTGTAGGAGAAATATGAGTGGGGGACAGTGTGGAGTAAAGAGATCTCTGTCTTTCAATGTCCTCACCCTGTTGAGAGGGAGGGACGATTGATGTGGTGGTCTCCATATGTACAATTGGTTCCCGTTGGGAGGAACCAGAGGGCCCAGGCTGACTCTGGGTACACTCAGGTTCGAGTAAAGCAGGCTCCATAAAAGGAGCGCCTCTTACCAAGATAGGAGGAAAGGATGCAACAGGGGTTGCTTTTTTTCAACTGACTCATGTTGAGAGGGGTCAGAGGGGCTGTGTTGGGTATGTAGGCTGGCTTCTTTCTTTCTAGCTAAGGATTTTCTCCATTGCTTGGAGTATGTGGTGGGAGAAGTGGGAGTTGTTGTGTTTGGACTTAAGAGGAGACTAGGATAGAAACAGGGGGTGTAACCTGTCCCCTGGTCTCAAATGGCACAGAGCCACCAGCCACAAAGGCTTCTTGTTCAACAGATGAACCTAGGAGATCAGCCTGCTTCCCCTCAGGCACAAAGACTGAGGGTACAAACTTGATTTTTCTGGCCTTCTTGGTGACAGGCCCTGCTGCTGTGGAGTTTAGGGTACGTTTTGCCATTGATCCAGCAACTTTGGATTTTTCCTTGGGAGCAGGAATTGGATCATCCTCTTGTGTAAAAGGTCCTTCCACTAAACCAAGCAACCTCCTCATTGGTGTTGTAAGAGGAGGTTCTTCAGAGGTAACCAAGGCATGAAATACTTTGTTTCCAATAACTAAAACACCATTGACTTCAAAAACGGCTGAGTATTGTAGAGAGAGTTGTGAAGACCACCCCTTACGGGGCAGTGCTCACCAGTCTAGGTCCCACATCATACAATACGATATCAACCATACTAAGATAGGGTAATTAAATTGCGGAATAATAAAATTACATGTACATACATAATTAGGAATAAGTTTACATATTTCAAAATTAAGTTATAATAGGGTAATATCTAATCTAATCATAACATCAATCATCACATCAAATCTACCCAGAACCACCACATTAGCTGTCTTCCAATCAGTACCAGAAAGTTTGTTGAGTAGTGGTCTAAGAAAGCTTCAAAACTTGGATCTTGAATGACCTAAGTACTAGGTCCTGCAGGTGATTTTCCTTTGGCTTTTCCTGTAAAATTTTAAAGCAACATCTGTAAGCAAAGCTTAGTGAGTTTATAGATTTTCAATATTAACATGTGTGTCAAGCGGAGTCATAAATCTAAGCGTGATATGTCTTGGCTGCCGCTACAGCCCTCATCATGATTGAGATATAGAATCTTAAGATCGGATGATGTTCAAACCACACTCACGCTTATATCGTGGGGATCAGCCACATACTGGGCTAGCTACCAGTAGGTCAACATGGCCAAACATCGGAGGTCATTACCAAGTTCGTGAGAACTGGTGGAATAGCCAGGTCTAGAACAATAGACCATAAGGGCTAGTCAAGCTGAATAAATCTTATCAAGTCTGATCAATGAAGTAAGCATAAGTCTTAGAAGTCATGATAGCAACGAATCATAAAGCAAAGTCTGAAATAATATTAAATACAATCTGAAAAGATAAGCAAATAGCTATCATGATTCACTGGGCAACACCCATCCATGGTGTGCACAGGTCTCAATCCAGCTGATAAATGAATGTCAATAAATGTAACAGCATCAATATATCTCAACCGGATCTGTGCATGTTCAATTTGAATATCTATAACTCACAGGTCTGGGTCTTGGTCAAACAGATATATGAATCTGCCACCTGAGTTATCTCAGGATTTTGTCAATCTGTATTCTGTCAATTCTTTTCAATCAGAGACCCGCTTTCAAGTCTTTAAATCTTTGTTCAGATATTAACTGAACCTGTTCAAAATCATTCATGATAATATCATGTCAATTTCATCATCTTTATCATCGTCATTTTAGTCTTTAAATTTTGTATTTTATCTGAGTCTAATATCTGATAATTTGTCTTATCAATGCCATCATCTTTTGGTCATTTAATTCTTCTATCTGATTCTTATAGCTGATATCTTGTCAATCTCTCATTAGATTCTTTGTTTCATAATATCTTCAAAAGTTTTCTATATATATATCATATATATATATATATATATATATATATATATATATATATATATATATATATATATATATATATATAACTAAAACTTATGCATATAAATCATTTAATTTATTGAAATGTCATAAATTCATAAAAGTTGGATTTTCGGATCATAAATTTCGGATCAGCCCGGATTGGGATCCGGATTCGGATCATCCGGATCCGGACACATCCGAATTAGAGATCCGAATTGACTACCGAATTCGGACCATGACTCAACCGAAATTGAGATATCCGAATTTAGCATGACATCCGAATCTAATTGGGTCCGAAATATAGAAATCCGAATTTGAAAGCATCCGAATTGTAGGGTCCGAATTTACATATTATCCGAACCGAAATATAGGTCCGAAATAAACATCATCCGAATTCGGTCCTACCCGAATTCGGATCTATACTTAGCATTTTTCCCAGAATTTTGTTCTTGGTGTTCTTCAGGTTCTTCATATTTATTCATACGGATTTTTCATAAAAATTATTAAAAACACATTTTAGTAACATGCAACTTAAGATTATGTTTTATTATCATAATTGGGTTGTTTTTATACATTTTTCCCTATCAAAAACACTATAGATTCATCAAGATCATGCAAAAATAACCATATTTGTCAAGAACATATTTTCATTAAAAATTCCGATTTGATCATGTTTTGGATGATTCTAACCAAAATCTTTGTTTCTTTAGCATCTATTAACTTCAATTCATCTTAATCTTTCATAAATTTACACATGCAACATAAAAATTCATAACTTTAATTCTTGGTTTCGGTTATACACAAAAACCGAACCAAACTTCATATATTTCGAAATTTTAAACGATTGTTACCTCAAATTCTTGTTGTTTGTTGTTGATTGTTGCTAATTGTAACTCCTCCTTGCCTTGATTCTCCAATTAATACACAATTTATGGATATTTTGATGAAATCATGATGATGGCCGTATGAATGTAGAGAAAGAAAGCTTTCAATATTAATGATCTTAATTGATCATTTATTTGAATATATATTTCATTTAGTTTCATTTGTAGTTTAACCCACTAAACTTTTGTATTTTACATCTCTTTTATTTTACTCAATTTAATTATATCATAAATATAATATAAAATTATATTTACTTAATATATTTTTATTCTTAATCAATATTTGCAAATTCCAAATAATATAACAAAATTATATTATTATTTCAAAATAGTCATTACATAACTGGCTAAAAGTTAGGTTGTTACAGAATGGGCTCCAGCACGCACAAACTTCGTCCCCGAAGTTAGCTATGTTCGAACAGACTGGGATATGTAGCTTTCATAACATCTCTGGATTCCCAAGACTGATGCGAACCTTTGTGGTGTTTCCACTGGACGAGCACCATCTGTATTTCTTTATTTCTAAGCTTCTTAGTCTTCGAGTCCAAAATACGTTCTGGCTCTTCAACCACGCGAAGCTTCTCATCTATCTGTAGGTTAACGTGTGGCATCTGTACTTCTCTTTCGTCAGCTAAGCTCTTTCTCAAATGACTAACATGGAATACAGGATGTATTCCAGCTAAGTCAGCTGGTAGATCAAGACGATAAGACTGATTTCCAATCTTTTCAATGATCTTGAACGGTCCGATAAATCTCGGAGCTAGCTTGTTTCTTTTAATAAACCGCACCACATTCTTCATTGGAGATACTTTCAGCATCACCCAATCGTTAACTGCAAAACTGATTGATCTATGCCGATTGTCATAATATGACTTCTGCCTGCTTTGAGCTTCAAGAACATTTCTTCTAACAAGTTGAATCTTCTCGTGAGTCAACTGTAGAAGGGCAGGACCTGCTATTGGTGATTCGCCTGTTTCGCGCCAACAGGTAGGAATTCTGCATTTTCTTCCGTATAGAGCTTCAAAAGGAGCCATCTTGATTGTTGAATGATAACTGTTATTATACGAGAATTCGACCAACGGCAAGTGGTCATCCCAGTTACCACCTAGATCAAGAACGCAGGCACGAAGCATATCTTCAAGAGTTAGGATAGTACGCTCACTCTGACCATCTGCACTTGGATGATAAGCAGTACTCATAGAAATCCGAGTACCCATCCCTTCTTGTAATGCTTGCCAGAATCTGGATGTGAAGCGACTATCACGATCAGAAACGATAGACTTTGGCACACCGTGACGAGAGATAATTTCTGTGATGTATATCTGTGCCAATCTATCGAGGGAATAAGTTTCTTTCATCGGAATAAAATGTGCTGATTTCGTTAACCGGTCAACAACTACCCAGATGGAGTCGTGCTGTCTTTTGGTTTTCGGCAGCTTTGTGATGAAATCCATTGTTATATGCTCCCACTTCCATTCAGGAACTGGCAGTGGTTGCATATCCCCGAAGGGTTTCTGGTGTTCTGCCTTAACCATCTGACAGACTCTGCAGTTTTCAACACACTTACCGATATCTTTCTTCATTCCTGGCCACCAGTAGTCAGCTTTCAGATCAAAGTACATCTTTGAGCTGCCAGGATGAATAGATAACTTGGACTGATGAGCTTCGGATAGAAGAGTGCTATGGATTGAACCATACTTAGGAACCCAGATTCGGTTTCCCTGAAGACAGTAAAGTCCCAAATGGTTCAGAGTTAGAAATTGTATTTGCCCTTTAAGATTTTCAGAATCAATATTCTCTTCTTTCAGTGCTTCAGTTTGAGCAGCTCTGATGTCTTCAATAAGATCAGAAGAGAATATAACTGGAGTTAGGGCATAGCAGCACTTTTCTGGATATACTTTTCTACTCAACGCATCCGCGACAACATTTGCTTTGCCGGGATGATATAAGATCTCGCAATCATAATCCTTGATAAGCTCCAAGGATCGACACTGTTTCATGTTCAGATCTTTTTGAGTGAAAAGGTATTTGAGACTCTTATGATCGGTGTAGAGTTGACACCGAGTCCCATATAGATAGTGACGCCAGATTTTTAAAGCAAAGGTAACGGCAGCCAACTCAAGATCATGAGTTGGTGCACTTTTCTCGTAGTCTTTTAATTGCCTTGAAGCATAGGCAATTACTTTTCCCCTTTGCATCAGAACACATCCTAAGCCAGTACCAGAGGCATCGCTATAGACAACGAAATCATCATTACCTTCTGGCAAGGCTAGGATCGGCGCTTGAATCAACTTTTGCTTCAGAATATCGAATGCCTATTGCTGTTTATTTGTCCAAACGAAAGGAGTATTCTTTCGTGTTAGCATCGTTAGAGGTACAGCAATCTTCGAGAAATCCTTTATGAATCGCCGATAATAACCGGCCAATCCAAGGAAACTTCTTATCTCGGAGGCATTGCGAGGCGTTTGCCATTTCTGAACGGCCTCGACTTTCGAAGGATCAACGGAAATTCCTTCGCCAGAAACAACATGGCCAAGGAACTGGATCTATAAGAATCAAGATAGAAATTCAAATTCTGAGGTGAATCATAGAATAGTTAAGGAAACAGCTCAAGACATATATAATAGAGTTTATACCTGTCTGAGCCAGAATTCGCACTTAGAAAACTTTGCATAGAGTCTTTCTTTTCTTAATAACTCTAGCAATTGCCGCAGATGAATAGAATGATCAGCCTCCGTTTTGGAGTAAATCAGAATATCGTCTATGAACACGATAACTGATTTATCCAACATTGGTCTGCACACGCGATTCATGAGATCCATAAACGCCGCTGGTGCATTCGTTAAGCCGAACGGCATTACGAGAAATTCGTAATGACCGTATCTTGTTCGGAAGGCTGTCTTTGGAATATCTTCTTCTCTGACTTTTAACTGATGATACCCAGAACGGAGATCTATTTTTGAAAAGTAACTGGCTCCTTGTAACTGATCAAACAGATCATCGATTCTGGGCAGAGGATACTTATTCTTTATTGTAACCTTGTTCAACTCACGGTAATCGATGCACATACGGAAAGTTCCGTCTTTCTTTTTAACAAATAGTACTGGTGCACCCCACGGAGAAGAACTCGGTCGGATAAACCCCTTCTCCAACAGCTCTTGCAGTTGTTTTGACATTTCCTGCATTTCTGCAGGTGCAAGTCTGTATGGAGCTTTTGCGATTGGAGCCGCACCAGGAACCAAGTCAATACTGAACTCGACTTGTCGTTCTGGTGGCACTCCGGAAATATCGTCAGGGAATACGTCTGGGAACTCACAGACGATAGGAATGTCAGATAATGATTTCTTTTGAGCTTCGGAGTTAGATTCAGATGAAACATAGCAAAGGTAAGAGTCGTGACCTTTAGACAAGTATTTGTGAGCTTTTTCTACAGTTATGAAACAATGTGCACCTTTCCGTTTCTCGCCCTTGATCTCAAGTACTCGGCCGTCTGAAGATTTGATTCTGATGATTCGTCGGTTGCAGATAATTGTAGCCTCGTTGTTCATTAGCCAGTCCATGCCGATGATGACATCGAACTCTTTCAATGGAATCGGGATGAGGTCGAGATTGAATACAATATTATCTACGAGTAATGTGCAGTTTCGACAGAATCAGCCATAACAAAGTTGTTACTGGCTGTCTCAATGTCTAGTATAACTGGAAGCTTCGATGGGAACTTAGATAATCTTGATGCAAAAGAAGTCGATATGAAAGAACGACTTGCGCCAGAATCAAATAGCACGCGAGCAGGTATGGTATTTAATAGAAACGTACCGGTGACTACGTCAGGTGTTTCTCTCGCCTCTTCAGCCGTTATTTGGAACGCACGTGTCCTTGCAGTTGGTGTTGCAGCAGAACTTTTAACTGTCGACCCTCCAGCTGATGACTGTGGCTGATAACGTGGTCCGCTACGACACTGATACATGAAGTGCCCTCTCTTACCGCATTTCGCACATCCACGTCCCTGCTGTGGACATTCCTCACTGCTGTGACCGATCGTATTGCACGCAAAGCAGGTAACGTCTTCTGGATTGCATAGACCCATGTGTGATTTTCTGCATCTCTTGCAGAATCGTGGCTCGTTTGTCAGTGAGTAGGCTTGCGCTTTCGGCTGTGAACTATACTGATAGGATTGCTGAGATTGTTGGGACTGAGACTTATTCGGCCTAAAGAATCTGCCAAATCGTTGTTTCTTTGGAGGAGACGGATTCATCAGGTTAGTAGACGGAGCATAAAGCTGATCACCATACTCTAAGTAACCTCGCTCGATTTGTCTAGCCGCTTCGACCATTTCCAAGTAACTCTTGTATTTGATCGCGCTCATGGGATGTCTGTATCTAGGATTGAGTCCTACTCGGAACCTATTCATTTTCCTTTCCTCTGTTGCCACTTGGTAAGAAGAGTAGCCACATAATCTTGAAAATTCGTGTTCATATTCATCTACAGTCTTCGTTCCCTGAGTCAGTTGCATTAATTGGACTTCCATCTTATCTTGCTGGTCAACTGGGCAGTATTTCGCGTTGAACATGTCTAGAAACTGCTCCCATTCTAAAGTCTGAATCACCTCCTCTCCATAGATACTTCGCTGGGTTTTCCACCAGGCACGAGCAGCTCCCACAAATAGTGCAGACGCATAGCTTACTTTCTTCGAATCTAGACAATCAGAAATCCTGAAGATTTCTTCAGTATGACTAATCCAATCCATCGCCTGGATCGGATTCACTGTACCCTCAAAGTTCAGGGCACCGCTCGCTTTGAAGTCCTTAAACTTGCAGCCTTTTGGCTGAGCTATTTGGGTTTCTGGGTTAGATTTATCAGAATCAGATTCATTGGTCTGGACTTGCTTTTCTTTTCTCTTATTTTTCTTTTCTTCACGTCTTTTAGCTTCGGCCTCATCTCTGGCACGAAACTGTTCTTGCATCATTTTGTTTTGTTGTTCTGAGTGTTGGGCTAGAAATTGTTGCATCATTTCAAACCTTTGTTGTTGGGTCATATTGTTGGGAATATCACCTGATCCTGATCCTGACATCTTCTACTGAAAATTAAAATCAATTAACTATCAGTTTTATAGACTTAGATCTATGTACCCTTTTCCCATCCTAATAGTCTGTACACCCTATCTCAATTCAAACCACCTAAATGATTGATATATATGTATTGCTTCAGTTTGAGACCAAGTATACTCACGTAATACTTGATTCACTCAAACTATGGGCTCTGATACCATCCTGTGAAGACCACCCCTTACGGGGCAGTGCTCACCAGTCTAGGTCCCACATCATACAATACGATATCAACCATACTAAGATAGGGTAATTAAATTGCGGAATAATAAAATTACATGTACATACATAATTAGGAATAAGTTTACATATTTCAAAATTAAGTTATAAAAGGGTAATATCTAATCTAATCATAACATCAATCATCACATCAAATCTACCCAGAACCACCACATTAGCTGTCTTCCAATCAGTACCAGAAAGTTTGTTGAGTAGTGGTCTAAGAAAGCTTCAAAACTTGGATCTTGAATGACCTAAGTACTAGGTCCTGCAGGTGATTTTCCTTTGGCTTTTCCTGTAAAATTTTAAAGCAACATCTGTAAGCAAAGCTTAGTGAGTTTATAGATTTTCAATATTAACATGCGTGTCAAGCGGAGTCATAAATCTAAGCGTGATATGTCTTGGCTGCCGCTACAGCCCTCATCATGATTGAGATATAGTATCTTAAGATCGGATGATGTTCAAACCACACTCACGCTTATATCGTGGGGATCAGCCACATACTGGGCTAGCTACCAGTAGGTCAACATGGCCAAACATCGGAGGTCATTACCAAGTTCGTGAGAACTGGTGGAATAGCCAGGTCTAGAACAATAGACCATAAGGGCTAGTCAAGCTGAATAAATCTTATCAAGTCTGATCAATGAAGTAAGCATAAGTCTTAGAAGTCATGATAGCAACGAATCATAAAGCAAAGTCTGAAATAATATTAAATACAATCTGAAAAGATAAGCAAATAGCTATCATGATTCACTGGGCAACACCCATCCATGGTGTGCACAGGTCTCAATCCAGCTGATAAATGAATGTCAATAAATGTAACAGCATCAATATATCTCAACCGGATCTGTGCATGTTCAATTTGAATATCTATAACTCACAGGTCTGGGTCTTGGTCAAACAGATATATGAATCTGCCACCTGAGTTATCTCAGGATTTTGTCAATCTGTATTCTGTCAATTCTTTTCAATCAGAGACCCGCTTTCAAGTCTTTAAATCTTTGTTCAGATATTAACTGAACCTGTTCAAAATCATTCATGATAATATCATGTCAATTTCATCATCTTTATCATCGTCATTTTAGTCTTTAAATTTTGTATTTTATCTGAGTCTGATATCTGATAATTTGTCTTATCAATGCCATCATCTTTTGGTCATTTAATTCTTCTATCTGATTCTTATAGCTGATATCTTGTCAATCTCTCATTAGATTCTTTGTTTCATAATATCTTCAAAAGTTTTCTATATATATATCATATATATATATATATATATATATATATATATATATATATATATATATATATATATATATATATATAACTAAAACTTATGCATATAAATCATTTAATTTATTGAAATGTCATAAATTCATAAAAGTTGGATTTTCGGATCATAAATTTCGGATCAGCCCGGATTGGGATCCGGATTCGGATCATCCGGATCCGGACACATCCGAATTAGAGATCCGAATTGACTACCGAATTCGGACCATGACTCAACCGAAATTGAGATATCCGAATTTAGCATGACATCCGAATCTAATTGGGTCCGAAATATAGAAATCCGAATTTGAAAGCATCCGAATTGTAGGGTCCGAATTTACATATTATCCGAACCGAAATATAGGTCCGAAATAAACATCATCCGAATTCGGTCCTACCCGAATTCGGATCTATACTTAGCATTTTTCCCAGAATTTTGTTCTTGGTGTTCTTCAGGTTCTTCATATTTATTCATACGGATTTTTCATAAAAATTATTAAAAACACATTTTAGTAACATGCAACTTAAGATTATGTTTTATTATCATAATTGGGTTGTTTTTATACATTTTTCCCTATCAAAAACACTATAGATTCATCAAGATCATGCAAAAATAACCATATTTGTCAAGAACATATTTTCATTAAAAATTCCGATTTGATCATGTTTTGGATGATTCTAACCAAAATCTTTGTTTCTTTAGCATCTATTAACTTCGATTCATCTTAATCTTTCATAAATTTACACATGCAACATAAAAATTCATAACTTTAATTCTTGGTTTCGGTTATACACAAAAACCGAACCAAACTTCATATATTTCGAAATTTTAAACGATTGTTACCTCAAATTCTTGTTGTTTGTTGTTGATTGTTGCTAATTGTAACTCCTCCTTGCCTTGATTCTCCAATTAATACACAATTTATGGATATTTTGATGAAATCATGATGATGGCCGTATGAATGTAGAGAGAGAAAGCTTTCAATATTAATGATCTTAATTGATCATTTATTTGAGTATATATATTTCATTTAGTTTCATTTGTAGTTTAACCCACTAAACTTTTGTATTTTACATCTCTTTTATTTTACTCAATTTAATTATATCATAAATATAATATAAAATTATATTTACTTAATATATTTTTATTCTTAATCAATATTTGCAAATTCCAAATAATATAACAAAATTATATTATTATTTCAAAATAGTCATTACATAACTGGCTAAAAGTTAGGTTGTTACAAGAGTCACCACTTGCACTTCCTCTCTGCTGAGCTGATCAAATGAACCAATCTTGCAGCTTAAACTCATCACCACAGAGGCAAAGAGAAAGATGTAGGTTGGTGCCAGTTCCTTCTTGAATAATGTAACTCCCACCTTTGAAGCAGCCACACCACAACATCTGAGCAAGTTACCCATTTGTTGATTTTCAGGCTATGGTTTATCATGTTTTTCGACAACTGGTAAGTGAAGTACTTCTCGAAAAAGAGCAACAGAGATCTCAACAACTTTGGTGTTGTTGAGAATAGTTCCTTGAATAACTCTGGCATCAGAGTCATATGAACAGGTATACCAGAACTCGTATAGCATCTCTTGATACATTACACCTGGAGTTCCAGTCATGGCATAATGCAGTGGGTGTGCCTTGATGAATTCCACCATCGTCTCATAACCTTTACTAACATAGTTTTTGGGTATTGTCAGATTTGCTACATAGTTAGTGGGTTTGAGGGTGAGAGTGGTAGTGACTGATGGGTGTTTGACCACATCATCATGAAGGAAGACAGGGACAAAAGGAGTATGGGAAGCCATTTGTGAAGCTAATGAAAATGCACAAACCAGAGACACGGAGTCTGTTAATGGTGGGTAGCGTTTTTTAGAGAGTATGGATATATGTAGGGTCGCAGTAGGGAAGAAGGAGATGAAACAGTGATAGCGAGTATTTATAGGATTTTGAATGTGAGATAGTGGGAGAGAGAAAAGGGCGGTTGATTTGAAATGTGATGACTAACGGAACGGTTACCACGTCAGCACGTTTGTCAGACCAACTTGAGACTTTTCTCTGCTTAAACACGTAACACACATTATCCACAGGTAATTAAGATAAATAAACACATAATTTATATAACCTAAATGTGAAGTAATGTTAATTAAAAGTGGATGTTTAAAGTTGTTGTTCAAACCAGTGATCAGTCTGTAACATGTTTATGAAACCCGTGCAGTTATTCAAGGACAGGTTTCAATTTGAAACCTGTTTAGTAACTGAATAGATTACAAGGCTTGCCATGTATGACAGAATACAGAGCGAGCAGGTTTCAGGATTAGACTACAGAACAAGTTTGATGACTGTTTTTCTATCGAACCTTTTAGACGTCAAACCTGTTCAAACCTTAAGGAATTAGCTAAGTATAGAACTAGTGAGGCCTGTTCCTTGAAAGCTGTTGGTTGAGATTTTGTCTAGTTTGATCCTTTGAACATCAACGAAACTTAGTCAATTTTATTTAACATTATCAGCTTGCATACAAAGGAATTAAACCTATTTTCATCAAGAGATTTGGTGAAAATATCTGCAAGCTGTTCTTCTGTAGGAACAAAAGTTACCTCAACATTACCTTTTTGGATGTGATCCCTTATGAAGTGATGTCTGACCTCAATATGCTTGGTTCTAGAGTGGAAGACAGGGTTGTTGGAGATGGCTATGGCACTGGTATTGTCACAAAGAATAGGATTTCTCCTATATACCAAACCATAATCCTCAAGCTGATGCTGCATCCATAGGATCTGCCCACAATAGCTTCCAGTAGCAATATACTCAGCTTCAGCAGTAGAAGTAGACACTGAGTTCTGCTTCTTGCTGCACCAACTGATCAACTTTCCACCAAGGAGTTAACACCCACCT
The DNA here is from genome assembly GCA_020465985.1 of Centrapalus pauciflorus. Taxonomy (NCBI): domain Eukaryota; kingdom Viridiplantae; phylum Streptophyta; class Magnoliopsida; order Asterales; family Asteraceae; genus Centrapalus; species Centrapalus pauciflorus. The sequence goes on along the minus strand of JAANYP010002960.1, from coordinate 322,276 downwards.
GTTGTGCTTTTTCTGTCTAGCCTGCAACTTGCAAAATCAGAATCTGTGTAGCCAATTAGCTCAAGGCTAGAGTCTTTGGGATACCAAAGACCCAAACGTGGTGTACCCTTTAGGTATCTAAAGATCCATTTTACAGCAGCTAGATGTGATTCCTTTGGATCAGCTTTAAAACTAGCACACAAACATGTAGAAAATATTATATTTGGTCTACTAGCTGTCAGATATAACAAGCTTCCAATCATTCCTCTGTAAACTGTTATGAAAACAGGCTTGCCACATGTATCAGCATCCAATTTAACATTGGTTGCCATTGGGAACATTGATCAAAATTTAAACTTTTTCAAGAGATCTAATGTATACTTCTTTGATTTATAAAAATTCCATTTAAGGTTTGTTTAACCTGTAATCCTTGAAAAAAAGTTATTTCATCCATCTTGCTCATTTCATACTAAGATTTCATAAGTAGTGAAAAATTTGCTATTGGTAGAACCAAATATAATGTTATCCACATAAATTTGAACAAGCATAATATCAGACTTTACTTTCTTTATGAACAATGTAGTATCCACCTTACCTCTCTAATGTCCATTGCTCATAAGGAAACCAGTAAGAGTGTCATACCAGGCTCTGGGGGCTTATTTCAGTCCATAGAGTTCTTTGTCTAACTTATAAACAAAACCTGGATGATGTTCATTTTCAAAACCTGGAGGCTGCTTAACATATGCCTCTTCTGGCAGCTTACCATTCAAAAATGCACTCTTTACATCCATTTGAAATACCTTTATGCTTCTATGAGCAGCATATGCTAGAAACAAACGAATTGCTTCTAGCCTGGCCACTGGAGCAAATGTTTTATCATAGTCAATACATTCTCTTGTCTATACCCGTGAGCAACCAGTCTGACCTTATTTCTAATGCGATGACCTTGCTCATCCATTTTGTTTCTAAAATCAAAATCAATAACACCACAGTACAACCTCAATAGTCTCATGACGTGTCATTAAAAGAAATTCATCAGAGAGTAAAGGAGTGCAATTCCAGAAGATCATTTGTTGTTCCTCCAAGAATTTATGTAATACAATGGCTTAACAGAAAATGATCTAATCAGATTCTGCAAAGTCATGTAAAGTTTTAACCCTTGTAATAAATTGATGCCATTAAAGATAAGATTAAATTCTATGAAAGACAATGACATTTGGAATCTTGTCAAATTAGTTGAAGGTACAAAACGAATTGGTTACTTATATATGGATACTTAAAACTAAGAAGGTTTCATAAGGTAATATTGAAAGATATAAAGATTGTCCAGTCATTAAAGGCTTTACTCAAAAGAGATTTATTGGTTGTAAAGAGACTTTCTTTCTGATATTTAGAATGACTCCTTTTAGAATTAAGAATGACACTAATAAGTTAATTTAATATTGAGTCATATCAGTTGGATCTTAAGAAACGTGTCTTAGTGGAGACATTGATGAGACGTCTTACATAAAGTGACCTAAAGATATTGAACCTGAAGATCCAAAGATTATGTAAGTAAGATGAATAATCCATCTATGGTTTAAATTTAGGTTTCTCTGAGTTGTATTGCAATTTTTATCAAATTATTACCTTGTATGGTTTTAAGGTAAATATCATCAATTATTGCAAGTAATAGTGGGAGTAAATGTATCTTGATGTTACTTTATATTGTTGATAATTTTACTTGTAAATAGTGATATGGTTTTGTTTTTGGAAACCAAGAAATTTCCAACGAAAAATCTTGGCGAGACATATTTTGTATCAGGTTTTTTCGTATACTTATAGACCAATTTTTGAAGTATACTTGGATTGTCACAAAAGAGCTGTATCGATATTGTTTCGAGTAGATTCAATAGGAAAGGTTGTAAACTTGAATTCCATAAGAATTGAAGTGTTCAATTAAATATATTTGAAAGAAATAAGATACAAAAGATTTTAAGCATTTGATGTGCTATTTATAAAAAACAAAATACAATATGCTCACATATGAAAGTTGAACATGTCGAGATCATTTGGTTTTTTGACTTTGATTTTACGGGATGCTAAAATAGCAGTTATTCTACATCTATTTGCATCGTGTTTAACAGTGGGAGTAAAAGTACTAGAGTCTGGTAATTAGATTCTTGTAGCTCTTTCTAACATGATCGTAGAATTTATTGCTTATTACGAGACATCAAATAAAGGATTATGGCTATGAAAATTTATCATGGTGTTGCAAGTATTAACTGCATTATAACACAACTAAGTATTAATCATGATAATAAATCAGCAGTGTTTTATTCTGACAATAATAGAAATTTTACAAAGTTTCTAGTTGTTAAGACAGAGTTCAGGATAAAAAATTTTCACATAAATATAAGAATAAAATCTATGCTAGCAGACTCATTAACTAGAGGTCTAACACCAATGATCTTTCGTGAGCATATTGCTCTTATAGGTGTTATTACGGATGTAGCCTTGTTTCAGTGGGAGTCAATTTAAGGTCGTTCTTAATGTTTCATTGTGAATTGTTGTAATTTTATGTAGAATAAAGTTTATGGTTTTAATTTTTTTTATGAGCTCACTTATGTGCATGGTTGCATTGTAATACGGATTGTGAACTGATCTCATTTAAGACTAAAGTTTGACCAGTTGAAAAATATGCAATTAAGTTTCATGCAATTTTCATGCAACTCACTTGATCTATGTCATTGAATGTATTAGTATAGTGATCATCGTAGTTTAGTCACTACTAAAGTGTGACAAAAGCTATAATGGTTCTATCACTAATACATATAATGGACCAGATTGATTATAAAAGTCTAAAAGATAAACTTACAGACGCGCTTCTAATGATATCTGTAATATAATTTCAAACATTATAAGCCCAAGTGGGAGATTGTTAGAATTTCTATTCAGTGGGCTTATATATTTAAATTATTGGGCTTTATCTTTAATAAACTTATTGGGTTATTAATTAATAAACTAAACCTATTGGGCTTTAAGGTTGATGGTAACCTTAATTCCCTATCTTTATATAGTGAGGGTCCCAAATACCCTAAAGCAACCCTATGATCCCTAATCTCCATCTATCATAGATCTGATGTTCGGTCTACAACATTAAGGCTTTAGGTGAGGAAGACTCTCACAACCCTGTTAGTTTGTCGTCAGGATTCTGCATAAAGAAGACGATATTAATAGATCCAGGTATTAATTCTTTTATGGTTTATCTTAATGATCTAGCAATATGGGTGATCCGGGATTATTATGCAAATATATCTAAAGACAATATCCGCACAACAAAACATTCAAAATAATTTCTGAACTTCAAGAATTGATCAGCACAAGAAATAATTTAAGTTCATAATAATATCTTAGTGAAATAATAAACTTTGAATTAAAACACTAAAGTCAAATCAAATCAAAATTAGGTCAAAATTATATCAACCAAAGTCAAATATGGTCAAATCAAGTCAAATCAAGTCAACCAAAGCCAGAATATTTCTAATAGAATCAAACAAGATGATGTGACTCAAGTTGGCTCAGAAAATATGTTAATTGACCATGTATCAGAAAAATGACCTTGCAATTGAAGCACCCGTGAGACAAGTCTAGTAAAAAATGATGATTACCAGAAAACGTTGGCCTATGAAAAATCAACAAGACCTAGAATGGGCCTTTGTCACATAAATGGGCCTAGAATGAAGGCCTAGATCAAGAAATTTCAGGACAAAATCAATTTGAAATCATGATTCTTAGGACAAAACATCTAAAATGCACTTTTAGACCAGATGAAATGACTTGGAATGAATTTGACCAAGAAACAGTTAAAAATCATATAAGAATCAAAAGAACAGTCAGAATGTCCTGAAATGAAATCTAGTGGGCGAAGGATTAAAAATATAGGATTTGTCCAAGTTTGAAATATCAAGAGATTTTCCAATGATATAAATCCAAATTTTAAGCATTGCAATATGTATATGTGTTAAATATTTAATTTCGATCTTGTGGATTTATTTTGTAATAAATATTTCTAGTTAATTTTCTTGTAATTTATTTCTAGAGTAGTTTCTTTGTTATTGAAGTTAAGGGGGCCAAAGTGTAATTCCCTTAAAGTTGCTTTTATTACCCTAGGTATTTAATGACCTAGGGTTGTGTGTAAAAGGTGTTGTTGACAATTGAATATTACATGGACAAATCTTTCCAGCCGCCGCATATTTATTCAAAAACATTCTCTTTGTCTTCTCTCTTCATCATTACACAATCATTGAGTTTCTATTATGTTTGTGAGTGATTATTTGAGTGTTTATATACAAACGAGTGCTGATTATAACTGGGAATCATTCTTAACAATCGGTATCAGAGCTCAGGAGGTGGATTTCAACTTCATTTTCTCGGATTTGCTACTGTTTTTCGCTGTTCTTCACCATTGTTCACGATTTGATCTTTCTTCTTCAACAATATTTATGTTTTTCGTGTTTCTTTATTCCTATATTCATCTCGTATACATTCCCTAGTGATTTAAAGCAATTTAGGTTCAATCATTACATGCTTTTGTCCATCTATATCAGATTTTTTCATCTTGAAAAACATGGGTTTTCATCTCTGTTTGGTCCACTTTTGAAGGATTTTTACGTGTTTTGGTATATTTTAAAGACTTAAAAGTGTTTAAAATAATTTTTCAATCATTTAAAAACTATTTTAGGCCAAAATCTGCTAGTTGTACTTCTGGAAAACTTCTGAAAATTTCATAACTGTTGCATTTCGGACCCCATTCCGGACCATTTCGGACCTTAGCTCGGTCCACTTCATATTTAGGTGCACTTCGGAACACTTTTTCCCAAATTCGGACCTCACTTCGAACTACCCAAAGTTTTGATCAAGTAATTTTAAAACACTTATTTTAACTTGTGCTTTCATTTTATACTTCCATTTTGGACCATCCGAACTTCGGTCCAAATCCGAATTCGGTATTCCCATTTGAAAATTTTTTCCAAGTGTTCATCCAAATTCGATCTATCCGAATTCGGTCCATCTGATCTTGGTCAAACATAATTCGGTCCCATCCGAAGTCACTGTTCATCCGAATTCGTTCCATCCGAATTCGGTCCATCTGATGTTGGTCAAACAGAACTCGGTCCCATCCGAAGTCACTGTTCACCCGAATTCGGTCCCATCTGAAATCACTGTTCATCCGAACTTCGTACCATCCAAGGTACTGTTCATCTGAAGTTCAGCTAATCCAAATCCAGTTTCCACCTTCAAGATCTCCTTCTTTCATATCAGCACTATAAATCATGTCTAGAGAAGCCCTTGTCCTAGGATCCAAGAATAGACCACTTGTTCTGTATCCGGATGAATATGAGCAGTGGAAGTCCCGATTTCTCAAGTTTGTCGGTATGCAACCAAATGGCAACCTTATGCTCCAATCGATTTCCGAAGGCCCAATTATCTATTATCGGGAAATTGCTGCAAGACCCGAAGCCGACCCACCTGTTCTCGCATCCAAAGTTGAACGTGAACCTGCAAATGAGGAAGAGCGAGACAGGCAACATGCTGACAAAAGGGCTGAATATCTGATCTACCAAGCCTTGCCCACTGTAGACAGCAAAATGTCCGCTAAGGAAATGTGGGATGAACTAGAGGTTCAGATGCTAGGGGCCGACTTAGACAACAGAGCCAAAATTGAGGAGACAAAGGCCAAGTTTACTGAGTTCATGGCCAAAGACGGGGAGTCAATACAGGCCACGTTCACCGGATTATGTGCGGTTCTAAACGAACTTAACAAACTGCACATAAAGAAAGACAAGGATCACATCAACATCCAGTTCTTTGCTGCCTTAGCCCCTGAATGGCAAATTGCATGCCCAGCCACGCGAAGAGTGTTGGACTTCCCCAATGTGTCTATCAATGTGGTTTTTAAAGAATTGAAAAAGTATCAGGGTGACGTAGACCATCAGAAGCAAATGGCCAGTCAGTTAGTATCCTTGTTACTATCTGCCAATACGGGCATCAAACCAACTCATTCTCTGGCCTTGATATCCAACAAGAACCTCCCTGCTGCATCCTACACTCAAGGATCATCATCATCCCAGTGCTGATATGCTTCTCCTCCGCGTGAGATTTTAGATAAAGAAGAAGCGGCAATTCAAGAACAAATAGCCTTATGGACTAATCGTCTACAACAACGACGTTTCTCCAATAAGACTAACAATCAGCTCCGCTATGACACCGGCCCGCGGAGGTATTCAGATGACAGAAGAGATGACTATCGCCGAGATGACAGAAGGGATTATTATCGAAGGGATGACAGAGATGACAAACGATATGACGATATACAGGTCTATCGAGATGACCGCCGTTATGAAAGGCGAGACGATAGGAGAGATGATCGTAAGGATGATAGACGCGATTATGACCGTAGGGATGATCGTCGGGAGGATAGACGGGATGACCGACGTGACAATCGAAGGGACTATGATCGTCGGGACAACAGAAGGGATGACAGTCGAGAACCTCGCCGTCCCGACAAGCGGCCGATTGAGAGGAGAGATGAAAGGCCAAGAGCGGAAGAGCCTAAGGGGAATGAAGAACGTCTGTGCTACAAGTGTGGCAAATCGGGCCACTTTGGTAGGGATGCAAAAATAAGTACGAAAGAGACGTTGGTTATTACGTGCGGAAGCTGGAGGCCGCCAAGAAGAGGAATGTTGCTATGGCTCTAGTTGCCCAAGAATATTATTAGGATGATACGAATACTGATGAAGACGATCATAAGGGTAAGAATTGCTACATGGCGGATTGTAATGGATTGGCTAACTACACCACAACGTCCGATTCTGATTCAGACACTGTTGCTGAGGGGGAGACACCACAAAATCCACCAGCATTTCTGATGGCCAGATCCGAGGATCCACAATGTTCTTCATCAGATTCTGAGGCACCTGAGGTACATTCCTTTTACATCCAAAGCATGCAAATAATTTATCTGTTTATAGTGGATGTAACTTGCACACACATATACTTGATTTAAAAGCTAGTTAAATGCTGAAACGGAAAAGTGTGTCAAGGCTGAACATCTAGCCCAAACATTAAAAGAGTCATCTGAGTTATATCAATCGAAGTGGTTAACTAATCATAATGTGATCAAACAGATGCTAATTGAAAAGGTAGATGTTCAGGATAGGAATACATATCTAGAACCTTGTATGGATATGTTATCAAACGAAAAGCACTCATTAAAATCAGAAATATATGTTCTATCAAAACAATTAGAGACCGTAAGTATGGAAAACATAGACAGCTTAAAAAAATACAAAATGATAGAAGAAGAAAGAATAAGTTTGTACTCTAGAATAAAGACCCTTGATGATGAATTTTTAAAACGGGGTCAAACAGAACAAACTATTCATTTGAACCAGCCCAAAGAGACTAGGTTTTACCATTCTAAACAAGGAATTGGTTTTAAAAATCCTAAGTATTTGGAAAAGGCTCAACAAGTTTTACCTCTTTTTTATGACATGAATTACATGGGTGTTGGGCTTAAATCCTTCTTTTTCAAATCATCAAAAGAAGTCTTAACCCAAGAGGATGAGAAACGTAATGAAAATAAAGAAAAAGAAATATCTTTTAAATATGAAAAACTAAACGAGAGTTATCCTTATAGAGTACACACTCTAGAGGAAGACTTCTTGTCTAGTTATTCTGAAGCTGAAATGAAAGCAGAACCAGTAAACCAATCCCTCACATTTACATTCCTACAAAAGTTCTTCAACATAAAATTAATGTTTTAAATTAGGATTTAAAGTCAACTCGAAAGAAAGCCCTTGATTATCAAGAAGATCTTCTTAAGAGTGAGGAATAATTGGTAAATCAAAGTTTTCAACAATCTGTAGAATTAAGTGTCTACAAAGAAAAATTTGACATGGTTTCTCAAAGCTTAAAAGATCTTTTAAAAGAGCCAAGAGTTTCTCGTCCTACCAAAATCCCACTCGTGTCATCTAACAAAGGTAAAACTAAAATTGAAAATTCTTCTATCATTTTTAAAGGTGAGTGCTCAAAATCTTTCAAAGCTGAGGTTTCAAAGAAGACTCAAATTCAATCCAAGTCTTCTAAGAAATCCACTCACCAAGAAAAAGAAAAATCTTTAAAGTCTAAGTCTTCCGTGCGTACTGACTCTCGTTGTTTTGTTCCTACAAATCATGTGAGAAGAGTGCCAAAAACAACCATGCAAGATTTCTCAAGTTTTTTTGTGAAGAAGGTTGTTATGCCAAATGATTTTGTTTCTAGAGATAGGTTGCATGTATTCTCTGAAAAAACAATGATTGTAATGATGTAACGAATTCTAATGCTTGTTTGAAGTATTCTTTTAGTGACTTGTTTAAATTATGTCCAACTCGTTTTAGATGCCAAGTACATGAAATGAATGCTTTTGTGCCTTTACCTGCTAAAAGAATTCGTAAAAAGAAAATAAAAAATGTTGCATCATCGGCCATCACAAAAAATGAGACTTGTACTTTGCCTAGGCCCAAAACTAAAGCAAAACTAAAGCAAAAGTCAAACAAGTCTCAAAAAGTCAAAAACCGAAGGTAATTTCATCGCCTAAGGTTCCAAAGCCTGATAAATCCAATTTTCAATGGATTCCAAAAGGCTATGCATCTGGTCCCCACATAACTACAAAATGGGTTCCTAAAACTACAAACGTGTCATATTCACCTGGAACTACTAACCCAAAAGGACCCATATTAAGATGGGTACCCAAAGTTGTGTGATCTTAATGCAGATGGTTCTTGGTTACTTCAGATCAAGACCCGTACTTCAATGAATTTGCTTCTAGTTATCATAGGCTAGGACCCGTTCTTCTGCTTATCGGTTGTGCTTAAACCGACACGTTTGGCTTCTGTGCACACAGCTCTGGACCCGGTCTAATATCATCATGTTTTCTGAACATCTCGGTTCAGAACACGGTTTGATTGTTAATTTAAGATGGATCTGTTTGAATGCTTATAGATTTTCATTATATATATTTATTTGTTTTTCAGGCAAAATCCATCTGGTATATGGATTCGGGATGCTCCAAGCACATGACCGGGAGAAGAGAATTGTTGTCCAATATAGTAAAACAATACTGTGGGACAATAGATTCAAAAACAGTCACCATGCTCACATAAAAAGATACGTGGATTTAGTCTTAAATAATCTAGTCATCAAGGATGTTGACTATGTTGAGGGATTATCACATAATCTGTTTAGCATAGGTCAACTCTGCGATAAAGGATTAGAAGTCACATTTAGGGCTAAGAACTGTAGTGTTAAGAGTATGGATGGCAAAGAAATTTTATCCGGTTCCGGTAACTCTAACCTTTACACCGTAGATGTAGTTAAGCTTATGGTTAAGGATAGCATCTGCCTTCTGTCAAAAGCCTCGTCAAAAGACTCTTGGTTGTGGCATCGTAGGCTATCCCACTTAAACTTTGAAAAAAACATCAACAAGCTGGCTGCTAAACAACTGGTAAAAGGACTCCCAGAACTAAGATATGAAAAAGACCATTTGTGTGGAGCATGTGAGAAGGGAAAGATGAAACGATCATCTCACAAACCAAAACCCGAACCATCATCGAAGATAGTATTGGAGTTACTTCATATGGACTTACGCGGACCGATGCGGACCCAAAGCATAAATGGAAAGCGATATGTGTTGGTTATCGTTGACGATTACTCACGATATACCTGGGTTAAATTCTTGCGATCCAAGGATGAGACAGCTCAAGAAATCATCAACTATAAAGAGTGTCGAAACCCAACAGCAACTGTCTGTTCAATCAATCCGCTATGACAACGACACGGAATTCAAGAATTCGGTAGTAGAGGGCTTCCTTCGATCCAAAGGTATTCAACATCAATATTCTACTGCTAGAACACCTCAACAAAATGGTGTCGTAGAAAGGCGTAACCGTACCCTTGTGGAAGCTGCAGGTACAATGCTGACTTATTCGATACTACCTCCGTTCTTGTGGGCCGAAACCGTGTCAACAGCTTGCTACACGCAGAATCGCTCCATAATCCATAAGCGCTTCGATAAAACTCCATATCAACTCTTCTTGAATAAAGTACCTTTTATCAAGTACTTACGTGTATTTGGTTGCAGGTGCTATGCGCTTAATGACAAAGACAACCTCGGGAAATTCAATGAGAAAGCGGATGAAGCGATCTTCATTGGATACTCATCCAACGCGAAGGCATATCGGGCATTCAACACTCGACCAGAACAGTCAATGAAAGTGTGCATGTCACATTTGACGAATTGGCTGAACTGGCACCCGAAGTTGATCATTCAGGATCACGCATTACACCAATGCCTGGAGACTCTTCTTTTCAATCTACTTCTTTTTCACCTTCTGATTTAGTTAATTTAATTGATCCTTTTTATGTAGAATTTTTTGGTCTTAAATCTAATGTTTCTAATGTTTCTTCTACTATAGGTAACACATCCAACAATTCAACTGCACCTCAAATTCTATCAGATTCATCTTCATCCACTTCATACCCACATCCATCATACCCACATCTTCATCCAATTCATACCCACACAAAATGCTAGTGCAAATATATGTCGACAACATTTTATTTGGATCTACTGACAGTATCTTCTGTAAGGATTTTCAGCCCTAATGGAGTCCAGGTTCGAGATGAGTATGATGGGGGAAATGAACTTTTTCCTCGGATTACAAGTCAAACAACTTGAAAATGGGATTTTTGTGAACCAGTCGAAATATACTCTTGAGATTCTCAAGAAGTATAAGTTAGACTCTTGCACGAGTATCGCAACTCCCATGGCTTCCAACTGTAAGTTAGACACCGATCTTTCTGGGAAAAGTGTCGATAATACAACTTACAGACGGATGATAGGATCCTTACTGTATCTGACTACTAGTAGACGTGATATAATGTTTTCAACATGTCTTTGTGCTCGTTTTCAGGCCGACCCGAAAGAATCACGCCTAACTGCGGTAAAACGCATTTTTCGTTATCTTAAGAGTACACCCGATCTTGGTCTCTGGTATCCAAAGGGAACCGATTTTGATCTTACTGCCTTTTCAGATGCTGAGTTTGCAGGTTGTAGAGTTGATAGGAAAAGAACATCAGGTGGAATACAGTTCTTGGGAGACAGACCGGTGAGTTGGTCGTCCAAAAAGCAAAATTGTGTTTCCACATCCACAGCTGAAGCTGAGTATGTAGCAGCTGCAAGCTGTTGCTCTCAAGTGCTGTGGATGAGAACACAATTACGTGATTATGGATTCTCGCTCACCAACATCCCAATTTACTTTGATTCTTGAAGTGCGATTGCTATCTCTTGCAATCCCGTGCAGCACTCACGAACGAAACATATAGTTATCAGGTATCATTTTATTAAAGATCATTTAGAAAAGGAAACAATTGAGTTATATTTTGTAGGCACGGAAACTTGCAGATATTTTTACTAAAGCTTTAGACGAACCTCGTTTTCAGTTTTTAGTATCACATATCTGCATGTTGAATCAAACTTCTAGTTAAATATCAGACATTGTCCAAAATAATTCTATTTCAAACATTCATGTTTGAAATTCCTTTATTTTAGAAAATATATGTCATTTAAATTTAAGGAGTGTGTCTCAAAATTTAAATTTCAATATTTCCTTATCTATGTACATCTTTAATAATTAATGTTCCTGACAAATTGCTATATGAATTGTTCATCAATGAATGGGACGCAAAATTATACAGGTTTGTCTGTATCATTAAGTTTTGAAAAGGTTCAAGAAATTTATCAGAAAAAAAAAGAAGAGAATAGGTGTTTATTTGAGTGGGAGTATAAGTAGGATGTTAGTTCATATATTTTTTGTTGTTTTTAACTTCTATATAATTTTAAATTTTAGGTTGTTTAATTTTTAAATCTTAAGTTTAATATAATATGTCAGAAAATCACAAAAAGATTTTATTTGTTTTAAATACATCAAAAAGTCAAAAATATTTTTATTTTCTATTTTACTTTTGTCTTAAATTCATTTATAAAGAAAAAACACAAAAATATTTTTATTCTACAATTAATTTTTTTTATTTATTTCCAAAGAAAAATACAAAAAGATTTTTGTTAAATTGGGCTCAATTTTCTTTCTTAAAATTTGCTTTATTTATTTTTTTGGTTAAGGCCCAATGTTTTTTCAATAAAAACCCGGTTGGCCCATCCCATTTGTTTGAGCGTGGACATTTTACACCCGACCCGACCCGCCTTTCATTTAAATAGGCGGGTCAAAGGTCAAAACCTCACTTCCTTCCACTTTATGCTTAATTCATCTTCTTCTCTCCTTCCCGTCGCACGACACCACCGCAAAACCACCATTGTTGCTCATTCAACCTCATCAACCTACCGATTTTCTTCATTTTTCTTGCATTTTCCGTGTTTGGCAATATGACGTAACCCTCTTTTAACTTTATTTCAATCTTTAACTTGCTGTTTAGTGTGTTTGATTTTCAAACTTCTGAAGCTTTTTTCTTTCGGTTTTTGCTCATTTTAGGACATATAATCTGTTATTTTTAACATAGTGTAGTTACGTAAAATGTTCATCGCATGTTTTTAGACTTGGATCTGCATTTTCATGCATTTTTGTAGATTTTTGAACTGTTCACATTGCATGTATGCATGAACATCAACTGCTGTTTTTATCTAAGTGTCTATTTCGGACCATCCGAATTCAGACCATTCCCAAATTCGGATGAAATTACTTAGAAAAGTTCCAAAAATTTCAACTGTTCTTACCGAATTCGGACCACTGTGCATCCAAATTCGGACAACTGTTCATCCGAATTCGGACCACTGTGTATCCGAATTCGGTCCTCATCATCATTGTTCATATTTTCAATTATTTTTCTAAGTTTCCTTATTCATTTACTGTGCATCCGAATTCGGATCTAGCACGAATTCAGTCCCCATCCGAATTCTGCTTCCATCCGAATTCGGACCTCTTCATTGCATGTCCATGCATTATCATCCAGATTTCGGACTAAACTGAATTCGGACCACTATACATTCGAAATTCGGCTCATCCGAAATTCAACACTTAGCATTTTTTAAAAATTTTTCCATTTTTGCATTTTCATCCAAAATCCAAAAATATTTCCAATCCTTTGGATCGTTGGTTAGAGTTAGGATCAGTGTTTGAGTGAAAATGTCTGTTCTAACATTGCTCTCTTAACGATTGACTTTGGACATTATTCGGTAGAATTCCCATTCTACTAATAAAGACCTGATGCCTTAAACAGAACAGACAATTTCTATTTCACAGTTATCCCAGACTTCGTATCAATCTCATATTTTGTTAAGTCTTCTATTCTAACTCTGATGCATTTTTACAGGACTCATGGAACAGCTGTTGTTCTAACCATGCCCCATTCACCAATCCCTAACAACAATGCCCAACTACTAGAAGAATCCATCCTACCCCAATATCAATTCGTTGAGTTCTTCGCTCATAAGTGGCAACTCGACGTATCCACCCTCCGCCGTGAAGCCGAGAATATCGCATTTGATTTTCTCAAAACCACCCCCTATATTACTCACTATCCACCGCCATATCCGTACCCCAAATATACCTTCAACAGTTCTGGCATCACCTCAAGTTTGTATCTGATGCCGAACCATACTTCACTTCTACCATTGACTGTGTTCCAGTCAAGATCACAACCGCAGCCATCCGCCACATTCTCCGCCTCCCCGCTGAAGCCTATTCTGTATCCCGACTTCACTTTGCTCCAATCCCTTGTCTTCTAGAAACCCTGGAAGAAATCAAAGCCCTGGGATATGATGGCCCTCTAACAAAGCCATCCGAATTCCGAACAAAGAACCTTCAAGCGCATTGGAGGATTCTATTCGACATCATAAACAAGTGTTTCACCGCTAAACATGCTGGTCATGACTCGGCATCAATTCAAGTACTTGCAATGTTTGCAGCGTTCGCATATGATTGTCACTACGATTATGCTGCATTTCTATTTGAAGAATTATAGAGGGTCAATCTAGAGAGAGCAACAAAGTGAGGTCGCAAATACATACCTCTTCAGCGATTTCTTCAGCTGATTATTCAATACGAGATGGATATGACGATGATATCCATCAAAGGCCCGAGGCCAAGGTATACATGACAGCTACAATTCAAAAGTTGAACCTTCCAAAGGGGACTCCCACAGTCCCGGTAATGCCAATTCCGCTATCTCTGCTACAGAGAGCAGTGCTAACAGAACGGGTTAGGGATTATGTCAGGGAATTCTATCCGAATGAGGCTCAGTCAGAACCGACTGAGCCTAACTAATCCGAAGGTGAGGCTCGAGTGAGTGAGTCAGAGGGAGATGAGGTGGAAGTACAACAATCTTTGGGTATGGGTGAGCGGGAGGTTGTTGCGAAAAGAGAGGGAGTTGTAGGTGAGGAAGCAGAGGCGGCGGATTCTGAAAGGACCGTCTCTGTCTTAAGAGGGCTCGAGGTAACATCCGAGGGAGACTTAAGCCCAATCAGCCGGACAACCCCTCAAAAGACCATCAGTCCAATGGTCGAAACTACCCCCAACCACCCACTTAATGTCCTCTCAAAAGGACATTACTTCATTCCACGGGGATTTAGCACATTCTCCATCACCCTCTCACTCGGAGAGTCGTGGTTTTGAAATCGATCACGTGTCGCCCCCAGTGACAAAACTTCCTTCGCCCACAGCTCACTCCCCACCCCCACACACTATGCACGACGCCTTCGTGGTGTCCCCAGATGAACGAGCTGCCTTCGTGGCAGCTCCACAAACTTCCAGATCTGAGCATCCCGCGGTGGATCCAGAAGTGATGGAAGGAAGACCTGAAGTTGCATCTCACATGCCGTCAACTTCAGGCTATCCCAAGATTAATCTCGAGATGCTAACATCAGCTTTACGTGCTGCTGGAGTTGTCTCTCGGGCTGACCTGGACGCCCAGAAGGAGGCTGCTGAAGATAGACATACCGCCCTTCTCTCATTTATTAAGGGTAAGGGTGTCACTTCTGACGATCTGCCTCCACCAAGAACCCGTTCAGTCCAATCACAGCTTTCCGATCCCTCAGAAAAGATAGATGTGCTGACACGATTAATTCTTCAAGTCCAGGTTCAGCTCAACTCCCGTATGGACCGTCTTGAGTCTGCAGTGATAGAGCTTCAGTGTCGTCCTCAGGCTGAATCCCAAAAAAGAAAGCATCACGACGGGACGACCCTGATCGCCATGAGGGGGAGAAACGCCGAAAAATTCTGTCTGAGGACACGATAATGATTGTAGGGGGAGCCGAATCTTAGGGAACAGATTTTTAGGGATCGGAGGAACAGAGGTTTTGTAACAACCTAACTTTTAGCCAGTTATGTAATGACTATTTTGAAATAATAATATAATTTTGTTATATTATTTGGAATTTGCAAATATTGATTAAGAATAAAAATATATTAAGTAAATATAATTTTATATTATATTTATGATATAATTAAATTGAGTAAAATAAAAGAGATGTAAAATACCAAAGTTTAGTGGGTTAAACTACAAATGAAACTAAATGAAATATATATACTCAAATAAATGATCAATTAAGATCATTAATATTGAAAGCTTTCTCTCTCTACATTCATACGGCCATCATCATGATTTCATCAAAATATCCATAAATTGTGTATTAATTGGAGAATCAAGGCAAGGAGGAGTTACAATTAGCAACAATCAACAACAAACAACAAGAATTTGAGGTAACAATCATTTAAAATTTCGAAATATATGAAGTTTGGTTCGGTTTTTGTGTATAACCGAAACCAAGAATTAAAGTTATGAATTTTTATGTTGCATGTGTAAATTTATGAAAGATTAAGATGAATTGAAGTTAATAGATGCTAAAGAAACAAAGATTTTGGTTAGAATCATCCAAAACATGATCAAATCGGAATTTTTAATGAAAATATGTTCTTGACAAATATGGTTATTTTTGCATGATCTTGATGAATCTATAGTGTTTTTGATAGGGAAAAATGTATAAAAACAACCCAATTATGATAATAAAACATAATCTTAAGTTGCATGTTACTAAAATGTGTTTTTAATAATTTTTATGAAAAATCCGTATGAATAAATATGAAGAACCTGAAGAACACCAAGAACAAAATTCTGGGAAAAATGCTAAGTATAGATCCGAATTCGGGTAGGACCGAATTCGGATGATGTTTATTTCGGACCTATATTTCGGTTCGGATAATATGTAAATTCGGACCCTACAATTCGGATGCTTTCAAATTCGGATTTCTATATTTCGGACCCAATTAGATTCGGATGTCATGCTAAATTCGGATATCTCAATTTCGGTTGAGTCATGGTCCGAATTCGGTAGTCAATTCGGATCTCTAATTCGGATGTGTCCGGATCCGGATGATCCGAATCCGGATCCCAATCCGGGCTGATCCGAAATTTATGATCCGAAAATCCAACTTTTATGAATTTATGACATTTCAATAAATTAAATGATTTATATGCATAAGTTTTAGTTATATATATATATATATATATATATATATATATATATATATATATATATATATATATATATATATATGATATATATATAGAAAACTTTTGAAGATATTATGAAACAAAGAATCTAATGAGAGATTGACAAGATATCAGCTATAAGAATCAGATAGAAGAATTAAATGACCAAAAGATGATGGCATTGATAAGACAAATTATCAGATATCAGACTCAGATAAAATACAAAATTTAAAGACTAAAATGACGATGATAAAGATGATGAAATTGACATGATATTATCATGAATGATTTTGAACAGGTTCAGTTAATATCTGAACAAAGATTTAAAGACTTGAAAGCGGGTCTCTGATTGAAAAGAATTGACAGAATACAGATTGACAAAATCCTGAGATAACTCAGGTGGCAGATTCATATATCTGTTTGACCAAGACCCAGACCTGTGAGTTATAGATATTCAAATTGAACATGCACAGATCCGGTTGAGATATATTGATGCTGTTACATTTATTGACATTCATTTATCAGCTGGATTGAGACCTGTGCACACCATGGATGGGTGTTGCCCAGTGAATCATGATAGTTATTTGCTTATCATTTCATATTGCATTTATTAGCGTTTCAGACTTTGCTTTATGATTCGTTGCTATCATGACTTCTAAGACTTATGCTTACTTCATTGATCAGACTTGATAAGATTTATTCAGCTTGACTAGCCCTTATGGTCTATTGTTCTAGACCTGGCTATTCCACCAGTTCTCACGAACTTGGTAATGACCTCCGATGTTCGGCCATGTTGACCTACTGGTAGCTAGCCCAGTATGTGGCTGATCCCCACGATATAAGCGTGAGTGTGGTTTGAACATCATCCGATCTTAAGATACTATATCTCAATCATGATGAGGGCTGTAGCGGCAGCCAAGACTTATCACGCTTAGATTTATGACTCCGCTTGACACGCATGTTAATATTGAAAATCTATAAACTCACTAAGCTTTGCTTACAGATGTTGCTTTAAAATTTTACAGGAAAAGCCAAAGGAAAATCACCTGCAGGACCTAGTACTTAGGTCATTCAAGATCCAAGTTTTGAAGCTTTCTTAGACCACTACTCAACAAACTTTCTGGTACTGATTGGAAGACAGCTAATGTGGTGGTTCTGGGTAGATTTGATGTGATGATTGATGTTATGATTAGATTAGATATTACCCTTTTATAACTTAATTTTGAAATATGTAAACTTATTCCTAATTATGTATGTACATGTAATTTTATTATTCCGCAATTTAATTACCTATCTTAGTATGGTTGATATCGTATTGTATGATGTGGGACCTAGACTGGTGAGCACTGCCCCGTAAGGGGTGGTCTTCACAGGATGGTATCAGAGCACTAGTTTGAGTGAATCAAGTATTACGTAAGTATACTTGATCTCAAACTGAAGCAATACATATGTATCAATCATTTAGGTGGTTTGAATTGAGATAGGATGTACAGACTATTAGGATGGGAAAAGGGTACATAGATCTAAGTCTATAAAACTGATAGTTAATTGATTTTAATTTTCAGTAGAAGATGTCAGGATCAGGATCAGGTGATATTCCCAACAATATGACCCAACAACAAATGTTTGAAATGATGCAACAATTTCTTGCCCAACACTCAGAACAACAAAACAAAATGATGCAAGAACAGTTTCGTGCCAGAGATGAGGCCGAAGCTAAAAGACGTGAAGAAAAGAAAAATAAGAGAAAAGAAAAGCAAGTCCAGACCAATGAATCTGATTCTGATAAATCTAACCCAGAAACCCAAATAGCTCAGCCAAAAGGCTGCAAGTTTAAGGACTTCAAAGCGAGCGGTGCCCTGAACTTTGAGGGTACAGTGAATCCGATCCAGGCGATGGATTGGATTAGTCATACTGAAGAAATCTTCAGGATTTCTGATTGTCTAGATTCGAAGAAAGTAAGCTATGCGTCTGCACTATTTGTGGGAGCTGCTCGTGCCTGGTGGAAAACCCAGCGAAGTATCTATGGAGAGGAGGTGATTCAGACTTTAGAATGGGAGCAGTTTCTAGACATGTTCAATGCGAAATACTGCCCAGTTGACCAGCAAGATAAGATGGAAGTCCAATTAATGCAACTGACTCAGGGAACGAAGACTGTAGATGAATATGAACACGAATTTTCAAGATTATGTGGCTACTCTTCTTACCAAGTGGCAACAGAGGAAAGGAAAATGAATAGGTTCCGAGTAGGACTCAATCCTAGATACAGACATCCCATGAGCGCGATCAAATACAAGAGTTACTTGGAAATGGTTGAAGCGGCTAGACAAATCGAGCGAGGTTACTTAGAGTATGGCGATCAGCTTTATGCTCCGTCTACTAACCCGATGAATCCGTCTCCTCCAAAGAAACAGCGGTTTGGCAGATTTTTCAAGCCAAATAAGTCGCAAACTCAGCAAACTCATCAGTATAGTTCACAGCCGAAAGCGCAAGCCTACTCACTGACAAACGAGCCACGATTCTGCAAGAGATGCAGAAAATCACACATGGGTCTATGCAATCCAGAAGACTTTACCTGCTTTGCGTGCAATACGATCGGTCACAGCAGTGAGGAATGTCCACAGCAGGGACGTGGATGTGCGAAATGCGGTAAGAGAGGGCACTTCATGTATCAGTGTCGTAGCGGACCACGTTATCAGCCACAGTCATCAGCTGGAGGGTCGACAGTTAAAAGTTCTGCTGCAACACCAACTGCAAGGACACGTGCGTTCCAAATAACGGCTGAAGAGGCGAGAGAAACACCTGACGTAGTCACCGGTACGTTTCTATTAAATACCATACCTGCTCGCGTGCTATTTGATTCTGGCGCAAGTCGTTCTTTCATATCGACTTCTTTTGCATCGAGACTATCTAAGTTCCCATCAAAGCTTCCAGTTATATTAGACATTGAGACAGCCAGTAACAGCTATGTTATGGCTGATTCTGTATATCGTAACTGCACTCTACTTGTCAATAACATTGTATTCAATCTCGACCTCATCCCGATTCCGTTAAAAGAATTTGACGTCATCATCGGCATGGATTGGCTAATGAACAACGAGGCCACAATTATCTGCAACCGACGAATCATCAGAATCAAATCTTCAGACGGCCGAGTACTTGAGATCAAGGGCGAGAAACGGAAAGGTGCACATTGTTTCATAACTGTAGAAAAAGCTCACAAATACTTGTCTAAAGGTCACGACTCTTACCTTTGCTATGTTTCATCTGAATCTAACTCCGAAGCTCAAAAGAAATCATTATCTGACATTCCTAACGTCTGTGAGTTCCCAGACGTATTCCCTGACGATATTTCCGGAGTGCCACCGGAACGACAAGTCGAGTTCAGTATTGACTTGGTTCCTGGTGCGGCTCCTATCGCAAAAGCTCCATACAGACTTGCACCTGCAGAAATGCAGGAAATGTCAAAACAACTGCAAGAGCTGTTGGAGAAGGGGTTTATCCGACCGAGTTCTTCTCCGTGGGGTGCACCAGTACTATTTGTTAAAAAGAAAGACGGAACTTTCCGTATGTGCATCGATTATCGTGAGTTGAACAAGGTTACAATAAAGAATAAGTATCCTCTGCCCAGAATCGATGATCTGTTTGATCAGTTACAAGGAGCCAGTTACTTTTCAAAAATAGATCTCCGTTCTGGGTATCATCAGTTAAAAGTCAGAGAAGAAGATATTCCAAAGACAGCCTTCCGAACAAGATACGGTCATTACGAATTTCTCGTAATGCCGTTCGGCTTAACGAATGCACCAGCGGCGTTTATGGATCTCATGAATCGCGTGTGCAGACCAATGTTGGATAAATCAGTTATCGTGTTCATAGACGATATTCTGATTTACTCCAAAACGGAGGCTGATCATTCTATTCATCTGCGGCAATTGCTAGAGTTATTAAGAAAAGAAAGACTCTACGCAAAGTTTTCTAAGTGCGAATTCTGGCTCAGACAGATTCAGTTCCTTGGCCATATTGTTTCTGGCGAAGGGATTTCCGTTGATCCGTCTAAAGTCGAGGCTGTTCAGAAATGGCAAACGCCTCGTAATGCCTCAGAAATAAGAAGTTTCCTTGGATTGGCCGGTTACTATCGGCGATTCATAAAGGACTTCTCAAAGATTGCTGTACCGCTTACAATGCTAACACGAAAGAATACTCCTTTCGTTTGGACCGATAAACAGCAAGAGGCATTCGATATTCTGAAGCAAAAGTTGATTCAAGCGCCGATCCTAGCCTTGCCAGAAGGCAATGATGATTTTGTCATTTACAGCGACGCATCTGGTACTGGCTTAGGATGTGTTCTAATGCAAAGGGGAAAAGTCATTGCCTATGCTTCAAGGCAATTAAAAGACTACGAGAAAAGTGCACCAACACATGATCTTGAGTTGGCTGCCGTCACCTTTGCTCTAAAAATCTGGCGGCATTATCTTTATGGGACTCGGTGTCAGCTCTACACCGATCATAAGAGTCTCAAATACCTTTTTACTCAGAAAGATCTGAACATGAAACAGCGTCGATCCTTGGAGCTTATCAAGGATTATGACTGCGAGATCTTATATCATCCCGGCAAAGCAAAAGTTGTCGCGGATGCGTTGAGTAGAAAAGTGTATCCTGAAAAGTGCTGTTATGCCCTAACTCCAGTTATATTCTCTTCTGATCTTATTGAAGACATCAGAGCTGCTCAAACTGAAGCACTGAAAGAAGAGAATATTGATTCTGAAAATCTTAAAGGGCAAATACAATTTCTAACTCTGAACCATTTGGGACTTTACTGTCTTCAGGGAAACCGAATCTGGGTTCCTAAGTATGGTTCAATCCATAGCACTCTTCTGTCCGAAGCTCATCAGTCCAAGTTATCTATTCATCCTGGCAGTTCAAAGATGTATTTTGATCTGAAAGCCGATTACTGGTGGTCAGGAATGAAGAAGGACATTGGAAAATATGTTGAAAGCTGCAGAGTTTGTCAGATGGTTAAGGCAGAACATCAGAAACCCTTTGGGGATATGCAACCACTACCTGTTCCTGAATGGAAGTGGGAGCATATAACTATGGATTTCATCACAAAGCTGCCGAAAACCAAAAGACAACACGACTCCATTTGGGTAGTCGTTGACCGATTAACGAAATCAGCACATTTTATTCCGATGAAAGAAACTTATTCTCTCGATAGATTGGCGCAGTTGTACATCACAGAAATTATTTCTCGTCACGGTGTGCCAAAGTCTATCGTTTCTGATCGTGATAGTCGCTTCACATCCAGATTCTGGCAAGCATTACAAGAAGGGATGGGTACTCGGATTTCTATGAGTACTGCTTATCATCCAAATGCAGATGGCCAGAGTGAGCGTACTATTCTAACTCTTGAAGATATGCTTCGTGCCTGTGTTCTTGATTTAGGTGGTAACTGGGATGACCACTTGCCGTTGGTCGAATTTTCGTATAATAACAGTTATCATTCTACGATCAAGATGGCTCCTTTTGAAGCTCTATACGGAAGAAAATGCAGAACTCCTACCTGTTGGCGCGAAACAGGCGAATCACCAATAGCAGGTCCTGCCCTTCTACAGTTGACTCACGAGAAGATTCAACTTGTTAGAAGAAATGTTCTTGAAGCTCAAAGCAGGCAGAAGTCATATTATGACAATCGGCATAGATCAATCAGTTTTGCAGTTAACGATTGGGTGATGCTGAAAGTATCTCCAATGAAGAATGTGGTGCGGTTTATTAAAAGAAACAAGCTAGCTCCGAGATTTATCGGACCGTTCAAGATCATTGAAAAGATTGGAAATCAGTCTTATCGTCTTGATCTACCAGCTGACTTAGCTGGAATACATCCTGTATTCCATGTTAGTCATTTGAGAAAGAGCTTAGCTGACGAAAGAGAAGTACAGATACCACACGTTAACCTACAGATAGATGAGAAGCTTCGCGTGGTTGAAGAGCCAGAACGTATTTTGGACTCGAAGACTAAGAAGCTTAGAAATAAAGAAATACAGATGGTGCTCGTCCAGTGGAAACACCACAAAGGTTCGCATCAGTCTTGGGAATCCAGAGATGTTATGAAAGCTACATATCCCAGTCTGTTCGAACATAGCTAACTTCGGGGACGAAGTTTGTGCGTGGTGGAGCCCATTCTGTAACAACCTAACTTTTAGCCAGTTATGTAATGACTATTTTGAAATAATAATATAATTTTGTTATATTATTTGGAATTTGCAAATATTGATTAAGAATAAAAATATATTAAGTAAATATAATTTTATATTATATTTATGATATAATTAAATTGAGTAAAATAAAAGAGATGTAAAATACAAAAGTTTAGTGGGTTAAACTACAAATGAAACTAAATGAAATATATATACTCAAATAAATGATCAATTAAGATCATTAATATTGAAAGCTTTCTCTCTCTACATTCATACGGCCATCATCATGATTTCATCAAAATATCCATAAATTGTGTATTAATTGGAGAATCAAGGCAAGGAGGAGTTACAATTAGCAACAATCAACAACAAACAACAAGAATTTGAGGTAACAATCGTTTAAAATTTCGAAATATATGAAGTTTGGTTCGGTTTTTGTGTATAACCGAAACCAAGAATTAAAGTTATGAATTTTTATGTTGCATGTGTAAATTTATGAAAGATTAAGATGAATTGAAGTTAATAGATGCTAAAGAAACAAAGATTTTGGTTAGAATCATCCAAAACATGATCAAATCGGAATTTTTAATGAAAATATGTTCTTGACAAATATGGTTATTTTTGCATGATCTTGATGAATCTATAGTGTTTTTGATAGGGAAAAATGTATAAAAACAACCCAATTATGATAATAAAACATAATCTTAAGTTGCATGTTACTAAAATGTGTTTTTAATAATTTTTATGAAAAATCCGTATGAATAAATATGAAGAACCTGAAGAACACCAAGAACAAAATTCTGGGAAAAATGCTAAGTATAGATCCGAATTCGGGTAGGACCGAATTCGGATGATGTTTATTTCGGACCTATATTTCGGTTCGGATAATATGTAAATTCGGACCCTACAATTCGGATGCTCTCAAATTCGGATTTCTATATTTCGGACCCAATTAGATTCGGATGTCATGCTAAATTCGGATATCTCAATTTCGGTTGAGTCATGGTCCGAATTCGGTAGTCAATTCGGATCTCTAATTCGGATGTGTCCGGATCCGGATGATCCGAATCCGGATCCCAATCCGGGCTGATCCGAAATTTATGATCCGAAAATCCAACTTTTATGAATTTATGACATTTCAATAAATTAAATGATTTATATGCATAAGTTTTAGTTATATATATATATATATATATATATATATATATATATATATATATATATATATATATATATATATATGATATATATATAGAAAACTTTTGAAGATATTATGAAACAAAGAATCTAATGAGAGATTGACAAGATATCAGCTATAAGAATCAGATAGAAGAATTAAATGACCAAAAGATGATGGCATTGATAAGACAAATTATCAGATATCAGACTCAGATAAAATACAAAATTTAAAGACTAAAATGACGATGATAAAGATGATGAAATTGACATGATATTATCATGAATGATTTTGAACAGGTTCAGTTAATATCTGAACAAAGATTTAAAGACTTGAAAGCGGGTCTCTGATTGAAAAGAATTGACAGAATACAGATTGACAAAATCCTGAGATAACTCAGGTGGCAGATTCATATATCTGTTTGACCAAGACCCAGACCTGTGAGTTATAGATATTCAAATTGAACATGCACAGATCCGGTTGAGATATATTGATGCTGTTACATTTATTGACATTCATTTATCAGCTGGATTGAGACCTGTGCACACCATGGATGGGTGTTGCCCAGTGAATCATGATAGTTATTTGCTTATCATTTCATATTGCATTTATTAGCGTTTCAGACTTTGCTATATGATTCGTTGCTATCATGACTTCTAAGACTTATGCTTACTTCATTGATCAGACTTGATAAGATTTATTCAGCTTGACTAGCCCTTATGGTCTATTGTTCTAGACCTGGCTATTCCACCAGTTCTCACGAACTTGGTAATGACCTCCGATGTTTGGCCATGTTGACCTACTGGTAGCTAGCCCAGTATGTGGCTGATCCCCACGATATAAGCGTGAGTGTGGTTTGAACATCATCCGATCTTAAGATTCTATATCTCAATCATGATGAGGGCTGTAGCGGCAGCCAAGACATATCACGCTTAGATTTATGACTCCGCTTGACACGCATGTTAATATTGAAAATCTATAAACTCACTAAGCTTTGCTTACAGATGTTGCTTTAAAATTTTACAGGAAAAGCCAAAGGAAAATCACCTGCAGGACCTAGTACTTAGGTCATTCAAGATCCAAGTTTTGAAGCTTTCTTAGACCACTACTCAACAAACTTTCTGGTACTGATTGGAAGACAGCTAATGTGGTGGTTCTGGGTAGATTTGATGTGATGATTGATGTTATGATTAGATTAGATATTACCCTTTTATAACTTAATTTTGAAATATGTAAACTTATTCCTAATTATGTATGTACATGTAATTTTATTATTCCGCAATTTAATTACCCTATCTTAGTATGGTTGATATCGTATTGTATGATGTGGGACCTAGACTGGTGAGCACTGCCCCGTAAGGGGTGGTCTTCACAGGTTTGGGGCTCAGGAAATGAAAGAAGACGAGCCGTTAGTTAAAGGTCCGGCTCCGTTGGATCCGATGTCAGCAATGGTCGAGTATGAACCCGTTCATGAAAAAGTCAAAATTATACTGGTGTCTGATTCAGACTCTGATATTGATGACGACTATCCTTTACTTACTCCAAAGTCTGAGCCCGGGTCGCCATAGAAATCATCCTCATCCTTTGAATTTTTAAACTCCCCGCCCCACGTACCACAACAAGAGATCCTATCTTCAATTCAAGCTCCCTCCACTCTCAAAGAATCCCCATTAATCCAAAGACCTCCCAGAATCCAAAATCCTCCCCAAGTCCAATCTGTACCCCAACCTCAAACCCAGGAACCAGAGCCCTCAGGACCTAAGCTTGTACACTGTTTTGATGATACACCTGAAGAGCCTGGTATCCACGACGACAGCGACCTATATTGGGTAATTTGGTACACTAAAGGTGGGGTACACTCTGTGCCAGAAGAACTGAAAGAAGAGCTCAGGCAAGAACGAAGGGTGAAGATATTCAAACTACTTGAAGCACAGAAAGTTGAAATAGAAGATCCCCCCGTTCAAGGCCTAAAGGAATTTTTGAAAAAAGTTTCCAATTGAGCAGTTCCAGAATCCATTCCTAAAAGAAAATTTTAAGATGGTTTTCAGGAATAAACCTGGGTCGTTCAGCAGGCGCTTACTGATGGAACTTACTAATGTTTCGAAAGCTGAACAGGCCGAGTACAATCAAATGATGCTCAGGGAGAAGAGGTCAAAAGACAAAAACTGGTCAAAGTCAAAGATAAAAAAGCTTCTCACCATCACTATGTGCAAAAGAGCCAGAGTGTTTTATCCTGCTTTTCAGGTGGAAAGAGAAGATGGAACTTTAGAGGAGTTTTATGAGAACGATCTTGATTATGTGAATGTGCACGACGTTGGGTTTTAGCACGAGAAACTGAAACACAGAATCAAAAAACGTCTGTCTCACATGACCGCGGCAGCCGCACTCACTCGAAGTATGAACCGCCGCTCGATTATCATGTGCTTAAGAGAACTTCCTGTTAGATCATCATCCTGCTTATAAAGTTGGGCTATGAGGACAGCCAGGAGTTATTTTTGTGAACCAAAAAAGGACAGAAACGATTCATGCACTTTGAGGACCTCCCTTGTTACTCTGATGGAACAATCAGATTAGTCAGAGCTGAACTCACAAAAAGAATACAAGAATTCGATGCTCAGACAAATCCAGAACTCAAACGCTCACCCAAGGAGATACAAGACATCCTCAGCGGCATTGAATATCTGAAGGAAAGGCTACATATCAGGCAAGTGACAAGACGATTCGACGTCATCCTTGGCCTCCGAGAAACAACAGATCATGTCAGAGTTCCTACACAATGATCGAAAAGGGGGAGATCGTTAGATATTTAATTTCGATCTTGTGGATTTATTTTGAAATAAATATTTTTAGGTAATTTTCTTGTAATTTATTTCTAGAGTAGTTTCTTTGTTATTGAAGTTAAGGGGGCCAAAGTGTAATTCCCTTAAAGTTGCTTTTATTACCCTTGGTATTTAATGACCTAGGGTTGTGTGTAAAAGGTGTTGTTGACAATTGAATATTACACGGACATATCATTCCAGCCGCCGCATATTATGCAAAAGCAATCTTTTTGTCTTCTCTCTTCATCATTACACAATCATTGAGTTTCTATTCTGTTTGTGTGTGATTATTTGAGTGTTTATATACAAACGAGTTCTGATTACAACTAGGAATCATTCTTAACAATATGGGATTGGTTGCTTGATGAAAATTGGTTTTTGACAGTTGAGCTTAGCATATGCTCCTAAAAAATGTGACTATAACTTCTTCCAGGAGTCGATTTGGGTCCTGAAAAATGTCCGAATGGGCTAATGCAAGTTTAATGCATAGATCTTGATTCAAGCTTCGATTTGATATATTATGGGCCCCGTAATGATGTTCCAGTCAAAAGTTATGGGCTTTGGAAGCAGCAAAGGTCTCAACTAAAAAAATTCCAATAGACTCGAATTTTGAGTTCTTTGGACTCGAGTTCGAGTCCTATAGACTCAAGTTTGACTCCTATGCACTCGAGATCGACTCCTGTTTACCTGAGTTCGACTCCTAGGCACTCGAGTTCGACTCTTGTTGACTCGAATTCGACTCCTTCAGACTCGAGTTCGAGTCAAAGGGATGATTTTTGACTTCTTTAGACACGAGTTCGAGTTTAGCAAACTCAATAGCAAAACTTTTCAAAGTCGAGTTCAAGAACACTGATGACGAATAGTAACAAAAAAAAAACGGTTATTTTAGTAAAAAAATCAAAAATCTTCAAATTTTCACTCAAATCTCAACCAAAATTCATGAATTTGGAATTGTTGAACACGGAATTTGATTTCTAACAGATTCAATTAACTTTACACTCCAATTAACAACAGTTAAACCTCCAAAATCTTATTTTTTAGGAAAAAAAATTTCAAACAAAACTTTTCAAAAAATTCAAATGACTCGATGTGTGTTTGGAACTTAAATCTGAAACTTTCACTAATGAATCTATATATGAAAACGCACACTCAATCCAAAAATTACATCAATTGAACAACTAAAACACGATTTTGATCTTCAGTGTGATGAACACAATATTTTCCAAAAAAAAAAATCAAAAACTAAAAATGCAATTACTCCCTGATCATTATGATTTTGGACCTGAAATTTTTACTGGAACTTCCTTGATTTTGCCTTCAAATCATATAAAAAATAAGCTCAATCTGATGTCGTATGCATTTTTGAAAAATTCCAGAACATCACAAATAAAACTTTGACTTTTTCGGTTGAATTTCTTGATTTTTTTGCAAGATTTTTTGATTTGGTTCACCCCTAAGCTCTGATACCACTTGATAAGTATTGGTGAATCAATACATTGTAGAACCAATATTTCATTATTTGAATGTTTCTCTCTTTTACACATTGATTTACACACACTTGAAATAAGAGAATTACAAAGACTTTCTGAACCATTAGTAAATTTCCCTTAGAAATTTCTTTTATACCTAATTTCTAAACTCTAGTATAATTACACAATAAGTCCCTATACTTTTGATTTTATCACTATCTATAACCGTACAGAGGTAGTATGGTGTCTGTGTGTCGTAACGCTGTGCCTGGTCAATATTCTGAGGCCACCAGACGCTTGATGGGGTGTGGTTCTCATGCATTTCGTATTCTTACGTAACTGATAACAAAAACAATATCATTTTTCATGTCCACCCACATTTTTAATGAAAATTTTAATACTGCCATTTGAATATGTATAAGTTTGTTATGTTGTTATCTTGGTTACTCTCTAGGCGATTTGCTTATCCCGTATGAGAGACATCTTTTCAGCAGATCATATGGAATTATGGATGCATGTAGATCTGCTAAGATCTATATATTGTCGTAGACTCGTGAGGTACTTGGACAAAGTGGATGGTATTAGGTGGTCTATAGCCACAAAAATGGACATGACTTAAGGTTTACTCTTGTACTATATAGTTGAAGTATGTATGCAAGGGAAAAAAGAGGATATCAGTCTTCACAATTAACAAAGTTTTAATAATTTTGCATTTTTGTGAGTAATTGGTATCAGTTTCTTGAGAATTACTCTGACATTTACACAAAGTTTACGAAGTTGAAAATATGAGTGTTATATGAGGCATCAGACACGATTTTGGTGTTGGTTTTTCAGTACAAGATATATTGTATTTTTAATAAAAATTAAAATAATAATGATTATAACGTTCTCATGAAATATATAATTTTTTTATTAAACCAAAAAATTTATATGTTTAAAAACTTCATATCTTCAATGTAGTTAATACATTTAATT
The DNA here is from genome assembly GCA_020465985.1 of Centrapalus pauciflorus. Classification (NCBI taxonomy): domain Eukaryota; kingdom Viridiplantae; phylum Streptophyta; class Magnoliopsida; order Asterales; family Asteraceae; genus Centrapalus; species Centrapalus pauciflorus. Next base: position 293,079 of record JAANYP010002960.1, on the reverse strand, counting down.
CAGTTATAAATTTTAACCAAATATAAACCTAACATTGTAACTAAATATATAAATTTTGTTTAATTAAATAAACTTAATATTTTTATAACAATTAATGTATTTTGGTTTAATCCTTGCTAAAAAATGTATTTTGGTTTAATAAATTATATTATAATAATTAAATCACAATTAAAAAAACATTATAATAGAACATAGTACACGGTTTTTATTTATTCATTATAAATCATAATTAAAAAAAATATAATAAATTTATGAAAACATTATAATAGAACATATTACACGGTTTTTAATTAAACTATAACTATATTAAATATAACTATATTAAATATAAAAAGTTTTACATACACATAAATATTTTTAACTAAAAATGATGTGTGTGTGTAAACGTTAAATGAAAACATTGAGTTAATATAGACACATGTGCACACACATATATTTGGATAAAATATTCGAGTATATATTATATGTATAAATTAATGTACAATGGACACAAAAGATAAATAACCACTTGACTTAGATCAAGTGGCCACCACCAAAAGTTGGAGGGGTTCCCTTTAGTTGAGGTCTCGGGTTCGAGCCTCACTAAGTGCGTTTCTCCTTAGGTGGAGGTGTGGGGTTTGGTCTTCACCCTCAACGTGTCTAACAATGGTGCTAACAACTAACCACTAATATCTGCTGTTCAAAAAAAAAAAAACAAACAAAAGTCAAATACATTAAATACATAAATAGTTATAATTTTTACAAATGACAATTAATATAAAAAAATATTTTTAAAAAATAATTCAATAAATATTTTAATATAACTTTAAAATTAATATGTAATAATGATAATATGCACACACACATATTTATTATAATAACTTATAAAAAACAACATAAAAAACAAATTATTATAATATATTTATTTCAAATAATAGTTGAATTTTTATGAATTAATAATAAAAATAATAAATAGATAGATATTGAAGACAACATATAAATAAAGTATTGCTTCAATTAAAAAATAATAATAATAATAATAATAATAATAACAAACTAAAATTTTAACATAAAATAAAAAGAAACTAAACATAACAAATATTGCTTTTATATTATGGACATGTGAACCAAAGTGTAAGATAAAATGGTTATTTAAAAAAAAGAGATTGGACAAATGACCGAAATAAAAAATACAGATCATAGTACTGCAATTGGAATTTCGATGTAAAAAGTACGACAATTATAATTTGTATATAAACAAGAATAGTTAGGTCCTGTAAGGTCTGCTCCCTACGGATCCTATCTTGACGCGACACCTTCCAACGAGTGCGGAATCCTCGTTAGTGGCTTGACGGAAAGACCACGCACACCGAAACACGGAGATTAGCACGGTGACAGACGAACAACGGATCGTCCCTACACGGTGATTCTCTCCACACGAAACTCTTTGATTGCTAGCAAGTTCGAGATCGCCCTTTTGCTTAATCTCTCAGAAATCTGCAAAAGTCTGATAATTAATCGAATTAACCCTTAATTATAACACCCGGTTCGACATTGTCTAGGACAAGTTCGAACTTGGCCCAAGGCCTTTTCGAACTTGTCCTCTAACTAAATTCGAACCTATGACTTCAAACTTATGTTTTATCTTATGTTTGAATTTATCTTTGAACTTTATGTTTGAACTTATTGTAACGCATTACCCTAAGTTCAAACATACATGCAATCAACATCAAACACACATAATCAAACATATATCAAACACTTGTTAATATTCAATATCAAGTAAATTGACTTACACAAAATGCTATCTATACTTAGACTGTTATCGTCACACATGATGTACTAACAGACTCCCCCTTGACGATAGCTTTTAACTATTTACATTTTGATTAAGTACTAAGGTCTATTCAAAATGCTACCAGCATAAAGACCTTGTTCAACACAAACCTTGACCACATTCTGATACTTTTTGGCTTCAGACTCCATATGTGCATCACACGAGATTTTATGGACAAGAAGTACATGTAGATCATCTTTGGACAAGTTGACCAGGTGCAATGGATCATACACTCTCAGAATCACTTTTTCTTCGAGGTCTTCCATCACTGCTTCACCTGTCTCACTTTCAACATACCACCAGTTGAGGTTTCCCAACACATTTTGAGGCATAGGCTTCAGAGGAACTTTCTTTAAGCATCTAACTGGCTTGTAATGTATTTTCATCCACGGCCTTCCAGTTAGAGGATCAATTCGTGTATGGTCCATAACTCTTTTGCCTATTCGTGGGTGTAGCATTTCAAACTTCCTAGACCTTCCTTCCCTTCTGATAATCCTGGCAATTATTTCAGCATAGGGATCGTCTCCGATGTTAACAAGCTCTTTCCACGCTAATGCCTTTATCTCAACTTTAGGCAGTGAATTGAAGTCTTTCAATCTTCTCCTTAGATATTGAATTCCATCTTTTCTCTTAATGATAAAAAGCTGCAGTTTTCGATCAAAGAACCAGCTAAGAATGCTCCCGGACAGTTTTCCAGCACTAGGCACATTCATCTTTTCCTTTAATGACATGGCCTTCTTCTCAACCCTGAACCACAACTTTTTTTGTTCTTCAGCAGTCAGCTCCCTATCAGGCTCTTCAACTTCTGATTCAACATTTAAAGCTGCTTTAAAAACTTCGATGTCAATCATATCTTGTTCTGCCGTCGTATACATATCAGTGATAGGTTGTTGCTGAATAACAATTTCATCAGCTTCATCTTCCTCATCATATAATACCTCATCATCAGATTTCCATTCAGGAATGTCTTCTGGTACAAACTCACCTTCTTCTAAATCTTCAACATCACCTTCTAAATCAAACATTATTTCCTCTTCTTCAATATCCATCAGAGCGTCAATCATCTCGCTCTCAATGGTCTTTGAAGTTTCACCTTCAGCACTTTCTCCTACTGCGGACTGACTCGGCTCCCCCTGAATTGTTGCATGCTGAGCAGTTGGAAAATCTGCTAGCTCACTCTCTTTTCTTGCTTCGGGATCATTGCCGTCATCCTCATCCCTCCTTATCGCTTCAGCGTCTTTGCAGCTTGTCTCCCCCTGAGCTTGAAGATTTTTCAGCAACTGCTCGAGGAGGGACTTCATTGTCTTGATCTCAGAAGCTTGATCAACAACAGTTGATTTCAGTTCAATGTTCTCCTGATCAATTCTGGTGTTATGCGATTGAAGCTCATTAACTGCTTTGGTAAGCTAGAAGATTTGGACTGTTTGGAAATCTACTTTGCTCCTTAGCTCTTTGAATCGCTGGTTTTCAGTGAATGTGGACGACGTGGATGAAACAGATGTAATTGGTGATGGCGTGATTGATGGTTGAACAACAGGAATCTCAGGCTCTGGAGCGAAAGTAGATGAAGCTCCCCTGCATGAATCTGTGCCTTTTCACCCTTTGCCTTGGCACGAGAGGAGTAGGGTCTTCTGCTTCATAATCAGAATCATCATCATCTGATCCTCTAGCCACTCTCTTTCCTTCCTCTCTTTCACTGACCACAATTCTTGATCCGTATCTGTCGATTCTAACAAATGGATCAACCAGATCTACTGCTACTTCTTCAACTTCTATCTCTTCAACTTCCACAGACTCCGATTCTGAAGTGCTCACTGCTTGACCTTCTAAGGTCTTCTCACTACAGATCTATCTAGACGCGACACACACCAACGAGTGCGGAATCCTCGTTAGCGGCTTGACGGTAAGATCACACGCACGGAACACGGAGACTACCACGGCGTTGTACGAACGACTACGAACGAACCTACGCGATGATTCTCTGCGAAAACACACACAGATTGCTGATAAACTCGAGATCGCCTTCTTCTAATCACTCATGAAATTCTGCAAAAAGTCTGCTAATCATTCGAGTTAATCTTTAATTAGGCCCAAGGCCCATTCGAATTTGTCCACATGACAAATTCGAATTTACCTTCTATGCTAAATTCGAATTTACCCTAAATTCGAATTTTACATGTCAAACTTCTATTTGAATATATGTTTTAACTTATGTTTGAATTAATCTTTGGACTTTATGTTTGAACTTCTTGTAATACATTACATCAAGTTCAAACATACAATCAATAAATATCAAACACACCAAATCACATATATCAAACACTAGTTAATATTCAATACTACAAAATTTTGACTTACACAAAATGTCAACTATACTTAGACTGCTATCGTCACACAAGGTGTACCAACAGACTCCCCCTTGACGATAGCTTCTAACTATTTACATTTTGATTAAGTTCTAAGTTCTGTTCAAAATACTACCTGCATACAATCCCTTTTCTATACACACCTTGACTACCTTTTCATACTTCTTGCCTTCTGATTTCCAACCTTCATGGTAATAGATAGGTTGTTCATTAAGCTTCTGCAAGTCGCTTTGGGATAGGTTAACAAGATGCAAAGGATCATATACTTTCAAAATTACCTTGTCCTCATGATCTTCCATGACTGCCTCTGTTGATTCGTTGTCAACGTACCACCATTTCAAGTTCGCAATAACATCTTGTGGCATTGTTCTCAACGGAACTTTCTTCAGGCAACAGACTGGTTTATAGAACATTTTCATCCAAGGTTTTCCAGTCAATGGATCTATTCTCGATTCATCCATCAATCTCTTTCCTTCCCTTGGCTTAATCCTCTCAAACCTTCCAGATCGACCTTCTTTTCTTATGATTCACGCTATCACTTCAGCATATTGGTCATCTCCTAGGTTTATCAAATCCTTCCATGCCAGTTCTTTGATCTCGCACTTTGGCAGAGTATTAAACACTTTCAACGTTCTCTTTAGATATTGCAGCCCATCTCGCCTTTTTAGCACAAAGAGTTGTAACTCTCTATCGAAAAACCAGCTAAGAATGCCTCCAGACAACTTTTCTGGACTTGGCAATCTTATCTTCTTCTTCTTCACAGCTAGCTCAGCTCTTTCTTCTTCCTTCCTGAACCACAGCTGTCTTTTCTCATCATTCGTAAGTTCCCTTTCAGTCTCTTCTCTCTCATATTCAACATTAAAAACATCTTTAAATGCGTCAATGTCTATCAAATTCTGTTCAGCTATAGTATATGTATCTGTGATAGGATTCTGTTGAACGATGATCTCATTTGCCTCATCTTCTTCATCAATTAAGACCTCATCATCAGATTTCCAGTCTGCAATGTCTTCTGGCACGAACTCTCCTTCTTCCAGATCCTCCAACTCCAACTCATCCTCAAAGTCAAAATCCAACGCCTCTTCCTCAATATTCATTAAGGCTTCAATCATTTCATTCTCGTCGCTCTCCGTGACCTCTGAGGAACTGGCCTCTCCTCCTTCAGCTCCACTTTGACTAGGCTCCCCATGAATTTCAGCATATAGAGCAGCAGGAAAATCTACTGGCTCGCTCTCTTTCGGTGCATTGGGATCATTGCCATCGTCTTCAACTCAGCATTATCTTTGTCAACATTGGCGTTATGCGCCTGTATTTCCCCGATAGCTTTAGTTAAATGAAAATTTTGGACTTGTTGGAAGTCAACCTTGCTCCTGAGCTCATAAAACCGTTGATTATCTGTGAAGGTTGATGAAGTGGATGGAATTGATTGGATGGGAGTTGGAATGATTGGTGAGGGAATGGTTGTTTGAACAGGTGGTGATGGTGGCGGAATGGATGTTTGTTCTGATGGCTGAGCGGTAGGCATTTCTGGCTCAGAAGCAGAGGCTGATGAAGCTCCTTGCATAAAACGGTGCCTTTTAGCCCTATGCCTAGGCACCAAAGGAGTTATTTCTTCTTCCTCAAAATCTGAGTCATCTGACTCCCTCGAAGCTCTTCTTTGTCTGGCTGCTTCATCAATAACTAAGATTCTGGATCCATATCTTGCCTATACGGACAGGCGGATCCTCTATCTCTGTTGCTGTTGTTTCTACAGCTACGTCTTCTATCTCAATCTCTTCCATTTCTTCCGACTCACTCTCTTCTTCAACATGTATATAATCCTCTATCTGCCTAAAAACATCTTCTTCCCCTTCGGGAGGTTCCAAGATATTTCCAATGAGCTCAGAGGTAATTTCCACATTGGCATGCGGCCCAGCTGCCCAAATCTCCTCCAAGGTCTCCACTCTTGGATCAGTTACGGGGGCTATATTCGAAGGACCCGCTTCTTCTGTATCTTGCACTTGGCTTGTTGAAGGCCTAGCAGCCTGAGTCTGTCTTGCTGACGGTCTTTGCCTCCTCCTTTGTTGATGAGGCCTGGGCTGTTGCTGTTGCTGTTGTGGCTGCTGTGGAATTTGAACTTCCCCTGCCCAATTGGCACCTTAACCGACTTGGAAATCCGGATTAACCACCGCACCAAAAAGTGGTGCCTCCACTGGCCTAGCCAGAGCACCTCTGTGTGCTTGGCAATCTGCAAATATTCTTTTATCAATGACAGAAACACTTTGAATATCGTTAAGCTGCGGCATGTTCGATAGGAAATGTCTTATCAACATCATTACAAATCTCGGATACAACAAAAATCTTTCTTGTGCCAGAGCTGTTATCTGATTGACAAACTCTGCAAAGAACATCTCTGAATAGCTGAATCACTGATTGTAAACTAACGCGATCATTCCTGACTGAATCTTTGAAATGATGTAATCAAATCCTGCTTTCTTGGCAGCAAAACACACCATAAAGACGTGTGCTAGATATCTCCATTGCCCGATCAGCCACTCTTCATGTACGAGGACTTAGCCACGTCCAGGCTATATCCCATTCTGATAAATGCAGCTTGCTTGATTGCTAACGGAAAGTCAATCGGCCCATTTTCTTGTCCTTAGTACTGTTGGAATAACAGTACAATCGACTTGTAGATGTTCCCAAAATTCTCTAACATATGGGATCACTATCTGAATGTTATGCGACAGTGCATAAGAAATCCTCGAACCAACCAAAAAATCCACCATTTGGCGGTATGCTTGAGCCTCTGGCAGCTCATGGTCTGGAGAAATGACCATATTATGCTTTGGAATAAAAGCTCTATCTTCCATATCTGCACAATAAAGTATATAAAATATCAGAATTATCCACATAAACATATGCTTGTTTAAATTCAAATTTGTTTTATTTTGTACTTTTGTAAGTACCAAATCCAACACATATGAATTCCTACAAGTTTGATTTAAATTTTAAGCAAATAATTCGAATATAATGGTAAACTCGAATGACAAGTCCAAAACAACCCTAGTTTCGAATTTATTGGCTGCTTCGAGTTTAATGACAACTCGAAACATCGATCAAATTCGAACCCATGATCAAAGTCGAACATGTCGGTTTGAGTGACAACAAAAATCCAAGATTCCAACCATTTTAGACTTAGAAAATTACATCCATTAGTCCTAATAGGTTCTAATCAAAGTTATTTGTAATCAATTTGATGTTTCACCGGTTCAAACGTTGTTATTTTGAAAAACTAACTTCAAACCATTAAAACTTCAAAATCGAGTGATTTTGGCTCAAATTGAGTCTAAAACCTCCAAAATCTTGTACAATAATGTTGATTATACCTAGACTTGTTAGGAGTCTCGAACACAATCGGACAAAAACTCGACAAATAGTGTAAAACTCGAAAACGGCAAAGTCGAACACACAAACTCGAAATCTCTCAGACTAAACTCGAAGGCTCAAATTCGAAGGTAGGTGATAATGACTTGTCACTGTTGACCTATTTATACCAACCACCTTCGAGTTTGTGACATCTTTCGAGTTTAATGCCAAACTCGAGGGCCCTGCCAAATTCGAACATGCATTTCATTTCGATTTTACCTTAAAGTCGAACTTGAACTTGAAAATTTTGAAAACATTGAAAATCTTTGAAATAACTTCAACTTTTACAACTTTTTCGTGTAACGGAATAAACTATGCCAAATCTTTTACCCTAAGCACAAGATTTTCACGCAGTGTTTATTTTATTCAACTAGGAATGCACCCTCAGTAATTTTGACCTTTTTCCTAAGTAAAAATAAAATTAAAAAATGAAGTAAAAAATAAAAATAGAATAAAATAAATTTAAGTTAAAATTGTGAACAAAAATTAAACTTAGACTAATCTATATTATTTAAATTTTACTAAACACTTAACAGAATACTTTTGACGAGTATAGTCAAAGAAAGGTTCAATCAGATAGCGGTGTCAAATACGCACTTTCAGTATTCAAACTTTCACACTTATGAATTTTTATTCCTTAGATTGTTTGTCGTGACATACATTTCTAGCCGATTGTTGGTATTATTTTCCCTTTAAACATTTTTACACTTCGGAATATCCCTTGGCCCTTTTATTTATCAAGAAATTACCTTACGTGACTCATACTTACACATACTTTTATGATCAAGGCATACACACAATGATTATAACTTTTTGGTATTGCAAACTTTCTTTAAAAGGCAAACATCGGACACAGGTCTGTATTTACATACAACAAAGTGTCTTAGTTTGTCTTAATGTTTATTTTTAAAGCTAGCAAGACAGCGGTGACAGGTCTATACCGACGTACAACAAAGCGACTTATCTTGCTAACTCGAGTCAAACCAGAGGCAACAGGTCTGTACTTACGTACAACAGAGTTACTTGTTTTGACTCTTAACTTAGTATGATTTTTGTATTCTTTCCATTTCTTTCAGATGTATCTGATGTTGCTATACATCCCCAGAAAGTTTGCATACCTCATTTAGAATCAGTGTCTGTATGTCTCTAACATAAAAATTAAGACCAATTGGTCATACCTCTAAGTTAGTGACACGTCTGACTTTTTCTTGAATATTTTATTAGCCTTAAGACTCCCTATATGTATTATGCCTACCAACATATCAAACTAGATAATGTATAACACTTAGAATTTTAGGTGTATTATGTGTGAAAGCTAAACACTTAAAGCTTGTATTAACTGTGCTAATTTTCGTCACTTCGAACCTATGCATCTAAGACTTAACTCTTTTTCTGATATTCTCTTTTTTGAACTTTTTATGGTTTTCTCTCTTTTTTATTTTGTTTTTCATAACTAAACGTAAGAAAATATAATAGCCTACTAACTTACTAAAAAAGGAAATTATCCTAAGCTACCACACTTACTATAAAAAGAAAGAAAGACTACTGCTATAAAAGAAATAAAACTCTACTAAGGTCAATTCACTCTGGATTACGCATTCCATTTAGTTGAATCAAATACTCAAAACGTGACTTATCAAAAGCTTTGGTAAATAAATCAGCATTATTATCATCCGTTGCCACTTTTACCAGCTTGATTAAGTTCTTTTCAGCACAATCACGTATAAAATGATGTCTTATGTCTATGTGCTTGGTTTTATTATGTTTAACTGGATTATTAGTTATAGCAATTGTTGATTGGTTATCTATCCTAATAGGAGTATGAGTATAAGTCAAACAGTAATCCCGCAATTCTTGGACAACAACTACCAGCAGCAACATATTCGGCCTCGCACGTTGACACGGCTACCGAAGTCTGTTTCTTGCATTGCCAGGAAACGAGTCTCCCTCCTAGGAACTGACAACCTCCAGTTGTTGACTTGCGCGTCAAGCTGCATCCTCCGTAGTCTGAATCCGTGAACGCCTCCAATTCCAGATCGCCCTCCGCGCGATACCAAAGTCCCAGCTTCGGTTTCGACTTGAGGTATCGTAGAATCCGCTTCACAGCTTTCATGTGCATCTCTTTCGGATTAGCTTGAAACCTAGCATAAATACAAACAGCAAACATAATATCAGGTCTAGAAGCAGTTAAATACATAAGTGACCCAATCATGGCCCGATATAACGTCGGATCCACATCAGTATCACTTTCAGTACCCGGTCCGAGATAGTGATTCACTTGAACTGGCGTGCTGAAGTGAGCTGTCAGCTTGGTTCCTTGCATCCCGAAGCGCTCTAAGATGTCATAGACATACTTCGTCTGATGAATGAACATGCCCTCCTTCCTCTGTTCGACTTGCAAACCCAGAAAGAAGTTTAAATCACCCATTGCACTCATCTCAAACTTTGACTTCATCACCTTTTTAAAGTCAGTGCACATATGCTCGTCTGATGATCCAAAAATGATATCATCCACGTACACTTGTACCAAGATGAAATGTTCTCCTTTTCGCTTCACGAACAGCGTACTGTCTATCCTTCCTCTTTCAAACCCATTTTCTAAAAGATGGTTGGACAGAGTCTCGTACCACGCCCTTGGTGCATGATGCAATCCATACAGAGCCTTATCTAATCGATATACTCTGTCTGGATATTTCGGATCTGTAAACCCGGGCGGCTGTTCCACATACACTAGTTCCTTCACTTTCCCATAAAGGAAAGCACTCTTAACATCTAGTTGATAAAGCTTAAAACCCTTGAAGGAAGCAAAAGCCAGAAACAAACGAATTGCTTCCAACCTTGCTACTGGCGCGAACACTTCATTGTAATCGATTCCTTCCTCTTGGTTGAAACCCTTTACAACTAACCTTGCTTTGTTGCGAGTGACTATACCCTGATCGTCTCTTTTGCACTTAAAAAACCATTTGGTTCCTATTGCTATTTCTCCTCGAGGTAATGGAACTAACTCCCACACTTCTGGTTTCCTAAATTGTGAGAGTTCTTCCTGCATCGCTTCAACCCAAGAGTTGTCTTTTAGTGCCATTTGCACGTTTTTCAGCTCTACTTGCGAGATGAAACATGAATAGAGGCAGGTATGAAAGGCCTCGGAGTCATTTATCATCGACAACAACACTGTGTTGTTATTTAAACTACTCCTAGTCCTGACTCTCGCATTAGAATTTCCTATGATACTCTCAATAGGATGATTCTTATTAATCCTAGATGTCTCTATCTCGTCAACTCTCAGATTATCTCCTAAATTTGATCCTATCTCTCCTAACGGGGGAATGACTTCAGACTCCACATTTTCTTCCTCATGGACACTGTCTTCAGAGGCTGAATTTGTAGTCTGATTTTCGTTTGTAGGCACTTCAGAATCAACAACTTCTGGAGATCTATCTTCAGTTGATGTAGACTCAGATGTTGATTGAAAAGTGGTCCTTGGAAAGCTATGACCCTCGTCATTCAGATTTAATGACGACATGTCCTTTTCGATAGTACCTGCATTTTCATCCAAAGGAATGTTAAATGATTCAAACAATTTGTCATAATCAAATATCCATTCCGGACCAGTTTGGGGTTCATGTGTATAACTTGTGACTTCAATGTTATACACATTCTCTACTGTACCATTTGATTTATTAAAAACCCTTTTATTTGGTGAATTCAGCACATAACCTAGAAAGTATCCTTCGTCAGCCTTTTCACCAAACATTGGTTGATGTTTTGTTTTCATTAAAGTACATGGTACCCCAAAAGGTTCGAAGCCAGTTAAATTAGGTGGCCTTTTATTCAAAACTTCATAACAGGTTTTGTTCAAAGATTTGACAGTAAGGACCCGGTTTAAAACATGGCACGCGGTATTCACTGCCTCCCCCCAAAACATGGTAGGAAGCTTTGAATCCGATAGCATGGTCCTTGCTGCCTCAATCAATGTCCTGTTTTTCCGTTTGGCCACCCCATTTTGCTGTGGCTCATAAGGTGCACTAAAAAGATGCACTATGCCCTTTGATAGGCAATATACACCAATTACTGTGTTTTTAAACTCTGTTCCGTTATCACTTTTTATTCGATTAACCCTAGTTCCGTAAGAGTTTTCCACTTGGTCTAAGAACCCGATGAGCTTGGCAGCCGTCTCGTCCTTTGTACCTAAAAAGAAAACCTAAGAAAAACGTGAGTAATCGTCAGTAATAACTAAACAGTACCAACTACCACCTATACTCCTTTTGTTGATTGGTTCGAAGGGGTCCATATGCAGCAAATCGAATGTGGCAGCGATGGAGTTCTGAGTCTTGGACTTGTGTGCCTTCTTGTGTTGTTTTCCTTTCTTGCACGGTAGACACTTATCCTCGAACTGAAAACTCTTCATAGGAACACCTTGCACCAATCCATTTTTCGTAATGTAGTTCATCTTTCTCAGGTGCAAGTGTGCCATGCGTCTGTGCCATAAAACCGACTCAGTCTCTGAAGCTTTAGATAACAAACAAATTGGTCCCATTGAAGATTCCGACTTGTTCATATCGAGCATGTACAAGTCATTCTTCCTTGGAGCCCTCATTAGAATCCACTCTTCAGGTACTTTGAACCCCGGTTTTAGCACTAATGCCTCAGTATCAGTGAACAACACTGAATTCTTTTTATCACAGATTTGAGATACACTAATGAGATTGTGAACCAGTTTATCAACGTGATAAACTTGATCCAACTTGATTGTCCCATTAGTGACCACTCCAGTACCGGTGATATTTCCTCCTTTATTTCCAGCGAATGATACAAAGCCCCGATTCCCTACCTTGAAGTCTGCAAGTAGACTTCTCTCCCTGTCATGTGCCTGGAGCAACCACTGTCGACGAACCATTTTTTGTTTGGACCTGTAGTTATCTCCTGCAGATGAAAGAAAATAGGTAAGTTATCACGGGGAACCCAAGCCATAACTGACTTGGTAATAACATTCTCATCCACATACTTAAACTCTTTCAAATATCGATCTCTCCTTTCAGGTGACTTGGGTCTTTGAACTGGAATCTGTTGTGGTGCCGAGTGATTTAAGTTCACTCTTTGCCTTTGTGTAGGCATTTGCTGTGGAGCTCTTGAATAATTACGATTATATGACAATTCCGTTTGATATCCCTGAGCTCTACCTGGTGTTTGATGTCTTACAGGGGTATGGGACCTAACCGGAGTGTAAGCTCTGCTAGGTGTGGTACTCCTATAATTCTGATGTGAGCCTGACCTAGATTGATTAACGACCCGATTTGGTGAAATAGTCCTAATCACTTCTTTTGGTCGACCTGACACCGGCATTTGTTTCACAGCAGATTTTGGTGCAGCTTGCACAGTTTTCTCGGTATTCTGAGAACTACTAGTGCTTGCAACACTTTGGGAAGGGTTAACTTGTTCTGGCTTTCCTGTCTTAGGTGTATTATCTACTTTCCTATACGGACAGCTAGAAGCAACATGCCCCCTTTCGTGATATCTAAAGCAAGACATTTTGTCAATTGACTTTTTATGTGTGCCCTTTGACTTAGGTGTCTCACTAGTGTCTGGCTCTTTAGGTTCAACTATAGCGACTGGTTCATCCTCCTGATCATTAAAGTCAATTTTGTGTTCTCCTATAGGTTTATCACTAGAGGATGGCACAAATTTAACTTTCTTAATCTTGCTATTATTATCAGTCACCTTAGTTTCATTCTCCTTTACAGTTTCAGACACTGGTTCCGGTAATTCCTCTGAGTCAACTGATTTCTCAGTTTTCTCCTGAGGTTGAGGTACATAATTGGCATTGAAAGGTAGAGGACTCTCATGATATCCTAGACCTACAGGCTTCTTAGATTGACGCTGTGCATCTAAGATTTTCCCTAGGTTAAGAGATGAGTTCCTAAACTTTTCAAGTTTACTATTTACCTCGGCTACCTTTACCTTAGATTCAGCTAGCTCTATGTCTCTGGTTTTAAGCTCCTTGGTTAATGCCTCAACATGTTCATACATGAGTTCTAAGCTAACACACTGTTCGCTCAGTTTGTCCTTTAGAACTATAACATCCTGTGCATCAGCCTTAAGCTTATCCCTAAGATCTTGCTTTATATCTACTAGGCTAGCATTATCTGTTTTTAACAATTCATTTTGAGCAGATATGGTTGATGTGATTCTAGTACTAAATTTAACCTATCGTTAGATGTAGCACACAAAGCACATAAATCACGGAAAAGAGAAAAGTTCAGACTTACCTTGGTATGATCTGATTCCACGTTAGCCATCTGAGCGGCAAACTCCAGAATTGTCTGATCAGCTGACTTCTCTACCCACATCGGACTACTTTCACTGCTGTCCCTTGTGATTTCCTCTGCCCCTTCACTTCCAGTTTCAGTCACTTCAGCCATAAAGGCTCTAGCGTTCGATTCTGGATGTGTACTCCAGTCATAAGTGTCGTCTAGCTGTCTGTCTGATGTGACATTAGATAACAAACCAGCTATATTCGCCTGACTGGTTGAACTACACGAAGATATCGCCCTTGTGATTGGTTCTGATACCGTCCCTGTTGATTCTGATACTGTCCCTGGTAAGTTTCTACCTTCGGTCTCTGACACTCTCTAGCGAAGTGTCCTAACCCTTGACAGTTGTAACATTTAACCTTGGACATATCGAATCCAATCTTATTGTTACTCACATTCAGATTTCTTCCCGTTCTTTTGATGAACGTCTTAACTCTCTAAGTTACCATGGCCAGTTGCCATTGCAGATCCATCTCTTCAAGATCATCAGGGTCTACTTGATCGTAATCCTCATCCCAAAGTGCAGGATCGTTAATTTTGCCCTGAACGCAATTGCCGTAAGCGGCCACGAATGAAGCCAACAGATTCAGATGGTCTTCAGCCGATTTTGCACTCATAGGCATCTTTGAATATCCTTGAAATGTAGATGCCGGTGTAGCCTGATGTTGCTTTTCTTCTGGTGTAGCAAACCCTAAGAAAGCCATACTCTGTGAGTCTTCTGTCTCAGCCGGTGACGAAGTCTCTCCCGAGAAGAATGCTATAGCGGTCTTCAATTCTGTTGCCACTGAGGGTTTTGATTTCCCAAAGTACATCGCAGGATCTTGAACTTGGTCAAAATCCGTTTCCTTCTTCAGCAACTCAAAATGATATGCCCTCAGCGTTCCCACAACATTCTCTAAAGTCAGAGTATAGTATTCGTCTTCATCATGCTTTATTAAGGCCACATACATCTCCCATTTGGCCGGTAAAGCATCTAGAAGCTTGTTATTCTTCTCAGTTTCACTATACTCCATGTCATGGCTGTCTAATTCAGTTAGCAGATGATAGAATCGTGTGATAGTCTCATCCAGCTTTTCATTCTTCAATGCTTTGAAGATAGCAAACTGCTGCTTGAGCATCTCCATTCGATTCATTCTAACCCTCGGGTTACCCTCAAACCGTTTCTCCAACGCATCCCACAGCTCTTTTGTTGTCTTCTGATTTCGGAAGGTGTGTAGTATCTCCTGAGGTAATGCCATCCGAATGATAGCGTATGCACGGTTCTCTGCTTCATACAGCTTTTTATCGTCATCCTTCATCTTTGAATAAGGAACAACCTTTTATCGTCCTTCGACCTCAGCTGTAGGTGGAATGTATCCTCGTCGATACAGATCCACATTCGCATATCATTAAATCTCGCGAAGTCGGCAAACCGATCCTTGCACCAGTAATAATCCTCAAGTTTCATCAACTGTGGCGGAGAATTTGCTTTTCCAACCTCTTGATCCATCTCCATAAACCTCTATAGACTTATCATTGTTTCAAATATTTTTGGATTTAAACTTAATTAATTTAATTCGAAATTTATTTAAATAATTCTTTCGAATTTGGATAAATTCGAACCTAATTAATTTTAAACTGTTTTTGAACTAAATTCGAAATTAAGTTTGAAATCAAACTATATTCGAAATTAATGGCAAAGTCGAAGGTCACTTAAACTGGAAGCTCCACTTAAATTCGAATGTCCACTTAATTCAAGATAGCAATCAGGCAAGCTGCATTTATCAGAATGGGATATAGCCTGGACGTGGCTAAGTCCTCGTACATGAAGAGTGGGCTGATCGGGCAATGGAGATATCTAGCACACGTCTTTATGGTGTGTTTTGCTGCCAAGAAAGCAGGATTTGATTACATCATTTCAAAGATTCAGTCAGGAATGATCGCGTTAGTTTACAATCAGCGATTCAACTATTCAGAGATGTTCTTTGCAGAGTTTGACAATCAGATAACAGCTCACGAGAAAGATTTTTGCTGTATCCGAGATTTGTGATGATGTTGATAAGACATTTCCTACCGAACCTGCCGCAACTTAACGATATTCAAAGTGTTGCTGTCATTGATAAAAGAATATTTGCAGATTGCCAAGCACACAGAGGTGCTCTGGCTAGGCCAGTGGAGGCACCACTTTTTAGTGTGGTGGTTAATCCGGATTTCCAAGTCGGTGAAGGTGCCAATTGGGCAGGGGAAGTTTAAATTCCATAGCAGCCATAACAGCAACAACAACAACCCAGGCCTCAGCAACAAAGGAGGAGGCAAAGACCGTCAGCAAGACAGACTCAGGCTGCTAGGCCTTCAACAAGCCAAGTGCAAGATACAGAAGAAGCGGGTCCTTCGAATATTGCCCCCGTAACTGATCCAAGAGTGGAGACCTTGGAGGAGATTTGGGCAGCTGGGCCGCATGCCAATGAGGAAATTACCTCTGAGCTCATTGGAAATATCTTGGAACCTCCCGAAGGGGAAGAAGATGTTTTTAGGCAGATAGAGGATTATGTACATGTTGAAGAAGAGAGTGAGTCGGAAGAAATGGAAGAGATTGAGATAGAAGACGTCGCTGTAGAAACAACAGCAACAGAGATAGAGGATCCGACTGTCCGTATAGGCAGATATGGATCCAGAATCTTAGTTATTGATGAAGCAGCCAGACAAAGAAGAGCTTCGAGGGAGTCAGATGACTCAGATTTTGAGGAAGAAGAATAACTCCTTTGGTGCCTAGGCATAGGGCCAAAAGGCACCGTTTTATGCAGGGAGCTTCATCAGCCTCTGCTTCTGAGCCAGAAATGCCTACCGCTCAGCCATCAGAACAAACATCCATTCCGCCACCATCACCACCTGTTCAAACAACCATTCCCTCACCAATCATTCCAACTCCCATCCAATCAATTCCATCCACTTCATCAACCTTCACAGATAATCAACGGTTTTCTAAGCTCAGGAGCAAGGTTGACTTCCAACAAGTCCAAATTTTTCTATTGACTAAAGCTATCGGGGAAATACAGGCGCATAACGCCAATGTTGACAAAGATAATGCTGAGTTGAAGAAATATGTTGGAAAAATTGAAGAAGAGAATCTCGAGCTGAAAACTTTTGTTGCAGATCAAGCTGCAGAAATCAGAACAATGAGGTCCCTTATTGAGCAGCTAATGAAAAATCTAAAAGCTCAGGGGGAGACAAGTTGTAGAGATGATGAGGAGCAGCAAAGGGAAGGTGATGACGATGGCAATGATCCCAATGCACCGAAAGAGAGCGAGCCAGTAGATTTTCCTGCTGCTCTATATGCTGAAATTCAGGGGGAGCCTAGTCAAAGGGGAGCTGATTGAAGCGACGTGAATGAAATGATTGAAGCTTTAATGAATATTTAGGAAGACGCATTGGATTTTGACTTTGAGGATGAGTTGGAGTTGGAGGAATTGGAAGAAGGAGAGTTCGTGCCAGAAGACATTGCAGACTGGAAATCTGATGATGAGGTCTTAGTTGATGAATGAGGCAAATGAGATCATCGTTCAACAGAATCCTATCACAGATACATATACTACAGCTGAACATAATTTGATAGACATTGACACATATAAAGATGTTTTTAATGTTGAATCTGAGAGAGAAGAGATTGAAAGGGAACTTACGAATGATGAGAAAAGACAGCTGTGGTTTAGGAAGGAAGAGGAAAGAGCTGAGCTAGCTGTGAAGAAGAAGATAAAATTGCCAAGTCCAGGAAAGTTGTTTGGAGGCATTCTAAGCTGGTTTTTCGATAGAGAGTTACAACTCTTTGTGCTAAAAAGGCGAGATGGGCTGCAATATCTAAAGAGAATGTTGAAAGTGTTTAATACTCTGCCCAAGTGCGAGATCAAAGAACTGGCATGGAAGGATTTGATAAACCTAGGAGATGACCAATATGCTGAAATGATAGCGCGAATCATAAGAAAAGAAGGTCGATCTGGAAGGTTTGAGAGGATTAAGCCAAGGGAAGGAAAGAGAGTGATGGATGAATCAAGAATAGATCCATTGACTGGAAAACCTTGGATGAAAATGTTCTATAAACCAGTCCATTGCCTGAAGAAAGTTCCGTTGAGAACAATGCCACAAGATGTTATTGCGAACTTGAAATGGTGGTACGTTGACAACGAATCAGCAGAGGCAGTCATGGAAGATCATGAGGACAAGGTAATTTTAAAAGTATATGATCCTTTGCATTTTGTTAACCTATCCCAAAGCGACTTGCAGAAGCTTCATGAACAACCTATCTATTACCATGAAGGTTGGAAATCAGAAGGCAAGAAGTATGAAAAGGTAGTCAAGGTGTATAGAAAAGGGATTGTATGCAGGTAGTATTTTGAACAGAACTTAGAACTTAATCAAAATGTAAATAGTTAGAAGTTATCGTCAAGGGGGAGTCTGTTGGTACACCTTGTGTGACGATAGCAGTCTAAGTATAGTTGACATTTTGTGCAAGTCAAAATTTCGTAGTATTGAATATTAACTAGTGTTTAACATATGTGATTTGGTGTGTTTGATATTTATTGATTGTATGTTTGAACTTGATGTAATGTATTACAAGAAGTTCAAACATAAAGTCCAAAGATTAATTCAAACATAAGTTAAAACATATATTCAAATAGAAGTTTGACATGTAAAATTCGAATTTATGGTAAATTCAAATTTAGCATAGAAGGTAAATTCGAATTTGTCATGTGGACAAATTCGAATGGGCCTTGGGCGTGGTTCGAGTTTGTCCCATGACAAACTCGAATGGGTCTCTATAATTAGGGATTAACTCAAATGATTAGCCGACTTTTTGCAGAATTTCGTGAGTGATTAGCAAAAGGCGATCTCGAGTTTATCAGCAATCTGTGTGTGTTTTCGGAGAGAATCATCGCGTAGGTTCGTTCGTAGTCGTTCGTACAACGCCATGGTAGTCTCCGTGTTCCGTGCGTGTGATCTTTCCGTCAAGCTGCTAACGAGGATTCCGCACTCGTTGGTGTGTGTCGCTTCTAGATAGATCTGTAGTGTGAATTATAGGGAGTCTTAAGGCTAATAAAATATTCAAGAAAAAGTCAGATGTGTCACTAACTTAGATGTATGACCAATTGGTCTTAATATTTATGTTAGAGACATACAGACACTGATTCTAAATGAGGTATGCAAACTTTCTGGGGATGCATAGCAACATCAGATACATCTGAAAGAAATGGAAAGAATAGAAAAATCATACTAAGTTAAGAGTCAAAACAAGTAACTCTGTTGTACGTAAGTACAGACCTGTTGCCTCTGGTTTGACTCGAGTTAGCAAGATAAGTCGCTTTGTTGTACGTCGGTACAGACCTGTCACCGCTGTCTTGCTAGCTTTAAAAATAAACATTAAGACAAACTAAGACACTTTGTTGTATGTAAATACAGACCTGTGTCCGATGTTTGCCTTTTAAAGAAAGTTTGCAATACCAAAAAGTTATAATCATTGTGTGTATGCCTTGATCATAAAAGTATGTCTAAGTATGAGTCACGTAAGGTAATTTCTTGATAAATAAAAAGGCCAAGGGATATTCCGAAGTGTAAAATGTTTAAAGGGAAAATAATACCAACAATCGGCTAGAAATGTATGTCATGGCAAACAATCTAAGGAATAAAAATTCCTAAGTGTGAAAGTTTGAATACTGAAAGTGCGTATTTGACACCGCTATCTGATTGAACCTTTCTTTGACTATACTCGTCAAAAGTATTTTGTTAAGTGTTTAGTAGTTGTAAATTTTAAATAATATAGATTAGTCTAAGTTTAATTTTTATTCACAATTTTAACTTAAATTTATTTTATTCTATTTTAATTTTTTACTTCATTTTTTAATTTTATTTTTACTTAGGAAAAAGGTCAAAATTACTGAGGGTGCATTCCTAGTTGAATAAAATAAACACTGCGTGAAAATCTTGTGCTTAGGGTAAAAGATTTGGCATAGTTTATTCTGTTACACGAAAAAGTTGTAAAAGTTGAAGTTATTTCAAAGATTTTCAATATTTTCAAAATTTTCAAGTTCAAGTTCGACTTTAAGGTAAAATCGAAATGAAATAAAATTAATTAGGTTCGAATTTATCCAAATTCGAATGAATTATTTAAATTAATTTCGAATTAAATTAATTAAGTTTAAATTCAAAAATATTTGAAACAATGACAAGTCTACAGAGGTTTATGGAGATGGATCACGAGGTTGGAAAAGCAAATTCTCCGCCAAAGTTGATGAAACTTGAGGATTATTACTGGTGGAAGGATCGGTTTGCCGACTTCGCGAGATTTAATGATATGTGAATGTGGATCTGTATCGATGAAGGATACATTCCACCGACAGCTGAGGTCGAAGGACGACAAAAGGTTGTTCCTTATTCAAAGATGAAGGATGACGATAAAAAGCTGTATGAAGCAGAGAACCGTGGATACGCTATCATTTGGATGGCATTACCTCAGGAGATACTACACACCTTCCGAAATCAGAAGACAGCAAAAGAGCTGTGGGATGCGTTGGAGAAATGGTGTGAGGGTAACCCGAGGGTTAGAAAGAATCGAATGGAGATGCTCAAGCAGCAGTTTGCTATCTTCAAAGCATTGAAGAATGAAAAGCTGGATGAGACTATCACACAATTCTATCATCTGCTAACTGAATTAGACAGCCATGACATGGAGTACAGTGAAACTGAGAAGAATAACAAGCTTCTAGATGCTTTACCGGCCAAATGGGAGATGTATGTGGCCTTAATAGAGCATGATGAAGACAAATACTATACTTTGACTTTAGCGAATGTTGTGGGAACGCTGAGGGCATATCATTTTGAGTTGTTGAATAAGGAAATGGATTATGACCAAGTTCAAGATCCTGCGATGTACTTTGGGAAATCAAAACCTTCAGTGGCAACTGAATTGAAGACCGCTACAGCATTCTTCTCGGGAGAGACTTCGTCACCGGCTGAGACAGAAGACTCACAGAGTAGGGCTTTCTTAGGGTTTGCTAGACCAGAAGAAAAGCAACATCAGGCTACACCGGCATCTACATCTCAAGGATATTCAAAGATGCCTATGAGTGCAAAATCGGCTGAAGACCATCTGAATCTGTTGGCTTCATTCGTGGCCGGTTACGGCAATTGCGTTCAGGGCAAAATTAACGATCCTGCACTTTGGGATGAGGATTACGATCAAGTAGACCCTGATGATCTTGAAGAGATGGATCTGCAATGGCAACTGGCCATGGTAACTCAGAGAGTTTAGACGTTCATCAAAAGAACGGGAAGAAATCTGAATGTGAGTAACAATAAGATTGGATTCGATAAGTCCAAGGTTAAATGTTACAACTGTCAAGGGTTAGGACACTTCGCTAGAGAGTGTCAGAGACCGAAGGTAGAAACTTACCAGGGACAGTATCAGAATCAACCGGGACAGTATCAGAACCAATCACAAGGGCGATATCTTCCGAGTAGTTCAACCAGTCAGGCGAATATAGCTGGTTTGTTATCTAATGTCACATCAGACAGACAGCTAGAGGGCACTTATGACTGGAGTACACATCCAGAATCAAACGCTAGAGCCTTTATGGCTGAAGTGACTGAAACTGGAAGTGAAGGGGCAGAGGAAATCACAGGGGACAACAGTCAGAATGAAAGTAGTCCGATGTGGGTAGAGAAGTCAGCTGATCAGACAATTCTGGAGTTTGCCACTCAGATGGCTAACGTGGAATCAGATCATACGAAGGTAAGTCTGAACTTTTCTCTTTTCCGTGATTTATATGCTTTGTCTGCTACATCTAACGATAGGTTAAATTTAGTACTAGAATCACATCAAACCATATCTGCTCAAAATGAATTGTTAAAAACAGATAATGCTAGCCTAGTAGATATAAAGCAAGATCTTAGAGATAAGCTTAAGGCTGATGCACAGGATGTTATAGTTCTAAAGGACAAACTGAGCGAACAGTGTGTTAGGT
This sequence comes from Centrapalus pauciflorus, assembly GCA_020465985.1. Taxonomy (NCBI): domain Eukaryota; kingdom Viridiplantae; phylum Streptophyta; class Magnoliopsida; order Asterales; family Asteraceae; genus Centrapalus; species Centrapalus pauciflorus. The sequence goes on along the minus strand of JAANYP010002960.1, from coordinate 271,187 downwards.
TAGAACTCATGTATGAACATGTTGAGGCATTAACCAAGGAGCTTAAAACCAAAGACATAGAACTGGCTGAATCTAAGGTAAAGGTAGCTGAGGTAAATAGTAAACTTGAAAAGTTTAGGAACTCATCTCTTAACCTAATGAAAATCTTAGATGCACAACGTCAATCTAAGAAGCCTGTAGGTCTAGGATATCATGAGAGTCCTCCACCTTTCAATGCCAATTATGTACCTCAACCTCAGGAGAAAATTGAGAAATCAGTTGACTCAGAGGAATTACCGGAACTAGTGTCTGAAACTGTAAAGGAGAATGAAACTAAGGTGACTGATAATAATAGCAAGATTAAGAAAGTTAAATTTGTGCCATCGTGTAGTGATAAACCTATAGGACAACACAAAATTGACTTTAATGATCAGGAGGATGAACCAGTCGCTATAGTTGAACCTAAAGAGCCAGACACTAGTGAGACACCTAAGTCAAAGGGCACACACAAAAAGTCAATTGACAAAATGTCTTGCTTTAGATGTCACGAAATGGGGCACGTTGCTTCTAGATGTCCGTATAGGAAAGTAGATAATACACCTAAGACAGGAAAGCCAGAACAAGTTTAGCTTTCCCAAAGTGTTGCAAGCACTAGTAGTTCTCAGAATACCGAGAAAACTGTGCAAGCTGCACCAAAATCTGCTGTGAAACAAATGTCGGTGTCAGGTCGACCAAAAGAAGTGATTAGGACTATTTCACCAAATCGAGTCGTTAATCAATCTAGGTCAGGCCCACATCAGAATTATAGGAGTACCACACCTAGCAGAGCTTACACTCTGGTTAGGTCCCATACCCCTGTAAGACATCAAACACAAGGTAGAGCTCAGGGATATCAAACGGAATTGTCATATAATCGTAATTATTCAAGAGCTCCACAGCAAATGCCTACACAAAGGCAAAGAGTGAACTTAAATCACTCGGCACCACAACAGATTCCAGTTCAAAGACCCAAGTCACCTGAAAGGAGAGATGGATATTTGAAAGAGTTTAAGTATGTGGACGAGAATGGTATTACCAAGTCACTTATGGCTTGGGTTCCCCGTGATAACTAACCAATTTTCTTTCATGTGCAGGAGATAACTACAGGTCCAAACAACAAATGGTTCGTCGACAGTGGTTGCTCCAGGCACATGACATAGGAGAGAAGTCTACTTGCAGACTTAAAGGGAGGGATCGGGGCTTTGTATCATTCACTGGAAATAAAGAAAGAAATATCACCGGTACTGGAGTGGTCACTAATGGGACGATCAAGTTGGATCAAGTTTATCACGTTGATAAACTGGTTCACAATCTCATTAGTTTATCTAAAATCTGTGATAAAAAGAATTCAGTGCTATTCACTGATACTGAGGCGTTAGTGCTAAAACCGGGGTTCAAAGTACCTGAGAGTAGATTCTGATGAGGGCTCCAAGGAAGAATGACTTGTACATGCTCGACATGAACAAGCCGGAATCTTCAATGGGACCAATTTGTTTGTTATCTAAAGCTTCAGAGACTGAGTCGGTTTTATGGCACAAACGCATGGCACACTTGCACCTGAGAAAGATGAACTACATTACGAAAAATGGATTGGTGCAAGGTGTTCCTATGAAGAGTTTTCAGTTCGAGGATAAGTGTCTACCGTGCAAGAAAGGAAAACAACACAAGAAGGCACACAAGTCCAAGACTCAGAACTCCATCGCTGCCACATTCGATTTGTTGCATATGGACCTCTTCGGACCAATCAACAAAAGGAGTATAGGTGGTAGTTGGTACTGTTTAGTTATTACTGACGATTACTCACGTTTTTCTTGGGTTTTCTTTTTTGGTACAAAGGACGAGACGGCTGCCAAGCTCATCGGGTTCTTAGACCAAGTGGAAAACTCTTACGGAACGAGGGTTAAACGAATAAGAAGTGATAACGGAACAGAGTTTAAAAACACAGTAATTGGTGTATATTACCTATCAAAGGGCATAATGCATCAATTTAGTGCACCTTATGAGCCACAACAAAATGGGGTGGCCGAACGGAAATACAGGACATTGATTGAGGCAGCAAGGACCATGCTATCGGATTCAAAGCTTCCTACCATGTTTTGGGGGGAGGCAGTGAATACCGCGTGCCATGTTTTAAACCGGGTCCTTACTGTCAATTCTTTGAACAAACCCTGTTATGAAGTTTTGAATAAAAGGCCACCTAATTTAACTGGCTTCGAACCTTTTGGGGTACCATGTACTTTAAAGAAAACAAAACATCAACCAAAGTTTGGTGAAAAGGCTGACGAAGGATACTTCCTAGGTTATGTGCCGAATTCACCAAATAAAAGGGTTTTTAATAAATCAAAGGTACAGTAGAGATTGTGTATAACATTGAAGTCACAAGTTATACACATGAACCCCAAACTGGTCTAGAATGGATATTTGATTATGACAAATTGTTTGAATCATTTAACATTCCTTTGGATGAACATGCAGGTACTATCGAAAAGGACATGTCGTCATTAAATCTGAATGACGAGGGTCATAGCTTTCCGAGGACCACTTTTCAATCAACATCTGAGCCTACATCAACTGAAGATAGATCTCCAGAAGTTGATGATTCTGAAGTGCCTACAAACGAAAATCAGACTACAAATTCAGCCTCTGAAGACAGTGTCCATGAGGAAGAAAATGTGGAGTCTGATGTCGTTCCCCCGTTAGGAGAGATAGGATCAAATTTAGGAGATAATCTAAGAGTTGACGAGATAGAGACATCTAACGAGGATTCCGCACTCGTTGGTGTGTGTCACGTCTAGATAGATCTGTAGTGTTAAGACCGTACAAGTCCAGGAAAGCTCTTAGCTGGTTTTTCGATAGAGAGTTACAACTCCTTGTGCTAAAAAGGCGAGATGGGCTGCAATATCTAAGAGAACGTTGAAAGTGTTTAATACTCTACCCAAGTGCGAGATCAAAGAACTGGCATGGAAGGATTTGATAAACCTAGGAGATGACCAATATGATGAAGTGATAGCGCGAATCATAAGAAAAGAAGATCGATCTGGAAGGTTTGAGAAGATTAAGCCATGGGAAGGAAAGAGAGTGACGGATGAATCGAGAATAGATCCATTGACTGGAAAACCTTGGATGGAAATGTTCTATAAACCAGTCCGTTGCCTGAAGAAAGTTCCGTTGAGAACAATGCCACAAGATGTTCTTGCGAACTTGAAATGGTGGTACGTTGACAACGAATCAGCAGAGGCAGTCATGGAAGATCATGAGGACAAGGTAATTTTGAAAGTATATGATCCTTTGCATCTTGTTAACCTATCCCAAAGCGACTTGCAGAAGCGTCCTGAACAACCTATCTATTACCATGAAGGTTGGAAATCAGAAGGCAAGAAGTATGAAAAGGTAGTTAAAGTGTGTATAGAAAAGGGAATGTATGCAGGTAGTATTTTGAACAGAACTTAGAAATTAATCAAAATGTAAATAGTTAGAAGCTATCGTCAAGGGGGAGTCTGTTGGTACACCTTGTGTGACGATAGCAGTCTATGTATAGTTAACATTTTGTGTAAGTCAAAATTTCGTAGTATTGAATATTAACTAGTGTTTGATATATGTGATTTGGTGTGTTTGATATTTATTGATTGTATGTTTGAACTTGATGTAATGTATTACAAGAAGTTCAAACAAAAAGTCCAAAGATTAATTCAAACATAAGTTAAAACATATATTCAAATAGAAGTTTGACATGTAAAATCCGAATTTAGGGTAAATTCGAATTTAGCATAGAAGGTAAATTCGAATTTGTCATGTGGACAAATTTGAATGGGCCTTGGGCCTGGTTCGAGTTTGTCCCATGACAAACTCGAATGGGTCTCTATAATTTGGGATTAACTCGAATGATTAGCATACTTTTTGCAGAATTTCGTGAGTGATTAGCAGCAGGCGATCTCGAGTTTATCAGCAATCTGTGTGTGTTTTCGGAGAGAACCATCGCGTAGGTTCGTTCGTAGTCGTTCGTACAACGCCGTGGTAGTCTCCGTGTTCCGTGCGTGTGATCTTACTGTCAAGCCGCTAACGAGGATTCCGCACTCGTTGGTGTGTGTCGAGTCTAGATAGATCTGTAGTGTGAAGACCTTACAAGGGGCCTTGGGCCTGGTTCGAGTTTGTCCCATGACAAACTCGAATGGCTCTCTATAATTAGGGATTAACTCGAATGATTAGCAGACCTTTTGCAGAATTTCGTGAGTGATTAGCAGAAGGCGATCTCGAGTTTATCAGCAATCTGTGTGTGTTTTTGGGGAGAATCTTCGCATAGGTTCTTTCGTAGTCGTTCGTACAACGCCGAGGTTGTCTCCGTGTTCCGTGCGTGTGATCTTAACGTCAAGCCGCTAACGAGGATTCAGCACTCGTTGGTGTGTGTCGCGTCTAGATAGATCTGTAGTGTTAAGACCGTACAAGTCCAGGAAAGCTCTTAGCTGGTTTTTCAATAGAGAGTTACAACTCCTTGTGCTAAAAAGGCGAGATGGGCTGCAATATCTAAAGAGAACGTTGAATGTGTTTAATACTCTGCCCAAGTGCGAGATCAAAGAACTGGCATGGAAGGATTTGATAAACCTAGGAGATGACCAATATGCTGAAGTGATAGCGCGAATCATAAGAAAAGAATATCGATCTGGAAGGTTTGAGAGGATTAAGCCAAGGGAAGGAAAGAGAGTGATGGATGAATCGAGAATAGATCCATTGACTGGAAAACCTTGGATGGAAATGTTCTATAAACGAGTCCGTTGCCTGAAGAAAGTTCCGTTGAGAACAATGCCACAAGATGTTCTTGCGAACTTGAAATGGTGGTACGTTGACAACGAATCAGCAGAGGCAGTCATGGAAGATCATGAGGACAATGTAATTTTGAAAGTATATGATTCTTTGCATCTTGTTAACCTATCCCAAAGCTCCTTGCAGAAGCGTCGTGAACAACCTATCTATTACCATGAAGGTTGGAAATCAGAAGGCAAGAAGTATGAAAAGGTAGTTAAAGTGTGTATAGAAAAGGGATTGTATGCAGGTAGTATTTTGAACAGAACTTAGAACTTAATCAAAATGTAAATAGTTAGAAGCTATCGTCAAGGGGGAGTCTGTTGGTACACCTTGTGTGACGATAGCAGTCTATGTATAGTTGACATTTTGTGTAAGTCAAAATTTCGTAGTATTGAATATTAACTAGTGTTTGATATATGTGATTTGGTGTGTTTGATATTTATTGATTGTATGTTTGAACTTGATGTAATGTATTACAAGAAGTTCAAACATAAAGTCCAAAGATTAATTCAAACATAAGTTAAAACATATATTCAAATAGAAGTTTGACATGTAAAATTCGAATTTAGGGTAAATTCGAATTTAGCATAGAAGGTAAATTCGAATTTGTCATGTGGACAAATTCGTATGGGCCTTGGGCGAAGAACACCCCGTAGGCTCTGATACCACTTGTAAGGTCTTCACACTACAGATCTCTCTAGACGCGACACACACCAACGAGTGCGGAATCCTCGTTAGCGGCTTGACGGTAAGATTACACGCACGGAACACGGAGACTACCACAGCGTTGTACGAACGACTACGAACGAACCTCCGCGATGATTCTCTCCGAAAATACACACAGATTACTGATAAACTCGAGATCGCCTTCTGCTAATCACTCACGAAATTCTGCAAAAAGTCTGCTAATCATTCGAGTTAATCCCTAATTATAGAGACCCATTCGAGTTTGTCATGGGACAAACTCGAACCAGGCCCAAGGCCCATTCGAATTTGTCCACATCACAAATTCGAATAAACCTTCTATGCTAAATTCGAGTTTACCCTATATTCGAATTTTACATGTCAAACTTCTATTTGAATATATGTTTTAACTTATGTTTGAATTAATCTTTGGACTTTATGTTTGAACTTCTTGTAATACATTACATCAAGTTCAAACATACAATCAATAAATATCAAACACACCAAATCACATATATCAAACACTAGTTAATATTCAATACTACGAAATTTTGACTTACACAAAATGTCAACTATACTTAGACTGCTATCGTCACACAAGGTGTACCAACAGACCTTCTACCTCAGGCTGATATTCATCTATGTCTCTCATAAGGTCATCCTAATCAGTTGGAGGCTCCAAGATAGAATCAATAAGTTCAGCGGTAATATCCTCCTGGGCCTGAGTCCCATGAGCCCAAATTTCCTCGAGGGTCTCTGCCCTAGGATCAATTGCTGGTGCCACATCTGTAGGACCCGCAGTGTCCGACGATGGACCTGCTATCGATGACTCCTAAATTCTGCTTGAACTTGGCCTCGAAGCCTGAATTGGTCTTTTTGTAGCTCCTTGTCTTCTTCTTGGTTGCTCTGGAGGTCGTTGCTGTTGCTAAGGCTGTTGCTGCTGTTGCTGCACTGGCTGAGGCTGTGGTCCTTCTCCAGCCCAGTTCTCCCCTTCTGGGGCTACATAGTCTGGATCTACCACTGCACCAAAGAGAGGTGCATCCAGTGGTCTAATCTGCTCAGCCCTACGGGCATTGTGTGACTGGCAGTCAGCAAAAATACGTTTATCTATCACTGCCACACTTTGAATATCTGCTAGCTGTGGCAGATTCGGCAAAAAGTGACAGATCAACATCATCACAAAACGTAGATACATCAAAAATCTTTCCTGCGCTGGAGCCGTGATCTGGTGCACGAACTCCGCAAAGAACATCTCCGAGTAGCTGAACCTCTTATTATAAACCAAGGCAATCATTGCCGTCGGCATCTTGGATACTATATAGTCAAAACCCGCCTTCTTCGGCGCAAAGCACACCATAATCACGTGTGCCAGGTACCTCCATTGGCCTATCAAACCGCTCTTCATATAGGAAGCTTTAGCTATATCGAGTCCATAACACATGCGCAAAAAGGCTGCTTGCCTTATGTTCAATGTGAAGTCAATTGGTCCTGCCTCCTGTTCTACAGTTCCCAGCTGCAAAATTCGACGGAGCATATCCGCTGAGAAAATGATCCGTTGACCTCCAACTCTAGTTCTCAAAAATGTTGGAGTCACGGTACAATCAACTTGTAAATGTTCCCAGAATTGCCTAACATACGGCAATATTATTTGTACATTATGCGACAGATCATAGGAAACCCTGGAGTGAGCCAAAAATTCCACCATCGGTCTAAAGGCCTGAGCTTCAGGAAGCTCCCTATCCGGTGATATAACCATGTTATGCTTCTGGAAAAATGCTCTTTCACCCATATATGCACATTAAACAATAACATATATTAGAAGTGAAAAATAAAAATGAAACTTGTTTAAATTCGAATTTGTTTTATTTTGAACTTATGTAAGTCCAAAATTCAACACATTTGAATTTCTACAAGTTTGAATTGAAAATTATGCAAATATTTCGAATTTAATACTTAATTCGAAGGACATGTTCGAATTTGACTTGAATTCGAGTTTGTTGACAAATTCGAATTTCCTGACAAGTTCGAACATGATGAACATGTTCGAAGTCGGTCACTTTCGAACACAAATCCATGATTTTAACCCCATTAGACTTAGAAAATAGTATTCACTAGTCCTATTAGATTCTAATCGAAGATATATGTAACTTATTTGAAGTTTTACTAGTTAAAACTTGTGATTTTGAATCACAAGGTTAAACCCTTCAAATTTCAAAATTCGTCGATTTTTTTTGCAATAAATGAGTCCTAGGCTACCTAAATCTTGTATAATACCAATGTTTATACCTAGATTTGGTGGTAGAATCGAACATAAAGGAACAAATGATCGAGAAATAGTTGAAAATTCGAAATCGGTAAACTCGAAGGTAAGTTCGAAATCGCTCGTAGACAAGTTCGAAACAGAAGAATCGAAGGTAGGTGACATAAATGAGTCACTGTTGACCTTTATATACTAACCACATTCGAACTTGCATTACATTCGAATTTACTGACATAATCGAAAACGAATTCGAGTTTGCCTTAAATTCGAACAAAATTGAAAATTTTGAAAATCTTCGAATAAAATTCAACTTATTCAAACTTTTCTAACTTTTTCAACTTTTTCGTGCAACGAAACAAACTTTGCAAAATTATTCACAAAAAGCGATAGATTTTCATGCAATGTATGTTTATTCAACTAAAAATGCAGTCTTGAAAACTTTGACCTTTTTCCTAAAAAGAAAAATAATATAAAATAAAATAAAATAAAGTACAATAAAATAAAATAAAAGAAAATTTTGAATAAAATTTAAAATTAAACCTTTACTTCTCAAAAATACTTTTAAAAGTTACAAGCTATACTAAAACTAACAGAATATTTTTGGCGAGAAAGGCAGAGAAAGGTTCAATCAGATAGCGGTGTCAAATACGCACTTCCAGTATCTTACTTTCACACTTAGGAATTTTTGATTCCTTTGATTGTTTGTCGTGACACACATTTCTAGAAGATTGTTGGTATTATTTTCCCTTTAAACATGTTACACTTTGGAATATCCCTTGGCCTTTTTATTTATCAAGAAACTACCTTACGTGTCTCATACTTAGACATACTTTTATGTTCAAGGCATACACACAATGATTATAACTTTTCGGTAATGCAAATTTTTTTTAAAAGGAAAACGTCGGACACAGTTCTGTATTTACATACAACAGAGTGTCTTAGTTTGTCTTAAAGTTTATTTTAAAGCTAACAAGACAGCGGTGACAGGTCTGTACTGACGTACAACAGAGCGACTTATCTTGCTAACTCGAGTCAAACCAGAGGCAACATGTCTGTTTTTACGTACAACAGAGTTACTTGTTTTGACTCTCAATTCACTATCATGATTTTTCTATTCTTTTCTTTTCTTTAAGATGTATTTGATGTTGCTATACATCCCCCAGAAACTTTGCATACCTCATTCAGAATCAATGTCTGTATGTCACTAACATAAAAATTAAGACCATTTGGTCATACATCTAAGTTAGTGACACGTCTGACTTTTTCTTGAATATTTTATTAGCTTTTGCTGTTCCCTTTGTGTATTATGCCTACCAACACATCAAACTAGAAAATATATATCACTTAGAGTTTAAGGTGCATTATGTGTGAAAGCTTAACACTTAGAGATTTTATTGACTGTGCTAATTTTTGTCACTTTGAACCTATTTATCTAACACTTAACTCATTTTCTGATATTATCTTTTTCTGAGCTTTTTATGGTTTTCTCTCTTTTTTCTTTTGTTTTTCATAAATAAGAATAAGAAAATAAATTAACCTACTAACTTACTATAAAAGGAAAGAATTTCTACTAAGCTACTAAACTTACTATAAAGAGAAAGAAATCTACTACTATAAAAAGAAATTCTACTAAGGTCAAGTTACTCTTGATTACGCATTCTATTTAGTTGAACTAACAACTCAAAACGTGACTTATCAAAAGCTTTGGTAAATAAATCAGCATTATTATCTTCCGTTACCACTTTTACCAGCTTAATTAAATTCTTTTCAGCACAATCACGTATAAAATGGTGTCTTATGTCTAAGTGCTTTGTTAGACTGTGTTTAACTGGATTATTGGTTATTGCAATAGTTGACTGATTATCTATCCTAATAGGAGTATGAGTATAAGTCAAATCGTAATCCCGCAATTGTTGTTTTATCCACAAAACCTGTGAACAGCAACTACCAGCAGCAACATATTCGGCCACACACGTTGACACGACTACCGAAGTCTGTTTCTTGCATTGCCAAGAAACGAGTCTCCCTCCAAGGAACTGACAACCTCTAGTTGTTGACTTGCGATTCAAGCTGCATCCTCCATAGTCTGAATCCGTGAATGCTTCCAATTCCAGATCACCATCTGTGTGATACCAAAGTCCCAGCTTCGGTTTCGACTTGAGGTATCTCAGAATCCGCTTCACAACTTTCATGTGCATCTCTTTTGGATTAGCTTGAAACCTAGAACAAATACACACATCAAACATTATGTCAGGTCTAGAAGCAGTTAAATACATGAGTTATCCAATCATGGCCCGATATAATGTCGGATCCACATCGGTATCACTTTCTTTACCCGGTCCGAGATTATGATTCACTTGAATCGGTGTGCTGAAGTGAGCCGTCAGTTTTGTTCCCTCCATCCCGAAGCGCTCTAGAATCTCGTAGACATACTTCGTCTGATGGATAAACATACCCTCCTTCCTCTGTTCAACTTGCAAACCCAGAAAGAAGTTTAACTCACCCATAGCACTCATCTCAAACTTAGACTTCATCACCTTCTCAAAGTCTTTGCACATCTGCTCGTCTGATGACCCGAAAATGATATCATCGACGTACACTTGTACCAAGATGAAATGTTCACCTGTTCTCTTCACAAACAGCGTACTATCAATCCTCCCTCTTTCAAACCCATTGTCTAAAAGATGAGTAGATAGAGTCTCATACCACGCCCTTGGTGCTTGATGTAGTCCATCCAAAGCCTTATCTAAACGATACACTCTGTCTGGATACTTTGGATCTGTAAACCCGGGCGGTTGTTCCACATACACCAGTTCCTTCACTTTCCCACAAAGAAAGGCACTCTTTACGTCAAGTTGATAAACTTTAAAACCTTTGAAGGACGCAAAGGCTAGAAACAAACGGATTGCTTCAAGCCTTGCCACTGGCGCAAATACTTCATTGTAATCGATTCCTTCCTCTTGGTTGAAACCCTTTACCACAAGTCTTGCCTTGTTGCGAGTCACTATACCCCGATCATCTCCCTTGCACTTAAAAACCCACTTGGTTCCTATAGCAACTTCTCCTCGAGGTAATGGAACTAACTCCCACACTTCATGTTTCGTGAATTGTGACAGTTCTTCCTGCATCGCTTCAACCCAAGAATTGTCTTTCAGTGCCATTTGCACATTCTTCAGCTCTACTTGCGAGATGAAACATGAGTACAGGCAAGTGTGAAAAGCCTCGGAGTCATTGATCATTGACAACAACACTGTGTTGTTATTCAAACTACTCCTAGTCCTCACACCAACGTTTGGATTTCCTATGACGCTCTCAATCGGATGATTCTTATTAATCCTCGAAGTTTCTATCTCGTCAACCCTAAGATTATCTCCTAAGTTTGATCCTATCTCGCCTAACGGGGGAACGACTTCAGACTCTACATTTTCTTCCTCATGAACACTGTCTTCAGAGTTAGAACTTGCTGTCTGATTTTCATTTGTAGGTATTTCATAATCATTCTCTGCTGGAGATCTATCTTCTGTTATTGTAGTCTCGGAAGTTGATGGAAAGGTCGTCCTCGGAAAACTTTGACCCTCGTCATTCAGATTTAATGACGACAAGTCCTGTTCGATTGTACCTTCATTTCCATCTGAAGGAATGTTAAATGATTCAAACAGTTTGTCATAATCAAAAATCTATTCCGGACCAGTTTGGGGTTCATGTGTATAACTTGTTACATCAATGTTATACACAATCTCTACTATACCATTTGATTTGTTAACCCTTTTATTTGGTGAGTTCGGCACATAACCTAGGAAATAACCTTCGTCAGCCTTTTCACCAAACTTAGGTTGATGTTTTGTTTTCATTAACGTACATGGTACCCCAAACGGTTCGAAGCCAGTTAAATTCGGTGGCCTTTTATTCAAAACTTCATAACATGTTTTGTTCAGTGATTTGACAGTAAGGACCCGGTTTAAAACATGACAAGCGGTATTCACTGCCTCCCCCCAAAACATGGTAGGAAGCTTTGAATCCGAGAGCATGGTCCTTGCTGCCTCAATCAACGTCCTGTTTTTCCGTTCTGCCACCCCATTTTGTTGTGGCTCATATGGTGCACTAAATTGATGCACTATGCCCTTTGATAGGCAATTTACACCAATTACTGTGTTTTTGAATTCCGTTCCGTTATCACTCCTGATACGTTTTACCCGCGTCCCGTAAGAGTTTTCCACTTGGTCTAAGAACCCGATTAGCTTGGCAGCTGTCTCGTCCTTTATACCTAAAAAGAAAACCCATGAAAATCGTGAGTAATCATCAGTAATAACCAAACAATACCAACTACCACCTATACTCCTTTTGTTGATTGGTTCGAAAAAGTCCATATGCAACAAATCGAAGGCGGCAGCTATAGAATTTTAAGTCTTTCACTTGTGTGCCTTCTTGTGTTGTTTGCCTTTCTTGCACGGTAGACACTTGTCTTCAAACTGAAAACTCTTCATTGGAACCCCTTGCACCAGTCCATTTTTAGTGATATAGTTCATTTTTCTTAGGTGCTAATGTGCCATGCGTCTGTGCCATAAAACTGATTCAGTCTCTGAAGCTTTTGATAGTAGACATATACGTCCCATCGAAGATTCCGGTTTATTCATGTCCAGCATGTACAGGTCATTCTTCCTTGGGGCCCTCATCAGTATCCACTCTTCAGGTACTTTGAATCCCGGTTTCAGCACTAACGCCTCAGTATCAGTGAAAAGTACTGAGTTCTTCTTATCACGGATTTGAGATACACTAATGAGATTGTGGACCAGTTTATCAACGTGATAAACTTGATCCAGTTTGATAGTCCCATTGGTGACCACTCCAGTACCAGTGATATTTCCTCTTTTATTACCAGCGAATGATACAAATTACCTATTACCTCCCTTGAAGTTTGCGAGTAGACTTCTTTCCCCAGTCATGTGCCTAGAGCAACCACTGTCAACGAACCACTTGTTGTTTAGACCTGTAGTTATCTCCTGCACATGAAAGAAAAGAGGTTAGTTATCACGGGGAACCCAAGCCATGACTGACTTGGTAATACCATTCTCGTCCACATTCTTGAACTCTTTCAAATACCCATCTCTCCTTTCAGGTGACTTGGGTGTTTGATTTAGAGCCTGTTGTGGTGCAGAGTGATTTAAGTTCACTCTCGGCCTTTGTGTAGGCATTTCCGAGTGATATCCCTGGGCTCTACCTGGTGTTTGATGTCTTATAGGAGTGTGTGACCTAACCGGAGTGTAAGCTCTTCTAGGTGTAGTACTCCTATAATTTTGTTGCGGTCCTGACCTAAATTGATTAGGGACTCTATTTGGTGAATTAGTCCTAATCACTTTGTTGGGTCGACCTGACACAGGTGTTTGTTTCACAGCAGATTTTGGTGTGGCTTGCACAATGTTCTCGGTATTTTGAGAACCACTTGTGCTTGCTACACTTGTAAAAGGTTTATGTTGTTCCGGCTTTCCAGTTTTAGGTGTAGAATCTACCTTCCTATGTGGACAACTAGAAGCAACATGTCCCTTTTCATGACATCTAAAGCAAGACATTTTGTCAATCGACTTCTTATGCGTGCCCTTTGACTTAGGTGTCTCACTAGTGTCTTGTTCTTTCGTCTCAACTATAGTGACTGTTTCCTCCTCTTGATTGTTAAAGTCAATTTTGGGTTTTCCTACAGGCTTATCACTAGAAGATGACACAAATCTGACCTTCTTAATCTTGACATTAAAACTAGTCACCCTAGCTTCTTTATCCTTAACTGATTCAGACTTAGGTTCAGGTGCTACCTCTGATTCAACTGGTTTTTCAGTTTTCTCCTGAGGCTGAGGTACATACTTATCAATGAAAGGTGGAGGACTCTCATTATACCCTAAACCTACAGGTTTCTTAGACTGACGCTGTGCATCTAAGATCTTTCCTAGGTTCAGTGATGAGTTCCTAAACTTTTCCAGTTTACTATTCACCTCGGCTACCTTAACCTTAGACTCAGCTAGCTCTACCTCTTTGATAATAAGCTCTTTGGTCAATGCCTCAACATGCTCATACATTAGTTCTATTCTAACACACTGCTCACTCAGTTGTCTTTCAGAACTATGACATCTTGTGCATCTGCCTTAAGCTTATTTCTAAGGTCTTCCTTTATATCTAAGAGGCTAGCATTGTCCGATTTTAAGGATTCATTTTGAGCAGTTAGATTTGATGTGATTCTAGCACTAAGTTTAATCTATCATTAGATGTAGCACATAAAGCACATAAATCTTTGAATGTAGAGAAGTTTAGAATTACCTTTGCGTGATCAGATTCCACGTTGGCCATCTGTGCGGCGAACTCCAGAATTGTCTGATCTTCTGATTTTTCTACCAACATAGGAGTTGTACCACTTTGTTCTTTGTCCTGTGTTTCTTCCTCCGCTCCGACACTTCCAGTCTCTGTTACTTCAACCATAAAGGCTCTAGCATTGGACTCTGGATGTGTACTCCAGTCATATGTTCCATCTAGCTGTTTGTCAGATGTAACATTGGTTAACAAACCAGCTATGTTTGGTTTATGGGTCGAACTACCCGGCTGATATCTCCCTTGAGACTGATTCTGGTGCTGGTTTTGGTAGTTCTCAACTTTAGGTCTTTGACATTCTCTAGCGAAATGTCCTAACCCTTGGCAGTTGTAGCATTTAACTTTGGATTTATCAAACCCAATCTTATTGTTGCTGACATTTAGATTTCTGCCCATCCTCTTGATGAACCTTTTAACTCGCTGAGTCACCATGGCCAGTTGCCATTGCAAATCCATCTCCTCTAAATCATCAGGGTCCACCTGACCATAATCCTCATCCCATAGCGCAGGATCGTTGATTTTCCCTTGAACGCAATTGCCATAGGCGGCCACAAATGAAGCCAACAGATTTAGATGGTCTTCAGCTGATATTGCGCTCATCGGCATCTTTGAGTATCCTTGAGATGGAGGTGCAGACTGAGTTGGCTTGTCTTCTGGTCTAGAGAACCCTAAGAAAGCCCGGCTCCCTGAGTCATCTACTTCAACCGGAGTCGATGTTTCACCCGTAAAGAATGCTATAGCCGTCTTCAAGTCATTTGCCCCTGAAGGTTTGAACTTTCCAAAATACATATCCGGATCCTGTACTTGGTCATAATCCTGTTCCTTCTTCAACAATTCAAAGTTATAGGCCCTCAGCGTTCCTATAACATTTTCTAGAGTTAGGGTAACTTTTCTTCATCATGCTTTATCAGCGCCACATACATCTCCCATTTGGCTGGTAAAGCATCTAGAATTTTTACAATCTTCTCTGACTCACGATACTCGACATCGTGGTTGTCTAACTCAGTCAACAAATGATAGAACCTAGTAATGGTCTCATCCAGCTTTTCGTTTTTCAAACCCTTGAAATTAGCGAACTGCTGCTTGAGCATTTCCATTCTATTTTTCCTAACCCTAGGATTTCCCTCAAACCTTTTCTCCAGTGCATCCCACAATTCTTTTGTTGTTCGTTGATTGCGAAATGTGTGCAGGATCTCCTGAGGTAAAGCCATTCAAAAGATCGAGAATGCTTGGTTCTCGGCCTCATAAAGCTTCTTATCATCATCCTTCATCTTCTGATATGACAATACTCTTTGACGTCCTTCAACCTCTGTTGTAGGTGGAACGTATCCCTCGTCGATACAAATCCACATTCTCGTATCATTGAATCTAGCGAAGTCGGCGAACCTATCCTTCCACCAATAATAATCCTCCAACTTCATCAACTTAGGTGGAGAATTTGTCTTGCCGACCTCATGGTCCATCTCAATAAACCTTTGTAAACTTGTCATTGTTTCAAAAATTTTTGAATTTAAAACTTAATTAATTTAATTTAACTCTTTCGAACTTGAGGAAGTTCGAATATAACTAATTTTAAATTGGTTTGGAATTAAATTCGAAATTAAGTTTGAACTTCAACTAAGATTGAAAGAAGGATAAATTCGAAATCCTAGATAAAGTCGAATCTATAAATTCGAATATATGTAGATTCGAAAATAGGCAAATTCGAATCAGGAAAAATCGAATCAAACCCTAAGGAACTTCGAAAGGAGCGTATTTTTCAGACAAACTCGAAATTTGAGAAAACCCTAATACCCCCTTGATGTTCGAGCACCGCAACTTCGAAAAACGGCTAATAATTCGATTTTGTTCAAGGTTTCAGATTAAACCAATATTTTAAAAGAAAAAATATTGATTTCGACCAAATACTTGAACTAATGCAAACTATTTTCCGTTATGTGTCTTGTAAAGCTCGAAAATCCGTCCAAAAGTGATTTACCCATCCAAAAACGTCAAGAAACCACAGATGTTTCTAGTGAACACGAAGAACACCACGAACACCCAATGGCTCTGATACCACTTGTAAGGTCTGCTCTCTACAGATCCTATGTTGACGCGACACCTTCCAACGAGTGTAGAATCCTCGTTAGTGGCTTGACGGAAAGACCACGCACACCGAAACACGGAGACCAGCACACTGACAGACGAACAACGGATCGTCCGTACATGGTGATTTTCTCCACACGAAACTCTCTGATTGCTAGCAAGTTCGAGATCGCCCTTTTGCTTAATTTCTCAGAAATCTGCAAAAGTCTGATAATTAATCGAATTAACCCTTAATTATAACACCCGGTTCGACTTTTTCTAGGACGAGTTCGAACTTGGCCCAAGGCCTTTTCGAACTTGTCCTCTAACTAAATTCGAACCTATGACTTCAAACTTATGTTTGAACTTATGTTTTATCTTATGTTTGAATTTATCTTTGAACTTTATGTTTGAACTTATTGTAACGCATTACCCTAAGTTCAAACATACAAACAATCAATATCAAACACACATAATCAAACATATATCAAAGACTTATTAATATTCAATATCAAGTAAATTGACTTACACAAAATGCTATCTATACTTAGACTGCTATCGTCACACAGGATGTACTAACAGGTCCGCGCGTTGCTGCGTGTGTACTTAGTTAAAAATTATATTAACACGCATCACTGATAGTAATATTAAAGTTAATATATTGCATAAGTTAACATAATAATACCATCATGTGTACATGATTCAGGAGTTACTTTTAGATGTATGTGCTGGAGTCAAGCAAAAGAAATATACTTTAGTATTTACATGAATTTTTGCTATCTTCCAATATATTTTGAGCCGATTTTGCCAATCATTCTGGTTGCTCCTGGTTTCATTCATTTACTTTAGGAAACACAAAAAATCCCAAAAGAGTTCCCTGCAAAATGAAATAATCATATGGAACTATGTGTTTTTGATTGATTTATTATATTAGATTGTTAGCAAGTGATACCATTATAATCGTTTTACTATCCCATTGAAGTTGTGTCAAATCGATCTCTTCTTCTTTGCATCTGAAGGTTCTTTCATCTGCTAATTATCAATTTGTTGTTAGTTATGCATATGTCCATTGTTAGTTTTACATACATACATACATACATACATACATACATACATACATACATACATACATACATATATATATATATATATATATATATATATATATAAATATATATATATATAAATGTGTGTGTGTGTGTGTGAGTGTGTGTGTGTGTGTGTTGTTTGGACATTAAATATTTTGAGATTTCAATAAGAATTACCGATATTTTCAAATAGTATTCTCTTTGATGGCTTAGTTGTAGGTTCACATAGTTTTAACATCGAAGATTTGATTTGAATGAAATATGGTGGTGTTGTTGACATGTCACTGCGTTGAATCTGAACTGG
This sequence comes from Centrapalus pauciflorus, assembly GCA_020465985.1. Taxonomy (NCBI): domain Eukaryota; kingdom Viridiplantae; phylum Streptophyta; class Magnoliopsida; order Asterales; family Asteraceae; genus Centrapalus; species Centrapalus pauciflorus. The sequence goes on along the minus strand of JAANYP010002960.1, from coordinate 253,618 downwards.
AGTTGTGGTACATGATTGAACCAAAATCTATGTTAAGATTATCAAGTGTATGATAATTTTTTAACATGTAGCAACTACGAAAATATATATTTGACCTGACTGTTGGTGTGTTTGTTTAGTAGCCTCCATTAGCAACAACGGTACTTCAGTTTCAGTTATGATGCTTTTTGTTGTAACTGTTTCCCTTGTTGCACCTGTTATTAATTCCAAGTAGTTGTTGGCGGATGTAACATCATCGAGAATACCATCTAAGATGAAATCAACGGATCCTTCTTTGCAGAGAGGGTTAAAATGGAACTAAAAGATATTATTCTTCCCTTTGATTGCTTGAATTGAAGCTGGAAGCTCATAAGTATCATCATGTCCCAGTTCATTTACTAACTTGTTGCAATCAATCTTTATGATGGCATCAGCAGCAGGTGTCAAGAATGTAAAAGGAGCTTTTGTTGAAGCATCTGCTATGGATGGTTTGTTGCAGTATCTGGTATTTTAGGTGTTGAGATTTATTATTCAATATGAAATACATCATGTAATTTCAAGAGATCATATTACTTGTTGTTGGGGTTTTGTTGTGGATCATGATCACGACAGTCAAGTACAAAAGTGTCGTTCATCAACTTTTTGTGGCATATTGTACATGTATTGTAGTACCAAGGTCTAGCTGTGTTGATTTCTAGTATCGTTCCTTCACATGTAAATCTGACCGACTACAATAAAAGAACATGAAATGATTAATTTATTTTAACAGATGCTGATGGTTGTTTTTTCTAAACAAACCTTGTATGTCTCTGGTTTCTGCCTCAGCAATACAACCAAGGGAAATCTGTTTCTCATTTTTTCTTTCTCTTTATTGTCGTATCTTTGCTTGTGAATTTCCAGTGGTGGATTGAAATCATATCTAGCCTTGTACCTAATTTGGCAGTCGATAAATAACAATTTTCTTTTACATTAATATATCAGAAAAAGAGCATAAACATGTCGTTTTATTTCTTTTTTACATACTCAACACACCATTGTTCCACCTCGTTAATGTGCGGATTCAAATAGTAAGAAGTGGCTGGCGTGGCAGATAGCTGTAATGCACCTGGAACACCGTATATATGGTTAAATGTCTAAAGGATGTCCTAAATATTTTTATGAATGAGTAATGAGACAAATACATTGATAATAGGTATTGATTTTCATTAGTATTATTATTAGAAATAACATTTTTGGATAATATAAAAAATATGAGACTTTATGTATTAAAAATACATCTTTAGGCATTTATCTAGTACAAATATTTTTATTAATGAATAATGAGACAAATATGTTGATGATAGGTATTGATTTCCACTATTATTATTATTAGAAATAACATTTTTTAATAATTTAAAAATATGAGACTTTATGTATTAAAAATACATATTTAGGCATGTTATCTAGTGTAAATATTTAGTAGTCTTATTTATATCCTTTTAAGTTATACAATTATTTATTGCTTTTAGCACATTATTTATTTGGTTTAACTAAATAATTAAGTCTCCTAATTTTTTCAAGTGTTGTCATATGTACATTAACATACATGTATGTGTGTGTGAGAGATAGTAATGTAAAATGTTTACCTTTGTATTTCGTAACTCAACATGAGCTGACAGCTATCATGACAGGTTTTTCCATCAATTCATATGCATCTTCGTCAAAGTTTTGTGCCATTTCATTCGTCATTGTAAATTCAATGACATTGCCACTGGTTATGATAGAAACATGATTGTTATGAAGAAAAACAGTCTAAAGTTATTTAATTGTTGTCAAGGGGAAAATGTGTTGTGTAGTTTTAGAAGTCTTAAAATTAAAAAGTTGCATACTTGAGATTTTCTATGTCAAGGCTTCTTCTCACTGTCTGAAATTGATTTGGATTTCCCGACTCTATTATTCCTAAAATAAATCGAATAGATCCTATGTAGTCTGTTAAGATAACTTAAATCAACGAGAACGTTACAACCCTAAAAGTACACACAGTTGAACTGTTGTATTACCTGTGAGAACAGAATTCTTTGCAAGTTTTGAATGCAGTTGATTGTAAGAAACGAATCTGAAATAATGATGTGGAAATCCATCACTCAGTATTCTTTCAAACTTGGTGAATCTTCCAAATCTCAGAGTAATTGGAGTAGGGAGAGTTTGTACGTTGCCAAGGTCTGGTTTGTTCACAGCTGAGTTGTGAGATTTTGTAAGCTGATTCTAATTCCATGAGAGGGTCAAAATACTGCATGTCAGCAAAATCCAAATTAGCCTGGATTGCTTGTCCCGGTGTAAAAAATCAATGGTGTTATTAATGTTTTTATGTAACCATCTGACATCAATAATTAGTTTTGTTTTTTGTATTTAGTCATCTTAGTCATACCGGTTTGTCCAGCAATATTAAGGAGTAACCCGTTGGTGTTGGATTTGGAGGATTTTTATTGATCCACTTGCGGTAGACCTTAACTTCAATAGTCTTGTGTATGTCCTTTGGCTTCAGATCATTGATATTGCCTTATGCCATCCTGGTTACAATATCATTAATTAGATAAAAATTAGTATTGATTTAATTATGTTGTATACATTAACGTAAGATTAACCAATAATTTAAAAATCAATAAATTATAAGGATTGATGCATATATGTAAATGAGTATTCATGTTCATTCTTCTAACACATCAAAGTAAGTAAATACTAACTTATTACTACTTATATTTATGTTTATACAAGTCTTGCATTATATATATATTATATAAATATAGTATATATATAATATAATATAATATATATATATATATATATATATATATATATATATATATATATATATATATATATATATATATATATATATATATATATATATATATATATATATATATATATATATATATATATATATATATATATATATATATATATATATATATATATATATATATATATATATATATATATATATATATATATATATATAATCACCAACAACCACAAGTTTCATAAAAACTCAAGTTTATAACACTAGTTTTGTTTGAAAGTTTGTTTTCTCCAAATGTATTTATAAATATATAAACACATAATGTAAGCTTAAATATTATGAAAATAAGTTATACAAATGTGTTTCATAGCCTTTTATATATGTGGTTTTTGAATAAACAACAAGAATCACAAGTAGTTTCAAGGTTATGAAATCCGGATTTTCGGCAGAAATATTACATCGATTTTGAAAAATCATAAATAATTCAAAACTTAACGAAATGAGTTGATTCTTGTTTCAAAAGTTAGATCTATGTCTTAACTATATATCTGGAGGTTTTTATAATTTAATATTGTGTTTTGAACCCCCAAATATTATTTGGGAACCGAAAAGTCTAACAGCTCAAAAATGGCAAACACAGGGTTTTTAACGAGCCTTTTTCCAAACCTAAACACCTCAAAAAATGTCCGTTCTTACCTTGAAAAATTCCTTGTAAATAGTATTTCTATGACTATGAATATCAAAGCCCAAATCGTTTTGGAGCTTAGTCAAAAACAGCCACAAAGTAGGCCGAAAAACCTTTAAAAAGCTGAAAAAATATACATATATATATATATATATATATATATATATATATATATATATATATATATATATATATATATATATATATATATATATATATATATATATATAGAGTCAGGTTCAAATAAGTACCTCTTGAAATCAAGTGCACCCAAAGGTACCGACCTTAAAAAACTTTTTTAACTTTTTTTTCACATAACCATGTTTAGTTTAACGTTATACGCATGATATATGAATTTCACATAGATTCACAATTTCTATGTGCTTAAAAATTATGTGAATGCTCAATGCATATTTATGTGAATGGTCATCTATGCTCAATACCTTTGAAGAGTCCTCTCTGGTTGTGTAAAAGAAAATATTGGAAGCTGCTAAGGGATCAACAGAAGAGAAGGAAGCAGAAAAAGAAAAAGGTGCTCTGGTCTCAGTGACCAAATCTTCAGTGCCTTCTGCAAGAGCTCAGTTCCACTTTGACAACCTGGCAAGAAGAAAATTTCAAGATGTTGCTGATAGAAGGCTTGCCAAGGAAGCAATTGTCAAAGTTATTCCTATATCAAGAAAATGCAGTCAGTGGAAGTTGAAAATAACCAGAATGGGTGCAACAGGCCTAGAACTAGAAACATACGACTACACTGATGTTGCACAGATGGGGTACAGAGAATGGATTGAGCTGGCAGTTGCTCTGAGTGAGTCTAAGTCAGAAACTGCTAAGACTGTCAGAACATATGTCAAGAAGCTGATGGAGAGAGTGAAGAATCTTGGCCTGATTTCCAAAGAAGTTAGTGAAGGTGTCTATGTGACACAACCAAAAATAAAGGCCAGGAGAACAAGGAAGGACACTGAGATGGAACAACTCCTCATCTTGATAGAACAAGGTGACTATGCTATTGAGATGAAAGGAGTTGATCACAGCCTGCCTAGTGGAATAGAGATTGAAGATGGCAAAATCATTGAAGAGCCTGAGCTGGGGGCATTCTTCGTGGATCCCTTAACTTAGAAGAAATGCTTTCAGAGAGCATCAGATCTATACAAGGTGGATCTGAGATAGCTTGTAGCCTTCAGACTTGCAGTTTCATTCAGGCAGTCAAGCAGGTGGAGAGCAGCAGTCTGGGATCAGCTCAGAGGCTGCTATGAGAGAGGTGAACTTGAAGATCCCAAGTTTATGATCATCAGGAGTGAAATTGAAGAACTTGAGGATACTAGAGAGGAACTTGAGAAGATGTTTGAAGGTCCCCCTCCATTGTAGAGAAGTCCATCTACCATCTAGGTAGATGAAGAATGGAAGCTGTCCATCAGTTGGACAGGCTTACCATTATATGCTCCCAACTAAAACAGTCCAAAATCTGATGTACATTAGTTGTACTTTATTTACATAAGTTGTAATTTTTTCTTTTGCATTAGTTGTAATATACATTAGTACATCAGTTGTACTTTTGTAAGAACATGTGTTATTCTATGTAATCAAAAATCAGTGTATATATAAACTGATCTTTTACTTTATGTTGATGTTGTAATTTTATTTCAACAAATGTACTATAAAAATATATAGTGATTTTTGATAAGGCCATCTTAGACTGGTTATTGCAAATAGGGGGAGATTGTTAGGCACAAAAAGGCCTCAGTCAAACCTGTTCTGCATCTGAGGGGGAGATTATTAATCAAACCTGTTGATGCTTTTGAAGGTTGAATTTAAGGCCTGTTATATGCCTTATTGAAACCTGAAAATGATTTGCAATATCAGCCTGAAGCTATTCTATGTGTTGCATGTGTTGCAACAAAGGCAGTTTTGCCCAAGCTGTTCAGTCTGCTGAACAGGCTGGACATAAACTGTCTACGCTGCTCTACACGGATGAGCAGCTTGGGCAGTTTACAAGTGCTCTGTTCTTTGTGAACAGAACTTGTTCTTTGTGAACAGGCTAAACACTTTATGGAATGTGTTTCCAAGTCCTCATGTATTGTTTTTTACTGCAAGATCAGTTTACAAAGTCGAAGACAAAGTGGAAATCAGAACTGCTCAGCCTGCCCAAGCTGTTCTGTTACATGAAGACAAAAGGATATTTGAAAAAGGGTGACAGACCTTTTTCTTATATCAAAATAGTCCTTTACAAAGGAAGAAAGGCAGAAAGTTGACATTCCTTAATTAGTTAAAGGCAATGCAACAGTAGACAAAGTGAAAAGACAAAAGTTCTGTCCACATGAAGACAAGTCTGCTTTTCAGAATGTGCAGAAAAGTTTATGTTGTCTTTTCAACAAGACTTCCCCTTTTCATTCCGTCCAATGAAGAAGCTTCACTTAGATCCTCTGAGTGAGTATAAAAAGAAACTTCCAAGGATTGAAAGATCATGCCAAAAAGCTAAGTGCTGAAACCAAGAGTGAACGTGCATTCAAAGTGTGTCTTTCATGCATGCAAGTCTGCTTGAATAATACAGTGCTCAGTGTCTAAGCTGTTCTTGTTCAAGCTGTTCCTCAGAGTCTTGTAAACACAGTGAGTGATTCTTAGTGAGTGTATTCATTGTAATTAGTTTAAGTCAGTCTTAGACTAGTTAAACATACTGTTGTATGTGTCATCTCAGCTTGAACCTTTCCGCATTCAAGCTCGTTTGTAATTAACATTTGTTGATAATACATACAAACATTGAGAAAATTGTGTGTAGTTTTTAAATAGTTGTATTCACCCCCCCTCTACAGCTTAAGGCTATATACTTGGGATATCTTTTGGGACCTACAACTGGTATCAGAGCAGTTTGGAGTGTGTGTCATTCTAGATCTCTCATTCTCCCAAAGTTTCCATGGACAACAGTGCTGCAAGTTCCTCATACTATGACAATGGCTCAATGGGCAAACCTCCGAAGTTCAATCATCAGAACTTTTCTGGTTGGAAGTGCAGAATGATGCTCTACTTAGAGAATCTGGATGTGCAACTTCCAGAGATTGTAATGGAGGGTCCCTATGTGCCAACCTCTGTTACAACTATAACTCCTGCTGAGCTGCTCCTGAAATCAGAACATTTGAGAAAGCAAAAGCTCAGTGGTCTGATGAAGACAAAAGACTGGTGGCTTTTGATGCAAAGGCCAGAAACAACCTGGTCATCTCTCTACCTGATGATGTGTTCAAACAGGTTGAGAAGATGAAGACTGCAAAGGAGATGTGGGATACTTTGTGTACCGTCTATGATGGACCCACAATCACACTTGACAACAGGATTAATAATCTTGTTAGACAGTATGAACTCTTCTTTGCAAAACCAAAGGAGACTCTCACTGAAACCTACACCAGGTTTATTGCTCTTGTAAATGATCTCAAAGCTGTTGGGATCACGAAGGACAGCCTAACTTTGGTAAACAAGTTCTTAGATGTCCTGCCTGAAGAATGGAATTATTTTCTACAATTTTAAGGAATTCAGGTACCATCAGAAGTATGGATCTTGTTAACTTATATGGATCCTTACTGAATGATGAGCAGTCAAGGCAACAACAGAGAAATGCCTTGGAAATATCTAAGAAAGGTGCAGCCTTTGTGGCCAGTGTGAGACAACCTGTAAATCAAGTGAGTGATGTGTTCACTCAACCTGATCAACAGGCTGATGATAAGGAGGAAATGTCTGATGAGGAAGACAATGCAGATATTGCTGAACTGGATGATGAGCAAATGATAGCCATGCTTGTCAAAAGGTTCAACTAGAAAAGGTTTGGAAGAAACATGCTGCAGGGAAGTTCAAATGCTGTCAAAAAGAAAGCATTTGACAAGACCAAAGCTGAGTGCTTCAAATGTGGCAAAACTGGCCATATAGCAGCTAACTGTGTGTCAAAAGCTGTTGGTCAGTCATCCAAACCACAAAAGAGAAATAGAGATGATGGCTATAGGGCTAAGTACCTTATGGCCATGGCTAAGCTGAGGAAGTTGGAAAATTCAGCAGTTTCCAACCGGCAAAAGGGACTTATGGCAGAGACTTGTGACTGGGAGGAGTCTGATTCATCATCTGGTGAAGAAGATAATAACTGTCTGATGGCCAACACTGATGTCCCATCAACAAGCAACTTCAAACAGGATCTGGCTGAAGCTGAAGCTTTTAGCAGCTTGGAGAACTGGAACCCTACAATGATGTATAAGGTACAAAATTTTATGGATTACAGTTCTGAAGAAAAAGTTAAAATGTTTGAATATATGCTTGTTGATCTGAAAGCTGCTGTTGAGAAGCATACTGTTCTATTATCTGAAATCTCTAAACTTAAAACTGATCTTGAAATAAAATCCAGTAAAGTAGACAGTTTCCATAAGTTGGAAACTGAAATTGATGAATTAAAACACATCAATTCTATTTTACTGGAATAGAAGAGAGAAACAGATATAAAACATGCTAAGCTTCAAAAGATAGTTGACTCTTGGTGCCAATCTGCACAAAAAGTCAGCCATGCATAAGTCAGCAGATTCCTGCACAAATCCAAGCCTATCTTGGATGGGATCTTGACACAGCAGCTTCCATTGTTGAGGTCAATAATTTGAAAGAAGACTTGTCCACTCTTGGTGAGCTTCCAAACACTTTTATCCAAAAAGTGAATGGCAAATTAATCTCAACAAACAGGTTTGTCAGACCTCAAAACACTGACAGCTCGTGTGAACCTAGCACAAAAGCTGCTGATGAAATAAGTTTTCCATCAAATAAGCTTTCTAAGTGCTCTGCTGATTCACACAAGCAAAAGAAAGGAAAGCATGTCCAAACTGCAGCTGTGGACACCAAACCTGTTAACAAAACAGGCTTTGGGTCTAAAGCTGATGTAAAAAGGCATACTAATCCTTTCAATGCTGAACATTTTGAAAATAAGTTTTCAAAAGGAAAGCAGTCTGCCTTTAACAAGGGTAAGTGTCATGTTGAAGGCAAACCTGCTGTGATTTCAAATAAGTTTTCTAATCATAGTGGCAAACTGGTTTTAAATGAGAATAAGTTTTTCAAAATCAGAAATAATGATTATGTTGATAGGCAACATCAATAACATCTCAGGAAGGGCAAATGCAAATCCATTGCTCAGCTTGAGAGAGTTGGGAATAGGATTCCTAAAACTATGGAAGTTCAAAAGCCAATTAAGTTTCCTATCTTTGACATCTGTGCTCCTAAAAAGAGGAAAGAAGAGACAGGCAAAGCTGTGGGTATTGAACTTTCCACTCAAGCTGTTGATTCATCAAAAAGTAATAAGTTTGCTAAACCTGCTGATGGCATCAACAGAAATAACTCAGAATGTGTTTCTGAAAGGTCTTCTTCCAAAAATGCTAAAAGGAGAAAATGTTATAAATGTGGAATGAAGACACATCTGGCCAAAGATTGTCCTGAAACTGAGGACATGAGGCCTGCTGACTCTGATGGTTCCCTCACAGCTAACATAAACAGTGTTGGAAACATCTTAGTCAGTGGTATCCAAGCTGATACCATTCAAATAGGAAATATTAGTGTTGACATCACAAGTCCATCAACAAATGTTGATGAAGTAGGAGAACTCATCTCTGTGATGAGTTCCCCTAAAAATGACTAATATTCTTCTTGTCACTCTGCAGGAAAAACAACCATCCCAGGTTTGGTACCTGGACAGTGGCTGCTCAGGGCACATGACAGGTTGTAAGGACATGCTGAGTGATCTCAGGCCTGAAAAAGGGCCAAAAGTCACATTTGGTGACAATGTACAGGGATCCACTGAGGGATATGGAACTCTTAAAGCTGGTGCTGCAGTGTTTAAAAGAGTAGCCTATGTGGTTGGACTAAAACATAACCTTGTTAGCATAAGTCAACTGTGTGATGCTGGCTATAAGGTTAACTTTGATGAGCACCTTGGTTACATATTGGATCCCCAAGGCAAAGTTGTGTTGTGTGCTCAACGAAAGAAATGTGTATATGTTGTGGACATGCAATCTGCTGATCCCACAACTGAAACCTGTTTTCTCACAATTTCAAATGCAGACTTAAACTGGTTATGGCACAAAAGGCTGTCACACCTGAACTTCAAGAACATCAACAAACTCTGTAAGAAAGAGTTGGTGACAGGTTTGCCTTCTATGACCTTTGTTAAGGATAAACTCTGCACAGCTTGTGAGAAAGGCAAGCAGAGGAAATCATCATTTAAATCCAAACATAACTAATCTATTGATACTCCTCTCTTCTTAATCCATATGGACTTGTTTGGACCTGTTAATGTCCCAAGTCTAGGAGGAAAAAGATACACTCTAGTAATGGTTGATGAGTTCTCCAGGTACGCATGGGTTATCTTCTTGAAGAGAAAAGGAGAGGCTACTAGAGAAATTATTGGATTTGTGAAAAAGATGGAAATGCTAAACTCTACCCAAGTGAAGCAGCTTAGAAGTGATCATGGTACTGAATTCAGATGCAGTACTCTTGAAGACTTCTGTGAAGAGAAAGGAATCACTCAAAACTTTTCAGCTGTAAGAACTCCACAACAAAATGGAGTTGCTGAAAGGAGAAACATAACTCTTATTGAAGCTGCTAGAACCATGCTGTGTGCATCTGGTTTACCCTCATCATTCTGGGCTGAAGCTGTTAACACTGCCTGCTTCACCCAAAACAGATCCTTAGTGGTGAAAAGGTTCAACAAGACTCCCTATGAGCTGATCAAAGGGAGGAAGCCAAATGTCAGTTACTTCCATGTGTTTGGTTGTCCCTGCTTCATTCTGAATCAAAGGGACCAACTGGCAAAGTTTGAACCAAAAGCTGATGAAGGTGTGTTTGTTGGATACTCCGCTATCTCTAAAGCCTACAGAGTGTACAACAACAAAAGAAAGGTGATAGATGAATCTATCAATGTCACCTTTGAAGAGTCCAAGAATGCTTCCACCAAAGCTGTTCCTGAATCAGTTTCAGGAGAATTAAACTTTGATGATCTGATGCATTCAAACAGTGAAGAGGACTCAAAAGCTTCCACTACACCCAGTGTGGAACCTGTTAATCATGATGGGAATGATGATGATTATGTCAATACATCCTATGTGAATAAGTGTACTGACCTAATTACAACTGGATGTCCTGAACCTATCAATGCTGATTTTCCTGGTTCCTCTGCTGATATGTTCAACAGTGGTCAGTCATGTTCAACAAGTGAACAGGCACAAGACAACAGTGTGTCTGAAAATCTTGAGAGCTGTTCAACAGGACATACTGAAGCTGCTGATAACTCAGGAGAATCCTCATTGAAGAATGATCCTAAGTGGATCAGATGTCACCCCAATGATCAAATAATTGGTGACATCAGCAAAGGGGTACAAACAAGGTGGGACAGCTTAGGGAACTTCTGTATGTTCTCTAGTTTTGTTTCACTAATGGAGCCAAAGAAAGTAGATGAAGCATTAAAAGATGCCAATTGGATCACTGACATGCAAGAAGAACTCAATCAGTTTGAGAGAAACAAGGTATGGAAGCTGGTTCCTGCTCCTAAAGGTAAAACTATAATTGGCACTAAATGGGTCTTCAGGAATAAGATGGATGAGCAAGGTCATGTCATAAGAAATAAAGCAAGACTGGTTGCTCAGGGTTATAGACAGGAGGAAGGAATTGACTATGATGAGACATTTCCTGTGGCCAGGCTAGAAGCAATTCGTTTGTATCTAGCCTACGCTGCTCACAAGAGCATTAAGGTATTTCAAATGGATGTGAAGAGTGCATTTTTGAATGGGAAGCTGCAAGAAAAGTTTATGTCAAGCTGCCTCCAGGTTTTGAAAATGAACAACATCCAGGTTTTGCCTATAAGTTGGACAAAGCTCTCTAAGGTCTCAAACAAGCCCCTAGAGCCTGGTATGACACTCTTACTGAATTTCTTATGAGCAACGGGTATTCTAGAGGTAAAGTGGATACCACATTATTCATAAAGAATGTGAATTCCGATATTATGCTTGTTCAAATCTGTGTGGATGACATAATATTTGGTTCTACCAATGAGCAGTTATGCAAGAATTTTTTATTACTCATGAAATCCAAATATGAAATGAGTATGATGGGAGAACTTACTTTCTTTTTAGGATTACAGGTTAAATAAACCTCAACTGGAATTTTTATAAATCAAAGAAAGTATACTTTAGATCTATTGAAAAAGTTTAAATTTGATCAAAGTTCTCCTATTAAAACCCCATTGGCAACCAATGTAAAATTGGATGCTGATGCCAGTGGCAACGCTGTTTCAGTAACAGCTTACAGAGGTATGATTGGGAGCTTGCTATATCTAACTGCTAGTAGACCTGATATTATGTTTGCCACCTGTTTGTGTGCTAGGTTCCAAGCTGACCTAAAGGAATCTCATCTAGCTGCTGTTAAAAGAATCTTCAGATACCTGAAGGGCACATCAGGTTTGGGTCTTTGGTATCCCAAAGACTCAAGTCTTGAACTAACAGGTTATTCAGATTCTGATTTTGCAGGCTGCAGGCTAGATAGGAAAAGCACAACAGGTGGATGTCAACTTCTTGGTGGAAAGTTGATAAGTTGGTGTAGCAAGAAGCAGAACTCAGTGTCTACTTCTACTGCTGAAGCTGAGTACATTGCTGCTGGAAGCTGCTGTGGGCAGATTCTGTGGATGCAGCATCAGCTTGAGGACTATGGGCTTGTGTATAGGAAAACTCCTATTCTGTGTGACAACACAAGTGCCATAGCCATTTCCAACAATCCAGTATTTCATTCAAGAACAAAGCATATTGAAGTCAGACATCACTTCATCAGGGATCACATTCCGAAAGGTAATGTGGAGGTAAGTTTTATTTCCACAAATGAACAGCTTGCAGACATTTTCACCAAACCTCTTGATGAAACCAGGTTTAATTACCTTGTCAGCAAGCTGGGCATGTTAAACAAAAGTGACTAAGTGTCCTCAAAGGTCTAAGACTTTGTATGTCTCACACTGTTTAAGTTTCTCAGAACAGCTTAGACAGAACAGGCTATGCATGTTTTGTACTTAGCCATTTTTCTGAAATCCTTGAACAGCTTGAACATACAACAGGCTGAACAAAAACAGTTTACTCGTCCAGCCTGCTCTGATGGTTCATTCTTCACTCTGCTCATTCCTTCACACTGATTTACAAGACATTGTCTTGTAACCTGATCAGCTATTAGGCACAACCAGTTCCTACATGGCTGAACAGGTTGGGGGAACAGCTTGAAGAATGAACAGCTTGTGATGACCCTGTTCATCACAGGTTTGACCAACAACTTAGACCAACAGTTTTTAATTACCTTTCTTCACAATTAAGTTACTTAATTTCTGTTTTTATTTAACTTAATTATTGCGGTTAATGTGGGTTACGTGTGTTAGTGATTAAAAAGGGATCAAGTGGTCTGACAAACAGTCTGACATGGACAACCGTTCCGTTTTCCGTTAACGACCTTTTCAAATCAACCGCCCAAATATTTCTCTCTCATACCCACTCACATTCAAATCCTATAAATACCTCATACTGTTTCATCTTCGTCTTCCTCACTACTACCATAAACCTCCTAAGAACCCTTAAAATCGACTAAGTGTCTTGTGCTTCTGCTACTCTCACTACTTCCAAAATGGCTCACAGAAACAACCCCTTTCTACCAGTTTTTGTTGGTGATGATGTGCAGAAACACTCATCAGTCACCACAATGCTGACCCTCAAACCCACTAACTATATTGCCAACCTCACAATCCCCAAAAACTATGTGGGGAATGGTTATGACCAAATGGTGGAGTTTTTGACAGTTCATCCGTTGAACTATGCCATGACTGCTACTCCTGGTGTCCTGTACCAGGAGATGGTGTACGAGTTTTGGTACACCTGTGCCTACAACCCCAACACTAAAGTCATCAAAGGGACTATTCTCAATGGGACTCAGACCATTGAGATCACTATTGACCTTCTCAGGGAGGTTCTTCATCTGCCCATTGCTGATTCATATGACATGCCTCAGCCTGAAAATGAACAAATGGGAAATTTGCTCCGCTTCTGTGGTGTAGCAGAACCCAAAATTGGAGCTACGCTATTCAGGAAGGATCTGTCTCCTACCTACAGCTTTCTATTTGCCTCAGTGATGATGAGCTTCAGCAGCAAAGTTGGCTCATTTGACCAACTGAGCCATGATGAAATCCCAATAGTCTTACAGCTGGTGGATGGGACTACAATGGACATGGCTAAGTGGATCTTCCTGAACTTGAGGAACCTGGTGCAGCAGGAGACAAGACCAGCTGCTGTTCGATACCCCAGGTTTCTGAGCCTCATATTCAGGCACATTTGTGGTGAGCACTTGTACAATTCTCAACCTTTACTTCATACTACTGCCTTCCCTGTAATAGGGAATAGAGTTTTCTACACTGCTGTTCTTCCCAATGAGCCTCCTCTGTCAACACCAATGAGGAGGTTATTAGGATTGGTGGAAGGACCCTCTGATGTGAGGGTGGATCCAGAAGTTGCTCCCAAGAGAAAATCCAAAGCCAGGTCCAAACTTGTTAAAAGGACCACGGCAACCACTGAAGCTGGGCCTGTTCAAAAGAAGGCCAAAACAGCTCAGTCTGAGTCTGCTTCCTTAGCCTCTGTGGCTGAGGGGGAGCAGGCTCCTCACCCTGGTTCATCTGTTGAACCTGAAGCCTTAGTGGCTGGTGCCTCTGTGGCACCTGAGACCAGGGAACAGGCCAACCCACCTGTTTCTGACCCAGTCTCTAAACCTGTCCAGTCTGAACCTCTCCTCACCTCTCCACAATCACCCACTTCATCCATCCAATATCAACGCAAATCTCTAGCCAAAAAGAAACTAGCCCAAACAACCAGCTCCTCTGTTCCCTCTCAACAGGGTTCAGTTGTAAGAGAAGCCACCCCTGCTGCCTCTCCTATTTTGGAAGAAGGTTCAGCACAATTGGAGCCTGCTTCACTCCAACCTGAGTCCACCCAGAGTCAGCCTAGACCCTCTGGTTCCTTCCAACAGGAGCCAGTTGTACAAACGGAGATAGCCACCTCAACTATTCCAGCCTCCCAACAGGCTGAGAATATTGAAAAACAAGAGCCCTCTTCACTCCATACTGATTCCACACTGTCCCCTCCTCAAACTTCTTTACACCTTGAGTCTGCACAAGGTGCCAACATTGCTGGTATAGACCAATTAGCAGCTCAGCCTCAAGTTTATGCTCCCCATGATACAGCTGTTCTACACCAAACAGCTGCTGAGGGACCAACAACCCAAGCTGATGAACCTAAGGGAACATACCATCCCTTTGGTGAGGCTGCTCCTTCTATGCAAACTCCATCAGCAGGTTTCACCACTGCTGATGTTGAAATGCATATCCCATCTCCCCATGATGAGGTGCTTTTACACCAAGGCACTGTAGAGGGAACACCCACTGGCCTTCATGAAGGTGCTACAACACAAGCAGCATCTGAAAGGCCCCCAACATCAACCCCTTCTCCTGATGATGCAGCTATAGCCACTGCTCAGGGACCCTTTGACCCCTCCAAGCTGGGCCACGTTACTTTTGCCCAGGCTATGGAGCTTCTCTCAAATGTTCCTCTTCCCTCTCCATCACATCCTCATACACCAGCCTCATCATCTTCTTCTCCATCAACCCAATCTAAACAGTCCACACATACACCTCCATCTCCTAAAGACCTGCCTTTGAAGGATCAGCTTTCCCTGCTGACCAACAAAGTTGGTTCTTTAGAAACCTCTATGTCCTCTCTACCATCTCTTATTTCAGACTCTGTGTCTGAACAGCTTAAGGGATTCTTTGATCTGTTCAAGGATTCCTTCCCTGCCACTCCACAACCTGATAATTCTCCACAGCTGCTTGCACTCACTGCACAACTGCATAATGTATCCACATCCCTCTCCTTAATTCTTTCACTACAACAGGACTCTGTGTCCTCAATGACAGCTATTTCTCAACAGCTGTCATCTCTCCTAACTTCTTGCAATTCTACACTTCCTGATACTCTGGCCAGCTTGAACACACTCATTGGCTCCCTATCCAATTCTGTGTCATCAAACCTTGCTGATGTGCAAGATTCTCTAGAACTACATCTTGCACAGCTTCAAAGTTTGCTGTTCACAGCTTCTGATAGGGAAAACATTGTTAAGCTGACCTCCCTTGCTGATACCCAATCCTCTTCTCTTCAAACCTGTCTTTCCCAGCTTGCAGAGGTGAAGGACAACTTGGCATTCTTAGTGAATAGCCTTGTTGGCCCCAGGCCAGCTGCCAAAACTGCTGGCAAGCCTAATGACTTCGTGTCTTCAGGCAGACCAGGTGTTGAAGGTGCTGGTACATCTCCTTCAAAGGGGGAGAAGTCATCTGCCTCGAAGACTAAGTTTAAGGGGGGAGAAAACTTCTTCTCCTACGGAGAAATCAGTGCCTGCAATACTCACTGGTCAACCAGCAGGAGCATCTGCAACAGGTATAATGGAGGGTGCCTCCCACGCTGCTCAGCCTACTCAGGCTGAATCTCCAATCCCTGCTCAGTCTAAGGGGGAGGAATTTATTCCTGAGGGCAGGCCAAGCAGCAGAAGGAGGCATCTGATTCTAGAAGAAGAAGAGGAGGAGGAGGAGGAGGAGGAAAGTCCTGAAGCTGCTGTCACTACAACAGCTAAAGGAAAAGAAAAAGCAGCAACTGATCCCCAACAACAGAAAGCAGCAGAGATTAAATTTCACAAAGCCAGGGCCAAAGAAATGGGTCTTCCTATGCACAAATACTTTGAGTTTAGAGAAGAACAGCTTCAAGCCCTGGAAGCTCTAAGGAAAGAAGAAGAATCTGCCAAAGCTGCTAAGTCTTTTGCACTTCAAGAGGCAAGGAAAGTTAAAATGTCCTCTCTGGTTGTGTAAAAGAAAATATTGGAAGCTGCTAAGGGATCAGCAGAAGAGAAGGAAGCAGAAAAAGAAAAAGGTGCTCTGGTCTCAGTGACCAAATCTTTAGTGCCTTCTGCAAGAGCTCAGTTCCACTTTGACAACCTGGCAAGAAAGCAATTGTCAAAGTTGTTCCTATATCAAGAAAATGCAGTCAGTGGAAGTTGAAAATAACCAGAATGGGTGCAACAGGCCCAGAACTAGAAACATACCACTACACTGATGTTGCACAGATGGGGTACAGAGAATGGATTGAGCTGGCAGTTGCTCTGAGTGAGTCTAAGTCAGAAACTGCTAAGACTGTCAGAACATATGTCAAGAAGCTGACGGAGAGAGTGAAGAATCTTGGCCTGATTTCCAAAGAAGTTAGTGAAGGTGTCTATGTGACACAACCAAAAATAAAGGCCAGGAGAACAAGGAAGGACACTGAGATGGAACAACTCCTCAACTTGATAGAACAAGGTGACTATGCTATTGAGATGAAAGGAGTTGATCACAGCCTGCCTAGTGGAATAGAGTTTGAAGATGGCAAAATCATTGAAGAGCCTGAGCTGGGGGCATTCTTTGTGGATCCCTTAACTTAGAAGAAATGCTTTCAGAGAGCATCAGATCTATACAAGGTGGATCTGAGATAGCTTGTAGCCTTCAGACTTGCAGTTTCATTCAGGCAGTCAAGCAGGTGGAGAGCAGCAGTCTGGGATCAGCTTAGAGGCTGCTATGAGAGAGGTGAACTTGAAGATCCCAAGTTTATGATCATCAGGATTGAAATTGAAGAACTTGAGGATACTAGAGAGGAACTTGAGAAGATGTTTGAAGGTCCCCCTCCATTGTAGAGAAGTCCATCTACCATCTAGGTAGATGAAGAATGGAAGTTGTCCATCAGTTGGACAGGCTTACCATTATATGCTCCCAACAAAAACAGTCCAAAATCTGATGTACATTAGTTGTACTTTATTTACATAAGTTGTAATTTTTTCTTTTGCATTAGTTGTAATATACATTAGTACATCAGTTGTACTTTTGTAAGAACATGTGTTGTTCTATGTAATCAAAAATCAGTGTATATATAAACTGATCTTTTACTTTATGTTGATGTTGTAATTTTATTTCAACAAATGTACTATAAAAATATATAGTGATTTTTGATAAGGCCAGCTTAGACTGGTTATTGCAAATAGGGGGAGATTGTTAGGCACAAAAAGGCCTCAGTCAAACCTGTTCTGCATCTGAGGGGGAGATTATTAATCAAACCTGTTGATGCTTTTGAAGGTTGAATTTAAGGCCTGTTATAAGCCTTATTGAAACCTGAAAATGATTTGCAATATCAGCCTGAAGCTAATCTATGTGTTGCATGTGTTGCAACAAAGGCAGTTTTGCCCAAGCTGTTCAGTCTGCTGAACAGGCTGGACATAAACTGTCTACGCTGCTCTACACGGATGAGCAGCTTGGGCAGTTTACAAGTGCTCTGTTCTTTGTGAACAGAACTTGTTCTTTGTGAACAGGCTAAACACTTTATGGAATGTGTTTCCAAGTCCTCATGTATTGTTTTTTACTGCAAGATCAGTTTACAAAGTCGAAGACAAAGTGGAAATCAGAACTGCTCAGCCTGCCCAAGCTGTTCTGTTACATGAAGACAAAAGGATATTTGAAAAAGGGTGACAGACCTTTTTCTTATATCAAAATAGGCCTTTACAAAGGAAGAAAGGCAGAAAGTTGACATTCCTTATTTAGTTAAAGGCAATGCAACAGTAGACAAAGTGAAAAGACAAAAGTTCTGCCCACATGAAGACAAGTCTGCTTTTCAGAATGTGCAGAAAAGTTTATGTTGTCTTTTCAACAAGACTTTACCTTTTTCATTCCGTCCAATGAAGAAGCTTCACTTAGATCCTCTGAGTGAGTATAAAAAGAAACTTCCAAGGATTGAAAGATTAAGCCAAAAAGCTAAGTGCTGAAACCAAGAGTGAACGTGCATTCAAAGTGTGTCTTTCATGCATGCAAGTCTGCTTGAATAATACAGTGCTCAGTGTCTAAGTTGTTCTTGTTCAAGCTGTTCCTCAGAGTCTTGTAAACACAGTGAGTGATTCTTAGTGAGTGTATTCATTGTAATTAGTTTAAGTCAGTGTTAGACTAGTTAAACATACTGTTGTATCTGTCATCTCAGCTTGAACCTTTCCGCATTCAAGCTCGTTTGTAATTAACATTTGTTGATAATACATACAAACATTGAGAAAATTGGGTGTAGTTTTTAAATAGCTGTATTCACCCCCCTCTACAGCTTAAGGCTATATACTTGGGATATCTTTTGGGACATACAATATATATATATATATATATATATATATATATATATATATATATATATATATATATATATATATATATATATATATGTATCATATCATCTAGGACTTGGATAAAATCCGTCAAGCTTCACCACAAGTCAACAACAACACTACGGTTTTACGCTCGTTTTTGCCACCATTTTGCGGTGAGTCTTCATAGCCCCAATTTTTACACTGTTATGTTTTGGGGTAGAAATACATGCTACACTTTCATATGGACATAGAAACTGTTTTACTTCTATTATGTATTACACATGTGGTTTCATCATTCCCTCAGATCATGGACCGTTAATTACATTTATGTAAGCGTAAATATCATATGGATAGATCTATCGAGATTAATGTCCCCCACCCAGGTTTGGTCACGCCAACTGTTAACGGGTGCGTATATATTTAAAATTATAGTATTATAGCACGGAATACTACACAGGGCAAAATCATAATTAAGTTTCGATTGCATGATGGTTATTTGTAATACATAACATGGAATTTATGCTTTATAAATTCAAACTCAACTGTTGTTGTCCATACAAGTCATCTTTTCGTGTAAACCTATGAACTCACCAACAATTTTGTTGACGTATTTTATCGTGTATTTTCAGGTAATTAAGGCATGTGCACTGCATCGGAAGCATTCCTAGGCTTCCGTTCATTTTGGAGTCGCATCATTTTCAAAACCCGGAGATTTATTTGCATCATTATTGTTAATTTAATTATGTATTTGAATCTCTGTAACTTGCGAACTACTCTTCATTTTATTCGGGCTATGTAAAACAATTTTATGTTTTGAAGTTATATTAATGTATTTTTAAAAACGTCCATATAGTGGTCGTTCACTTGATTATGAGTATGCTTCCGCGACGTCACGCTTCGTTGCCAACAGATTGGTATCAGAGCCATGGTTATAGTGAACTAGGTTGCATTAGTACCCTAGACTATAGCTACACTTAAGTTTTACTGATTTAAAAAAAACGTTCCGAAAATAACTAAACATTAAAAATGGGCCCTGATGACAGAAAACATGCCAAGCCACACAATCATTATCCTGTCGGACTCAGAAGAGGGTTACACACCCACAAGCCGATTGAACATGGAGGTATTCACCGAAGAGGACCCAATTGAGGAGGAAGACCCATCGAAGGAATAAGATCCCTCCGAAGCAGAAGAATAAGTGGAGGAATCCGAGGAGGAACCCATGGAGGAAGACGAATCCTCCAGCGGATGGGGAGAACCATCTGGAGAGGACCCACCATCCCTAATGGCCTTCTCCTACATCCCATACCACCCCGAAGTCCCATCCCATGAACCATATCGACCACACCCCAACGGCCCACTCATGTTGTTCACGCCAAGGAAAAGGGTAACAATGCCACAACGGGAGTCTATCCCGGTTCCTGTACCTCAGCCAAGCCCGCCGCAACGGCGACGGATAGATGCCCGCCGCTGGGATTGGATGCCAAATACCCTCCAAGAATGGAGGCAAGAAGAGGAAGGAATCCCCTCCCGGTTCAAGGTCGGAGGACCATCCTCTACACCAACCCCACCACTCACCAAGGAGCCTGCAGACCAGACAATGCCCCTACTAGTGGCATGAGCCACCCGGCAGGATCTCCAGATCAAGCTGCTTAACCAGGAAATCGGGGAAATCACCTCAAGGATCAAGCGTGAGGAGATGCAAAACACGAATATCTACTGGACAAACCAACACACCCTCTCGATCCAGCAAGACAGACTAGACGAACTCCGCCAGCGATTGGCTGATATGAGTCACACAATAAGGCTCTGACGCAATGCCTCCATGCCTTGGAGCGAGGAGAGACCTCTGATCACTCCCACACTTAGTGCCCCTTTTATAGTTGTATTATTTGAAATTTCAGTTAATGTATTTTCTAGTTAGGACTTGAAAATTTCGGGTAAAACCCGACCCCCATGTAACAAATTATATCAAGTGCTAATGAAAAATTAAGTCTAATTATGAATCTGTGTTTGATGTTATAGAACTATTTGTCGTAAGAAGATTCGAACCTTTAGACTCAACTTCTCACACTATGCTCTTTTTTTTAAACTTTAAGATAATGCCGCCGAAAAGAGCCATTAACACTGCCGAGATCGAGCAACTGGTCGCACAACGAGTGGCAGCTACTATAGCCACCTATGAGACCAACCAAAACAGCACTGCAAATGGTGACGGAGGAGCAAGCCGCACTATGGGAGGTACTGACACCAGCCAAAAGGGGTGTGGTATTAAGGGATTTCTAAGTTGTAAGCCTTGATACTTTAACGAGACGGAAGGCGCTGTCTGACAAGTTCACTAGTTCGAGAAACTTGAGTCTGTGTTCCGCGTTAGTGGATGTATCGAGGACGAAAAGGTAAAGTTTGCTACTCACACTCTACAGGATAGCGCACTGACTTGGTGGAACTCATATGTCCAATCGGTTGGAATCGACACGGCTTACCAACTCGCCTGGACTGAGTTGAAGCAAATGATGACGGATGAGTATTGCCCTAGAAATGAACTGCAAAAGATGGAGTCTGAGTTCTGAAATCTTGCTACGAAGGAAACAGATGTCGCTGGGTACACCAACCGTTTCCATGAGTTGAGTCTACTGTGCCCACAAATGGTCACTCTGGAGTACAAGCGTATTGAGCGCTACATATGGGGAGTCGCTCCTTAAATTCAAGGGAATGTCACCGCCTCCAACCCAACTATAATTCAAGGCGCCATTCAGATGGTTAATAATTTGATGGATCAAGTGGCAAGACGAATGGAGGCCAAGGCGGGGGAGAACAAGAGGAAGTGGGAGGACAAATCAGGGAAAGGTTCGGGCTCACAGTCCAAAAAAGCCCTATACCATCAAGGCATTCGTTGTCGGGGCTGAGCCAAGAAAGTGTTACACCGGAAACAAACCATTGTGTAACCAATGCACCTACCATCACGTAGGTCCCTGTCCTACCCTATGCGGGAAGTATAGACGGATCGGTCATCTGACCAAGGATTGTAAGAGTAGTAACAATGGAAACAAAAGCGACACACAGAAGAGCTGCTTTGAATGTGGGATTGTGGGGCACTTCAATAAGGACTGCCCAAAGTTAAGGAACGATGGTGGAGCTCAAGGGAGAGCCTTTGTGTTGCGAGCCGGTGATGCTCGTCAAGATCCCAACGTAGTAACGACTACAGTCCTTCTTAATGATATGTATGCTTATGTGTTGTTTGATCCTGGAGCTGATAGGAGTTTAATATCCGCTAAGTTTAGTAAACAACTAAATGCCACTCTTTCCCCTTTAGACGGTTATAGAGCTAGCCGAGGAAAACTAATTGAAGCAAATAGTATAATTAAGAAGTGCACACTAAAATTAGCAGATCATCCTTTTAAGATGAATTGATGCCTATCGAACTCGGAAGCTTCGACGTAGTTATTGGTATGGATTGGTTATCAGACAATCATGCCGAAATCCTGTGTGGTAAAAAGGTTGTGCGAATACCGCTTAGGAAGAACAAAGTCCTAACAGTCCAAGGAGAAAGAAAAAATAGCCTGTTGAACATCATCTCTGGTTTGAGAACGCTGAAATGCCTTCGAAGGGGTTGTCAAGCAGTTCTAGTACAAATGATGGAGAAAGAGACGAAGGAGAAGCAACTTGAAGCAATCCCGGTGGTTCATGAATACCCAAAAGTCTTTCCTGAAGACTTGCTTCGACTTCCACCAGCTAGGCAAATAAAATTTCTAATTGACTTGGTGCCTGGAGCTGCACCTGTGACACGAGCACTACCGATTATTCCTGTCAATGATGCAAGAATTATCCAATCAGCTGCAAGAGCTGTTGGATAAAGGATTCATTCAACCAAGTTCCTCACCTTGGGGAGCTCCGGTCTTATTCGTGAAGAAGAAAGACGGATCCTGTATAATTTTCATTGACTATCGCGAGCTAAACAAGTTAACCATCAAAAACCAATACCCTCTCCCCATAATCGACGACCTATTCGATCTACTGCAAGGATCTAGCTTTTATTCAAAGATTGATCTACGGTCAGGATATCACCAGGTTAAGGTACGGGAGGAAGATATTCTGAAGACGGCTTTCAGAACTCGTTATGGTCATTACGAGTTTCAGGTGATGCCATTCGGTTTGACCAATGCACCAGCAGTATTCATAGATCTCATGAATCATGTATGCAAACCCTATCTAGACAAATTCGTTATTGTCTTCATAGATGACATCCTTATCAATTCAAAAAGCAAGGAGGAACATCAGCAGCATCTGAAGTTGATTTTAGAACTTCTAGAGAAAGAACAGCTATACGCTAAATTTTCCAAGTGTGAATTTTGGCTGTGAGAAGTAAAATTCCTTGGGCAGGTGATCAACAGTCAGGGAATACAAGTGGACCCATCAAAAATTGAGGCCCTTAAGAACTGGGCAACTCCTAGAACTCCCACGGAAATCCGTCAGTTCTTAGGTCTTGCCGATTATTATAGGCGATTTATTGAGAACTTCAAAAAGATAGTTGGTTCCTTAACAGAGTTGACTCGAAAGGATGTAACGTACAACTGGGGTGAAGATCAGGAATCGTCTTTTCAATTGTTGAAGCAGAGATTGTGTAGTGCACCCATTCTATCCTTACCCGAAAGAACAGGGAATTTTATGGTCTACTGCGATGCCTCACACAATGGATTGGGTTGTGTGTTAATGCAGAAAGATAAAGTTATCGCTTATGCATGGCAACTTAAATCCACGAGGTAAACTATACAACACATGACCTGGATTTTGAAGCTGTGGTATTTGCTCTCAAGATCTGGAGACACTACCTTTACGGAACAAAGTGCACGGTGTTTAAAGATCACAAGAGTCTCCAACATATTCTGAACCGGAAGGAGTTAAATATGAGACAACGTCGCTGGGTTGAGCTACTTAGTGATTATGACTGCAAAATCCGCTACCATCCGAGCAAAGCAAACATTGTAGTCGATGCCTTGAGTCGAAAGGAACTGGTTAAGCCATTGAGAGTCCGATCCTTAGTCATGACTATATAGTCAAACCTGAACTCTCAGATCCTCGAGGCACAAAAGGAAGTAGTCAATGAGGGAAACCTGCTGGATGAAGCCTTGAGAGGTATGGATAAACAGTTTGAAATCAAAACCGATGGATGCCGATACTTCATGAACAAAATTTGGCTACCAAAGTTCGAATGGATAAGGAAGTTGGTCATGGATGAAGGGCATAAGTCGAGATATGCTATCCACCCAGGATCAGATAAGATGTATCACGATTTGAAGGAATTGTATTGGTGGCCGAATATGAAGGCTGACATTGTTACATATGTCAGCAAGTGCTTAACATGTTTGAAGGTTAAGGCTGAGCACCAAAAACCATCAGGATTATTGGTACAACCGGAGATACCACAATGGAAGTGGGAGAGAATAACCATGGATTTCATCACGAAATTGACAAAGACTGCTGGTGGTTATGACACCTCTAGGTAATCGTTGACCGACTCACGAAGACTGCACATTTCTTGCCAATCAAGGAGACCGATAAGATGGATAAGTTAACACGAATTTATCTTAAAGAAGTTGTCTCAAGGCATGGAATTCTCGTATCGATTATTTCCGATAGACATAGTCGGTTTACATAGAGGTTCTGACAATCATTACAAGAGGCGTTGGGTACACAACTAGATATGAGTACAGCATACCACCCTCAGACTGCTGGTCAAAGTGAGAGAACCACTCAAACGTTGGAGGATATGTTAAGGGCTTGCGTGATTGATTTTGGCAAAAGTTGGAATAGACGATTGCCGTAAGTCAAGTTCTCCTACAACAATAGCTACCACTCGAGCAATAAAGTTGCTCTGTTTGAGGCACTTTACGGCCGAAATTGTTGATCGCCTATTTTTTGGGCTGAAGTAGGGGATAGCCAAATCACCGGTCCCGAGATTATACACGAGACAACTGAGAAGATAGTACAAATTCGGAACCGATTGAAGATTGCGCGAGATCGACAGAACAGTTTCGCTGATATCAGACGAAAGAATTTGGAATTCCAAGAAGGAGATCAAGTGATGTTGAAAGTCTCGCCATGGAAGGGCGTAATCCGTTTAGGAAAATGGGGAAAGCTTAATCCTCGTTATATCAGGCCATTCAAGATTACCAAGAGAATTGGTCTGGTAGCTTATCGACTTGAACTACCCCCAAAACTAAGCAGTGTACACAGCACCTTCCATGTGTCAAATCTGAAAAAGTGCCTGTCAAATGAAACACTAGTCATACCCCTGGAAGAGCTACTACTGGATGACAAGCTGCATTTCATTGAAGAACCTGAAGAATTTATGGACTTAGAAGTCAACAAGCTAAAAACACAGTCGTATACCTATAGTAAAGGTCAGGTGGAACTCTAAGTGTGGTCCTAAGTTTACATGGGAACGCGAAGACCAGTTTCGGGAGAAATACCCCCATTCGTTCTCAAATAACCAGGCAGCGGAGAACACGAGCTAATTTCGGGACGAAATTCCCTTAACAGGGGGAGACTGTAACATCCGGCACAAAACCAGGTTAGCAACTATGACTTAATCAGTAGTTAATAGCAAATTATAACCTTATTAGTGGTCATTAACAGTTAATCAATGTGACTAACAAATTTCATAAGGAAATTCATCTCAATTAGAAACAATTTCATCGGTGCGATGAAACGACAAATTAATTAATCCGATCGATTTACGACATGATGGATTAATTCAACTAAGTACATAATAAAATTAAGATTAGTGACACTAATCATGCATTAAAAAACTCACATAACATTAATTATGCAAGACTAAAACAATTCATTAAACAAATGCATTCAAAAGTATTTATAAATTTACATAAAAATGGAAATAGAAGAATACACTCTAAATACTTTTATAAAAAAACGAAAATACATTGAAATACACCCTTTAATGGCCGGCCCTTTATAGCTAGTACAACTAGCTTTTGACTTCATTTTTATAATACACAACTCCATAACCCATCAAAATCAAATCCTTTTCATCATACTCTTTCATCTCATCCAACACTTCACTCAACCTCCACTTTGAAAGGCCAAACTTTTCTTCCATTATCAACTTGTTGTTCAAGTCCTCTAGTAAATGTTCAGGAGGCAAGGGTAAACCAAAGTCTTTGACCGATTTGGAATAACCATTTAGGATCACTTCCAATTCGTATAACACATAACCTTCTAACTCCGGAGTATTGACATGCATGTTTTGGATGCAAGGAGATGCAGAGATTCTCCTAGGAATATCACCGGCCATTTGCTTCCAGTAATTTTTCCACAGAGTGAGTGGATCTTTTACTTCACAAAAAATAAGAATGTGAGCAAATAACGACCATAATTCTGTTGATGTAGCTGAAAGTGTAGCTTCTTCTAAAGCAGTATCCCATTCTTTATCATCACCAAGTAAACCCAAAGCCTCGCACGTAGCCCGATATGTTGGATGTATTTGGCTATCCACTATCTTTATATCTTGAAATGATTTGCAGCCTTTTTGATGGCAAAGTAACATTCTAAGATAGAAGACCTCACTAGAACTTGGATGTATGTATGCCAATCGGCCAATGGATGGCTTATTTTTATTGGCTCTTGCTTTCCATCTCTTTCCCGTTGCATACCAGACATACATATTCTAATGGAAAATTCAAATATGTCAAGTGATGCCCCTCATCAGAGTCTGCGTTAAACATTAACCATTCAGTAAGTGTTTTTTTTTCCTTTCTGAACCCCAAACAATGGCTTCCAACCATTGTGTGGCCCTGAAACTAACTTGCTACATATCTTTTAAATGAACTTCCAGAATCTGCACACTTGGTTCCCGAATTATGTACATCAAAGTTAAATATTCTCCAATAGGCTTCATGGGGCATACATACCGAGCATCAACAAAATTCTTAATTTCATCCACTTCTAACCTTCCTTGACTGCGTGATGCAGATATATCATCGACTTTTGTGGTAATTTGTGCAACAACACGATCTGTACCCTTTGAAATGTACTTAAATAAGTACTTGATCATCATGGACCAACCACAATACTCGACATTGATGTTAGCATGGAAGGTGAGACATAACAATCGATTATATGGAACGACATAACTGTTATCTAGCTTCATTTCTCGTCTTTTCGTAGAGATGCGTGTGTTTCTTCGTCTATAGTGCACAAATCCATCTTTGTCTAAAAACGTCTTGTCATTGTACTTTTGGGAAAATTTTTCTTGCAAAGTCCATCTTGCATGCAAACTGCAGTTGGATTGGCTAACCTGCAGGTACCGTGCAACATCATCTCCGAAACTACTTGATACCCCTCTGGGTCAAGTGTTTGATCTGGTAACTCTGCAGAAATATGTTGATCAACGTCTTCTCCAGTTTGTATTCTTGCAATTTTTGTAACCCATAATAACGTATGGCAATGTGGAAGCCCTCGCTTTTGAAACTCAATTATGTACAACACTGTAAAAAAGAGATAAATAATGTTAGTGGTTGTATCAATTATGCAGTTAATATTAAATGATATTCTTATAATTAAGTGAGACTGCATATAAACTCATTGTTCTTTATTTCACCTGGTTGGGGAAAATTTTTTAAAATGATTTATAAACCACTGATTTTGAAATTGTTTTACAGTTCACATTTTTCATGGAATATCAGATTTAATTTGTTCATGGAAGATCATATAACAACATGGCTATTCCACATAAATCATTGGGATTAGAATATATCAATTGTTAAGCCATAATATTCTAAAACAATTTTTGCGACAGTTCAAATTCAGATGCATTTATAATTAAAAAACGACATCTATCTTTAACAAAACGAAGGCAACAAAATGAGTGGTGCTGTCAAATTAGGTAAGTGGTCAAACATGTGTTTCTAATATGGTCTGCATTCAAAACTAAGAAATATGGAGCTTTTATTAATGAATAATGAAAAAAACATGGTTACAAAGTTATATTGTTAAATAAGAATGTACATTATTTTGATAAAATGAATTAGAAAAGTTTCTATTTTAAATATACTTTGAGCATTTTGCAGTCACATAGATATGTTTAACCCATCCAAGAAATATATGTTTATGATAGTTGTTTAATTTATTCATTTGGCACATTTAATAGAACCATAATAAAGAATTAGTTAAAGTGATTGATAGTAGTAACTGGATTGAGTTAGGTAAATGATGGTAATGGATTCGAGTCCAAACTGGTGTTTTATACTTGCCTAATGACCAGTAACTATATATATCCAAAACAAACAATTTATTTACAAATAGATGCAATCAAAATAAGTATAAAGAATAATTTTTTGTAAGAACTTTTTCTTTTTAAAAATGATTTGAAACTTTTATGCATAAATAAACATTATAGTGATTTACAAAAGCTAACATATTTAGCCCATCAAAATATTATTCTTTTTAAAATGTTTCATTTTATTTGAGTATTTTAAATTGTTACGGATGAAGCATAGGCTGAATCAATCCATTGGTAGGTAAATGGTCTGAAACGATATATCTAGTACACCTAAGGCTAAAAGAATGAATCTTAATAAGACAAATATTTAACAAAATGAAAAACATCATACCTGCTGTAACGTGTCCAAATGGTTTTTTAACCTTGAGAAACTTGACAAAAGCTTGAACTTTCATTTGAAAAACTCGATCTACTATATCAGCCCTCTTTGTTGGTGTTAATTCTGGAAAACTGTCCATGTGCCTATTAATCTCTGGCCATTTAACATTACAAGTAAATGTAATGAAAAATTGAGGATTCCCATGGACACGACAAATATCCAGAGCATCCAAGTAATGACTGTACATATATCGCAGACTCCCTGTGAAAGAGGCAGGCAAAATCGTCCTTGTTCCAACATCAGAGCCATTGTTATCTCCCCTCATAATTCCATCATATAACCTTGATAAATACTCACACCAGCCACAAAGGCTTCAGGCTCAACAGATGAGCCAGGGTGAGGAATCTGCTCTTCCTCAGCCACAGAGGCTAAGGGAGCAGACTCAGCTTGAGCTGTTTTGGCCTTCTTTTTAGCAGGCCCAGCTTCAGCTGCCAAGGTCCATTTTACCAACTTAAACCTGGCTCTGATACCAGTTGTAGGTCCCGAAAGGTTCCCAAAGTATATAGTAATAAACTGTAGAGGGGGGGTGAATACAGTTTTTAAAAACTACACACTCTTTTTCTCAATGTTTGTATGTATTATCAACAAATGTTAATTACAAACAAGCTTGACTGCGGAATTGTTCAAGCTGAGATGACAGAATACAACAGTATGGTTTCTAGTCTAAGACACACTCAAACTAGATTACAATGAACACACTCACTAAGATGCACTCACTGTATTTTACAAGACTTTAAGGAACAGCTTTGGTAAACAGCTTAGACACACAGAAGCTTGTTTACAGAAGATTTGCATGCATGAATATCACACTTGCACGTTCACTCTTGGTTTAAGCACTTAGCTTTCTTCACATTCTTTCTGACCTTAGAAGCTTCCTTTTATACTCACTTAGAGGATCTAAGAGAAACATCTTCATTGGGCAGAATGAAAAAGGAGAAGTCTTGTTTGAAAAGACAATATAACTTTTCTGCACTTTTCTGACAAGCAGACTTGCCTTCTCTTGTGCAGAACTTTTGTCTTTTTACTTTCTACTGTTGCATTGCCTTTAACCATTTTAGGAATGTCAACTTTGCGTCTTTCTTCCTTGTAAAGGCCTATTTTGATATAAGAAAAAGGTCTGTAACCCTTTTTCAAATATCCGTTTGTCTTCATGTAACAGAACAGCTTGGGCAGGCTGAGCGGTTCTGCTTTCCACTTTGTCTTCAACTGTGTAAACTGATCTGGTAGTTAAAAACAATACATGATGACTTGGAAACAAATTCCATAAAGTGTTTAGCCTGTTCACAAAGAACAGGTTCTGTTCACAAAGAACAGAACACTTTTAAAAATGCCCAAGCTGCTTAACAGTGTAGAGCAGCGTAGACAGTTTATGTCCAGCCTGATCAGCAGACTGATCAGCTTGGACAAACTGTTTTGGTTACAACACATGCAACGTATAGAACAGCTTTAGACTGATATTGCAAATCATTTTCAGGTTTCAATAAGGCATATAACAGGCCTTAAATTCAACCTTCAAATGTATCAACAGGTTTGATTATAAAATCTCCCCCTCAGATGTAGAGCAGGTTTGACTGAGGCCTTTTTGTGCCTAACAATTTCCCCCTATTTGCAATAACCAGTCCAAGCTGGTTTTGTCAAAAATCACTATATATTTTTACAGTACATTTGCTGAAATAAAATTACAACATTACAGTAAAGTAAAAGATCAGTTTATATATACACTGATTCTTGACTATACTTGAACAACATATGTTCTTACAAAAGTACAACTAATGTGCTAATGTATTTTACAACTAATGTAAAAAATAAAAAATTACAACTAATGTAATAGTGTACAACTAATGTACAGAGTGTACAACTTATGTACAAGATTTGGACTGTTTGAGATGGGAGCAGATAATGGCAAGCCTGTCCAACTAATGGACAGCTTCCATTCTTCACCTACCCAGATGGCAGGTGGACTTCATTCGACAGGGGGTGGCATCCCTTCTTTGAATCTTTTTAAAAGTTCTTCCCTTGTTTCTTCATGTTCTTCAAGTTCAGCTGTAAGAAACATAAAGTTAGAACTTTGGAGCTCACCTCTGTCATAAAATCCTTTCAGCTCTTCCCAGACAGCTGCTATCCATTGGCTGGACTGACTGAAGGAGGTGGCAATTCTGAAGGCTGCAAGCTGCTTAAGACCAACTTTGTGTAGGTCAGAAGCTCTTTGAAAACATTTCTTCTGAGATAAGGGATCCACAAAAAATGCCCCTAACTCAGGCTCTTCAATCACTTTGCCATCTTCAAATTCAACTCCTTCAGGCAGGCTGTGGTCAACTCCTTTAATTTCCACAGCATAATCTCCTTGTTCAATCATCATAAGGAGTTCTTCCAGCTCTGAATCTCTCTTTTTCCTTCTGGCCTTGATTTTAGGGGATGTCACAGAGACACCCTCTTTGACTTCTTTAGGGATCAGGCCCAACTCACTCACTCTCTCCATCAGCTTCTTTATGTATGCCCTGATAGTCTTAGCCGTTTCTGACTTAGACTGGCTCAGGGCAACTGCCAGTTCCACCCATTCCCTGTAACCCATTTGAGCCACATCAGCGTGATCATATGATTCCAATTCAGGGCCTGTTGCACCCATCCTTGTGATCTGAAGTTTCCACTGAGTGCCTTTTCTTGATATGGGAACAGCTTTGACAATTCCTTCCTTGGCCAGCCTTCTAGTAGCAACATCATGAAATTTCTTTTTGGCCAAGTTGTCAAAATGGAATTTGGCTCTGGCAGAAGGTACTGTTGATTTGGTCACTGAGACCTGAGTACCTTTTTCCACTTCCTTCCCTTTTTCTCCTGCTGATTGCTTGGCAGCTTCCATTATTTTCTTTTGCACCTCCAAGGTAGACATTTTTATTTTCTTTGCTTCTTGGAGGGCAAGAGACTTAGCAGCTTTGGCAGATTGTTCTTCTTTTCTTAACTCTTCCAGAGCCTTAAGTTGTTCTTCCCTAAACTCAAAGTATTTGTGCATAGGGAGGCCCATCTCTTTGGCTCTGGCTTTGTGAAACTGAGTTTCTGCCTGTTTCTGCTCAATAGGATCCACCGCTGCCTTTTCTTTTCCTTTAGCTGCTGCTTTAGGGACAGCAGCTTCAGGAATACTTTCTTCTTCTTCTTCTTCTTCTTTTTCCTCTGAAATAATAAGGTGCCTCCTTTTGCTGCTAGGCCTGTCCTCAGGAATGACTTCCTCCCCCTTAGACTGAGCAGGGTTTGGAGAGCCAGCCTGAGTAGGCATAGCAGCTTGGGAAGCACCTTCAGCTGCACCTGTTTCTGCTGGTTGATCAGTTTGGGTTGCAGACACTGGTATCTCCTTAGGAGAAGGAATCTTCTCCCCCTTAGACTTAGTCTTCGAGGCAGATGATTTCTCCCCCTTTGAAGGAGATGATGCAGCGACTTCAACCCCTGGTCTGCCTGAAGACACAAAGTCAGCAGGCTTGCCAGCAGGTTTGGGAGGTTTAGGACCAACAAGGCTGTTCACTAAGTAAGCCAAGTTGTCCTTCACCTCACCAAGCTGGGAAAGACAGTTTTGAAGAGAAGAAGAATGGGAATCAGCAAAAGTGGTCAGCTTAACAATGTTGTCTCTATCAGAAGCTGTGAACAACAAACTTTGGAGCTGTGCAAGATGAAGTTCAAGAGAATCTTGCACATCAGCAAGGTTTGATGACACAGAATTTGATAGAGAACCTATAAGAGTGTTCAGGCTGGCCAATGTGGAAGGAATGGTAGTATTACAGGAAGTGAGGAGAGAGGACAGCTGTTGAGAAATAGCTGTCATAGAGGACACAGAGTCCTGTTGTGAGGAGAGGATAGAGGAAAGAGAGTTGGTTACATTTTGCAGCTGTGCAGTGAGTGCAAGCAGCTGTGGAGAGTGGTCAGCTTGTGGAGTAACTGGGAAGGATTCTTTAAACGTATCAAAGAATCCTTTGAGCTGCTCAGACACAGAGTCTGAGATTATGGATGGTAGGGAGTGCATGGTATGTTCCAAAGAACCAACTTTGTTGGTCAGCAATGAAAGCTGATCCTTCAAAGGCAGGTCTTTGGGAGATGGTGGTGTATGGGTGGACTGTTTGGAGTGAGTAGATGGAGAAGATGATGATGAGGCTGGTGTTTGAGGATGAGAGGGAGAAGGAAGAGAAACTTTGGACAATAGTTCCATAGCCTGGGCAAAAGTAAGGTGGCCCAGGTTAGAGGGATCAAGGGGTCCTTCAGCAGCGGCTGTAGCTGCATCATTAGGAGAAGGAGATGATGTTTGGGGCCTCTCAGATGCTGCTTGTGTTGCAGCACCTCATGAAGACCAGTGGTGGTTCCCTCTGCAGTGCCTTGGTCTAAAGGCACCTCATCATGGGGAGATGGGATATGCATTTCAACATCAGCAGTGGTGAAACCTGCTGATGGAATTTGCATTGAGGGATCAGCCTCACCAGAGGGATGGTATGATCCCTGAGGTTCATCAGCTTGTGTTGTTGGTCCCTCAGCAGCTGTTTGGTGTTGAACAGCTGAATCATGGGGAACAGAAGTTTGAGGCTGAGCTGCTGATTGGTCTATATCAGCAGCGTGGGCACCTCGTGCAGACTCAGGGTGTAAGGAGATATGAGTGGGGGACAGTGTGGACTCAGTGTGGAGCGGAGAGGGCTCCTGTCTTTCAATATCCTCAGCCTGTTGGGAGGCTGGGATAGTTGATGTGGGTATCTCCATTTGTACAACTGGTTCCTGTTGGGAGGAACCAGAGGGTCTAGGCTGACTCAAGGGTGACTCAGGCTGGAGTGAAGCAGGCTCCAAATGAGCTGAACCTTCTCCCAAAATAGGAGAGGCAGCTTGGGTTGCTTCTTTTACAACTGAACCCTGTTGAGAGGGAACAGAGGAGACTGGTTTCTGGGCTAGTTTCTTTTTGGCTAAGGATTTTCTTTGATAACGAATGGATGAAGTGGGTGATTGTGGAGAGGAGAGGGGATCTGTTTGGACTGGATGGGAGACTGGGTCAGGAACAGTGGGGCTGGACTGTTCCATAGTCTCTTGTGCCACAGAGGCACCAGCCACAAAGGCTTCAGGCTCAACAAATGAGCCAGGGTGAGGAATCTGCTCTTCCTCAGCCACAGAGGCTACGGGAGCAGACTCAGCTTGAGCTGTTTTGGCCTTCTTTTTAGCAGGCCCAGCTTCAGCTGCCAAGGTCCTTTTTACCAACTTAGACCTGGCTTTGGATTTTCCACCGGGAGCAGCAGTGACTGGATCCACCCTCACAGCAGAGGGTCCTTCCACTAAACCCAACAGCCTCCTCATTGGTGTTGAGAGAGGAGGCTCATTTTCCAGTACAGGAGTATGAAACACCCTATTCCCTATCACAGGGAATGCAGCAGTTTTAAGTAGGGGTTGAGAGTGATATAGATGCTCACCACAGACATGGCAGAAGATGAGACTCAGGAACCTGGGATATCTGACAGCTGCTGGTCTTGTCTCTTGTTGTACCAGGTTTCTCATGTTCAAGAAGATCCATTTGGCCATGTCAAGTGTAGTCCCATCCACCAGCTGAAGGACTATCGGCACTTCATCTCTACTAAGTTGGTCAAAGGAACCAACCTTGCTGCTGAACGACATTGCCACCGAGGCAAATAAGAAGTTGTAAGTAGGTGATAACTCCTTCCTGTACAAAGTAGCTCCAACCTTGGGTTCTGCCACACCACAGAAGCGTAGCAGATTGCCCATTTGCTCATTTTCAGGCTGAGGGAGATCATAGTTCTCAGCCACTGGAAGATGAAGAACTTCCCTCAAAAGATCGACTGTAATCTCAATGGTTTGAGTCCCATTGAGAATAGTACCTCTGATAACCTTAGTGTTTGGATTGTAAGAGCAGGTGTACCAGAACTCGTATACCATCTCTTGGTACAGGACACCAGGAGATGCAGTCAGGGCATAGTTCAACGGATGAACTTGCAGGAATTCCACCATTTGATCGTAACCCTTCCCCACATAGTTTTTGGGGATTGTGAGGTTTGCTATGTAGTTGGTGGGTTTCAGGGTCAGCATCGTGGTGACAGAAGGATGTTTAACAACATCCTCACCAACGAAAACTGGCAGAAAGGGATTGGGTCTGTGAGCCATTTGAGAAATTTGAAGGTTTGAGGAAGCAAAAGACACTTAGTCAATTTTAGGGTTCTTGAGAATTTCTGGGAATGATGAGGAAGACGAAGATGAAACAGTATGGTGGTATTTATAGGATTTTGAATGGTCGTGTGTATGAGAGAGAAAAGATTTGGGCGGTTTGATTTGACATGTTTGTTAACGGAAAACGGAACGGTTGTCCATGTCAGAAACATTGTCAGACCACTTGACCTTTTTGATCACTAACACACGTAACATACATTATCCGCAGTAATTAAGTTAAATAAAACATAATTTAAGAAACTTAATTATGAAGAAAGGTAATTAAACTGTTGATCTACGCTGATGGTCAAACCTGTGATGATCAGGGTCAACAAGGTTCTCAGTCTTCAAGCTGTTCTTCCTTCAAACTGTTCCTTCAGCCTGCTCTCCTTTGTGAGAACATGTTGAGTTCAATAGATGAACAGGTTACAGTGTGAAGAAGTGAACAGGTTGAAGACTGAACCATCAGAGCAGGCTGGACGAATAAACAGGTTAAACTGTTTTTGTTCAGCCTGTTGTATGTTCAAGCTGTTCAAGTTTTTCAGACAAATGACTAAGTACAGAACATGTATAACCTGTTCTGTCTAAGCTGTTCAGAGAAACTTGAGCAGTGTGAGACATACGAATTATTAGAACGTTGAGAGACACTTAGTCACTCTTGTTTAACATGCCCAGCTTGCTGACAAGGTAATTAAACCTTGTTTCATCCAGAGGGTTTGGTGAAAATGTCTGCAAGCTGTCATTTGTTTTTTCTGGAAATAAACTTTACCTCCACATTCCCTTTTTGGATTGTGATCCTGTGACAGTGCTGTCTGACTTCACTATGCTTTGTTCTGGAGTGAAATACTGGATTGTTGGAGATGGCTATAGCACTTGTGTTATCACACAGAATAGGAGTTTTCCTATACACAAGCCCATAGTCTTCAAGCTGATGCTGCATCCACAGAATCTGCCCACAGCAGCTTCCAGCAGCAATGTATTCAGCTTCAACAGTAGAAGTGGACACTGAGTTCTGCTTCTTGCTACTCCAACTGATCAACTTTCCACCAAGGAGTTGACATCCACCTGTTGTGCTTTTTCTATCTAACCTGCAGCCTGCAAAATCAGAATCTGAATAGCCTGTTAGTTCAAGGCTTGAGTCTTTGGGATACCAAAGACCCAAACCTGGTGTACCCTTCAGGTATCTGAAGATTCGTTTAACAGCAGCTAGATGAGATTCCTTTGGATCAGCTTGGAACCTAGCACATAAACAGGTGGCAAACATAATATCAGGTCTACTAGCAGTCAAGTATAGCAAGCTCTCAATCATGCCTCTGTAAGCTGTTACTGAAACAGCTTTGCCACTGGCATCAGCATCCAATTTTACATTGGTTGCCATGGGGTTTTCATAGGAGAACTTGATCAAATTGAAACTTTTCAAAAGATCTAAAGTGTACTTCTATTTGATTATAAAAAATCCATTGAGGTTTGTTTAACCTGTACTAAAACCGAAAGTTAGTTCTCCCATCATACTCATTTATTACTTGGATTTTCATGAGTAATGAAAATTTCTTGCCATAGTTGCCTCATTAGGTAGAACCCAAATTATGTCATTCCACATAACTTTGAACAAGCATAATAGCAGACTTCACCTTCTTTCGATGACAATGTGGTATCCACTTACCTCTGGAAGTACCCATTGCTCATAAGGAATTCAGTAAGAGTGTCATACCAGGCTCTAGGGGCTTGTTTGAGACCATAGAGAGCTTTGTCCAACTTATAGACAAAACCTGGGTGTTGTTCATTTTCAAAACCTGGAGGCTGCTTGACATATACTTCTTCTTGCAGCTTCCCATTCAAAAATGCACTCTTCACATCCATTTGAAATACCTTTATGCTCTTATGAGCAGCGTAGGCTAGATACAAACGAATTGCTTCTAGCCTGGCCACAGGAGCAAATGTCTCATCATAGTCAATGCCTTCCTCCTGTCTGTAGCCCTGAGCAACCAGTCTTGCCTTATTTCTAATGACATGACCTTGCTCATCCATTTTGTTCCTGAAAACCCATTTTGTGCCAATTATTGTTTTTCCTTTAGGGGCAGGGACCAGCTTCCATACTTTGTTTCTCTCAAACTGATTGAGTTCTTCTTGCATGGCAGTGATCCAATTGGCATCTTTTAGTGCTTCATCCACCTTCTTTGGCTCCATCAGTGAAACAAAACTAGAGAACATACAAAAGTTCCCTAAGCTGTCCCACCGAGTTTGTATCCCTTTATTGATGTCACCAATTATTTGATCATTGGGGTGACACCTGATCCACTTAGGATCATTTTTCAATGATGACTTACCAGAGTTGTTAACATCTTCAGCAGGTCCTGTTGAACAGCTCTCAAGATTTCTCAGACACACTGTTGTCTTGAGCCTGTTCACTTGTTGAACATGTCTGACCACTGTTGAACATATCAGCAGAGGAACTGGGGAAATCAGCATTGATAGGTTCTGGACATGCAGTTGTAATTAAGTCAGTACATTTATTCACACAGGGTGTATTGACATAATCATCATCATGTCCATCATGATTAGCAGGTTCCACACTGGGTGTAGTGGAAGCTTTTGAGTCCTCTTCATTGATTGAATGCATCAGATCATCAAAGTTGAGGTCTCCTGAAACTGATTCAGGAACAGCTTTGGTGGAGGCATTCTTGGACTCTTCAAAGGTGACATTGATAGATTCATCTATCACCTTTCTTTTGTTGTTGTATACTCTGTAGGCTTTGGAGATAGAAGAGTAGCCAACAAACACTCCTTCATCAGCTTTAGGTTCAAATTTTGACAGCTGGTCCCTTTGATTCAGAATGAAACAGGGACATCCAAACACATGGAAATAGCTGACATTTGGCTTTCCCTTTGAGCAGCTCATAGGGGGTCTTGTTGAACCTTTTCACCACTAAGGATCTGTTTTGGGTGAAGCAGGCAGTGTTAACAGCTTCAGCCCAAAATGATGAAGGTAAACCTGATGCACACAGCATGGTTCTGGCAGCTTCAATGAGAGTTCGGTTCTCCTTTCAGCAACTCCATTTTGTTGAGGAGTTCTTACTGCTGAAAAGTTTTGAGTGATACCTTTCTCTTCACAGAAGTCTTCAAGAGTACTGTTTCTGAATTCAGTACCATGATCACTTCTAAGCTGCTTTACTTGGGCAGAGTTCAGCATTTCCATCTTTTTAACAAATCCAATAATTTCTCGCAGCCTCTCCTTTGCTCTTCAAAAAGATCACCCATGTGTACCTGGAGAACTCATCAACCATTACAAGAGTGTATCTTCTTCCTCCTAGACTTGGGACATTAATAGGTCCAAACAAGTCCATATGGATTAAGAAGAGTGGAGTATCAATAGAGAAATTGTGTTTGGATTTAAAAGATGTTTTTCTCTGCTTGCCTTTCTCACAAGCTGTGCATAATCTATCTTTGCAAAAGTAATAGAAGGCAAACCTGTCACCAACTCTTTCTTACAGAGTTTATTGATGTTCTTGAAGTTCAGGTGTGACAGTCTTCTATGCCATAACCAGTTTAGATCAGCATTGGTTCTTGTGAGAAAACAGGTTTCAGTTGTGGGATCAGCAGAATGCATATCCACAACATATACACCTTTCTTTCGTTGAGCACACAGCACAACTTTGCCTTGGGAATCCAATATGTAACCCAGGTGCTCATCAAAGTTAACCTTGTAGCCAGCATCACACAGTTGGCTTATGCTAACAAGGTTATTTTTAGCCCAACCACATAGGCTACCCTTTTGAACACTGCAGCACCAGCTTTAAGAGTTCCATATCCCTCAGTGGATCCCTGTACATTGTCACCAAAGGTGACTTTTGGCCCTTTTTCAGGCCTGAGATCACTCAGCAGTTCTTTACAACCTGTCATGTGCCCTGAGCAGCCACTGTCCAAGTACCAAACCTGGGAAGGTTGTTTTTCCTTATACATCATTGTAGGATTCCAGTTCTCCAAGCTGCTGAAGGCTTCAGCTTCAGCCATGTCCTGTTTGAAACTGCTTGTTGATGGGACATCAGAGTTGGCCATCAGACACTGATTATCTTCTTCATCAGATGATGAATCAGATTCCTCCCAGTCACATGTCTCAGCCATGAGTCCCTTCTGGCGATTGGAAGACACAGAGTTTTCCAATTTCCTCAGCTTAGCCATGGCCATAAGGTACTTAACCCTATAGCCATCATCCCTGTTAGTCTTGATAGGTTTGGATGACTGACCAACAGCTTTTGACACACAGTCAGCAGCTATATGGCCAGTTTTGCCACACTTGAAGCACTCAGCCTTGGATTTGTCAAATGCTTTCTTTTTGCCAGCACTTGCACCTCCTTGCAGCATACTTCTTCCAAACCTTCTCTTGCTGAACTTTTTGACAAGCATAGCTATCATTTGCTCATCATCTTGTTCAGTAAGATCTGCAGCCTCTTCTTCTTCAGACACCTCCTCCTTATCATCATCCTGTTGATCAGGTTGAGTGAACACATCACTCACCTGATTAACAGACTGTCTCACATTAGCCACAAAGGCTGTACCTCTTCTGGACATTTCCAAGGCATTCCTCTTTTGCTGCCTTGATTGTTCATCATTCAGTAAGGATCCATACAGATTGACCAGATCCATACTTCTGATAGTACCTGAGTTTCTTAGGATGGTTGAGAAATAGTTCCACTCCTCAGGTAAAATGTCCAGAAACTTGTTCACCAAAGTAAGACTGTCCTTGGTGATCCCAACAGCTTTGAGATCATTCACCAGAGCAGTGAACCTGGTGTAGGTTTCTGTGAGAGACTCCTTTGGTTTGGCAAAGAAGAGTTCATACTGTCTAACAAGATTGTTAATCCTGTTGTCCAGTGTGATTGTGGGTCCATCATAGACGGTACACAGAGTATCCCACATCTCCTTTGCAGTCTTCATCTTCTCAACCTGCTTGAACACATCATCAGGAAGAGAAATGACCAGGTTGTTTCTGGCCTTTGCATCCAGAGCTACCATTCTCTTGTCTTCATCAGACCATTGAGCTTTTGCTTTCTCAAAGGTCCTGATTTCAGGAGCAGCTCCTTCAACCGCTGGAGTTATTGTAGTAACAGAGGTTGGCACATAGGGACCCTCCATCACTATCTCTGGCAGTTGTACATCCAGATTCTCTAAATAGAGCATCATTCTGCACTTCCAACCAGAGAAGTTTTGATGATTAAATTTTGGAGGCTTGCCCATAGAGCCATTGTCATAGTAAGAAGAGTTTGCAGCACTGTTGTCCATGGAAACTTGGGATTATGAGAGATCTAGAATGACACACACTCTAAATGCTCTGATACCAGTTGTAGGTCCCGAAAGGTTCCCAAAGTATATAGTAATAAACTGTAGAGGGGGGGTGAATACAGTATTTAAAAACTACACACTCTTTTTCTCAATGTTTGTATGTATTATCAACAAATGTTAATTACAAACAAGCTTGACTGCGGAATTGTTCAAGCTGAGATGACAGAATACAACAGTATGGTTTCTAGTCTAAGACACACTCAAACTAGATTACAATGAACACACTCACTAAGATGCACTCACTGTATTTTACAAGACTTTAAGGAACAGCTTAAGTAAACAGCTTAGACACACAGAAGCTTGTTTACAGAAGACTATGCTTGTATGAATATCACACTTGCACGTTCACTCTTGGTTTAAGCACTTAGCTTTCTTCACATTCTTTCTGACCTTAGAAGCTTCCTTTTATACTCACACAGAGGATCTAAGAGAAACATCTTCATTGGACAGAACGAAAAAGTAGAAGTCTTGTTTGAAAAGACAATAGAGCTTTTCTGCACTTTTCTGAAAAGCAGACGTGCAAATCTT
Source organism: Centrapalus pauciflorus (assembly GCA_020465985.1). Classification (NCBI taxonomy): domain Eukaryota; kingdom Viridiplantae; phylum Streptophyta; class Magnoliopsida; order Asterales; family Asteraceae; genus Centrapalus; species Centrapalus pauciflorus. Next base: position 213,192 of record JAANYP010002960.1, on the reverse strand, counting down.
TTGTCTTTTTACTTTCTACTGTTGCATTGCCTTTAACCATTTTAGGAATGTCAACTTTGCGTTTTTCTTCCTTGTAAAGGCCTATTTTGATATAAGAAAAAGGTCTGTCACCCTTTTTCAAATATCCGTTTGTCTTCATGTGACAGAACAGCTTGGGCAGGCTGAGCGGTTCTGCTTTCCACTTTGTCTTCGACTTGTAAACTGATCTTGTAGTCAAAAACAATACATGATGACTTGGAAACTAATTCCATAAAGTGTTTAGCCTGTTCACAAAGAACAGGTTCTGTTCACAAAGAACAGAACACTTTAAAAATGCCCAAGCTGCTCAACAGTGTAGAGCAGCGTAGACAGTTTATGTCCAGCCTGATCAGCAGACTGATCAGCTTGGACAAACTGTTTTGGTTACAACACATGCAACGTATAGAACAGCTTTAGACTGATATTGCAAATCATTTTCAGGTTTCAATAAGGCATATAACAGGCCTTAAATTCAACCTTCAAATGTATCAACAGGTTTGATTATAAAATCTCCCCCTCAGATGTAGAGCAGGTTTGACTGAGGCCTTTTTGTGCCTAACAGTCATGTTTGAAATTTTCTTATTAATTAAGATGATGAGACCTAGAACTAATCCTAGCAACAATGAAACAAATAATAATAACATTCCGGCACCCATTGTCACCAACACTACTTTGCATACCTTCTCTCCGAGATCGTTCTTAGATAGAGAAAAGTTGAAGGGAAGAAGCATCTTGATTGGGAAAGGAATATGATATAATCCTTTGACAATAGTGTAAGTTGTATGTTCTGGAGAATGTTCTAAGACCTGAACCAACAAATGATGGGCCTGTTGAAGCGAGAAATCACTATAACAAGCTTAATTATGATTTTGATGGATATTGGTTGCCTTATGCTAGAAACCATGTCCCTTCACCTGCAGATTAACCTTATGAATGTTGATGCATATGATATGATCAGGAAACTGCTGAACATGTTCCAGACACAAGCTAGAGAGAGGTTCAAAACGACCTGGTCTTTAAACTCTTTTAAGATGGCTGAAGGATCTTCATTTAGTGCTCATGTTCTCAAGATGAAGGGATACTTGGACCACCTTGAGACGCTTATATATCTTGTGAGCCAGGCTATGGCCACCACAGATCTGATCTTAAAATCTCTTAGCAAAGATTACAAGTCTTTAGTGGTCAATTTTAATATGCATAATATGACCAAGACTGTAAGGGAGTTGCATCATATGCTAGTCACTACAAAAGAGAGCATGAGTATCAAGCCAGCCACCTGAGAACAAGACCAGAAACTATCAGCTCTTTGGTTTGACTTTTCGTGACGTTCTTGAATTTCTTGGAAAGATTTCTTGATTTTGATTCACATTTGGCTTCGATACCAATTGATGAACTCAGAATTGATACCAATACTATGAATCAAAGAGTATTATACAATAACAAATCAATCATAATGAGAGAGAAATAATATTTTGTATTTTAAAATCTAATCATTTCAAAGTTATAGGGAAATGTAAGTCACACAAACTATTTTAGTACAAACTACTACTTTTATGAAAGAACAAAATAACCCCTAAACTTTACAAAACAAATATTTTCCCAACAAGGTGGTAGGATCAAGAAGCATGGAAAGGGAAAAGAAGAGGAAAACAGTTCCTAAGACTAAAGAGAATGCCAAGTCCAAGTCCAAGACTAAAGAGCCTAAAGCAAAAAGGACAAGTGCGTCGAGTACAAGGAGGTGGGCCACTGGAAGCAAAACTTTTCTAAGTACCAGGAGAAGATCAAGATTACCCGTGAGGCTGGAACTTCAATAATCTGAACATTTCATTTCCTTATTTAGTTGATCACATTAGAAGTTGATATACTAACTTAGTTATATAAAATGTTTGCAAGGGACTGTAAAGAAGTGAGAAGAACTAAAGCAGATTGCAACAATGGGAGCATGGACTATGATGCTGACACTAGAGCTGGAGACTCTATAATCATTGCTTTAGTTATTCATTTGAGTAGTTAATGGGTTGATAAATAATTTATTCTTTTTGGTAGGCACAAAAAGGCCTCAATCAAACATGTTCTATATCATAGGGGGAGATTATAAATCAAACTTGTTTGATACACTTAAAGGGCATAATTTAAGTTCTGTTAATGCCTTATTGAAACCTGTTATGTTATTTACAATATAAGTCAAATCTGCTCACCCTGTTACATTAGTTGTAACTTAGGCAGATTGCCCAAGCTTTTCTTTTCTGTTGAACAGGCTTCGCATAAACTGTCTACGCTGCTCATGCCTATTAAGTAGCTTGGACCAAAACAAAGTGTTTTGTTCTTTGTGAACAAGTTATACACATTATGGAATTTGTATCCATGTCATCATGTAAAGTCTTGGACGTGAAGATCAGTTTACAAGTCGAAGACAAAGTGGAAAATCAGAATCTGCTTACACTGCCCAAGCTGTTCTGATACATGAAGACAAAGTGGATATTTGAAATGGGTGACAGACCATTTCTTATATCAAAATGGCTATACAAGATGAGGAAGGATTAAAGTTGACATTTTTCTTTAAGGTATAGCAATCTGCAACAGAGAGAAAATGAAAAAGATAAAGATTTATCTACATAGGGACAAATGTTGTTTTGTCAGAATGTGCAGAAAAGTAGTTTTGTCTTTTAGGAAAGGCACTTCACTATCTCTACATCCAATGAGGGATTTTCACCAGTGTTCTCTGAGAGAGTATAAAAGGAAGCTTCTAAGGAATGTAAATAAACCAAGAGAGAGATATCCAGAACGTGCAAAAGAATTGTGTTTCATGCATGCAAAGTCTTCTTAAAAAGAGTAGTTGAGTGTGTCCAAGTTGTTCTTGTTCAAGTTGTTCTTGTTCAAGCTGCCTTTCTGTCTTGTAAAATCAGTGAGTACATCTTAGTGATTGAATTCATTGTAACTAGTCTTAGATTAGTAGTCTATATGTTGTTTCTGTCATCTCAGTTTGAACTATTCCGCAGTTCAAACTTGTTTGTAATTAACACTTGTTGATATATACATACAAACATTGAGAAAAGTGTGTTGAAATTTTAAATAGTTGTATTCACCCCCCCCCCCTCTACAACTTATAGCAACATACTTGGGAAACCTTTTGGGACCTACAACTGGTATCAGAGCAGCTTAGAGTGTGTGTTAACTCTAGATCTCTTACCTCTCCCTATTTCCCACCATGGACAACAGTTCTGCTAACTCCTCCTCTTACTATGACAATGGGTCAATGGCAAAACCCCCTAAGTTCAATCATCATTTCTTATCTGGCTGGAAGTGCAGAATGATGCTTTATTTAGAGAATCTGGATGTACAACTACCAGAGATAGTGATGGAAGGTCCCTATTTGTCAACTTCTGTCACTACTATAACTCCTGCTGGTGAAGGAGCTGTTCCTGAAATCAGGACCATTGCAAAGGCAAAAGCTCAATGGTCTGATGTAGACAAACGTCTGGTTGCCCTTGATGCAAAATCCAGGAACACTCTTGTAAGCTCTCTACCTAATGATGTGTTCAAACAGGTTGAGAAGATGAAGACTGCAAAAGAAATGTGGGATACTTTGTGTACCGTCTATGATGGTCCCACTATCACATTGGATAACAGGATCAATAATATTGTTAGACACTATGAACTATTTTTTGCAAAGCCAAAGGAGACTCTCACTGAAACCTACACCAGGTTCACTGCATTGATCAATGATCTCAAAGCTGTTGGGATCACTAAAGATAGTTTAACTTTGGTGAACAAGTTTTTGGACATACTGCCTGAGGAATTGAATTACTTCTCTACTATCCTCAGAAACTCAGATACCATCAGAGACATGGATCTTGTAAATCTTTATGGATCCTTGTTAAATGATGAACAATCAAGGCAACAAAAGAGAAATGCCTTGGAGATGTCCAAAAGAGGTGCAGCCTTAGTGGCCAGTGTGAGACAACCTGTAAATCAGGTGTGTGATGTGTTCACACAAGCTGATCAACAGGCTGATGATGAAATGGAGGAAATATCTGAACAAGAGGACTGTGAAGATCTTACTGAGTTTAATGATGAGCAAATGATTTCCATGCTTGTCAGAAAATTCAATAAGAAAAGGTTTGGTGGTAAGATGCTACAAAAGAAATCAGGTGTCATAAAAAAGAAGGCATTTTACAAAACTAAGGCTGAGTGCTTTAAATGTGGCAAAACAGGTCATATAGCTACTGACTGTGTGTCTAAAGCTGTTGGCTCTTCCTCCAAACCATACAAGACAAACAAAGATGAAGGCTACAGGGTTAAATACCTAATGGCAATGGCAAAGCTGAAAAAATTAGAAGACTCTGTGGCTTCTAACAAGCAGAAGGGACTTATGGCCGAAACCTGTGACTGGGAGGAGTCTGATTCATCATCTGATGAAGAAGACAACAACTGTCTGATGGCCAACACTAGTGTTCGCTCAACAAGCAACTTCAAACAGGACCTGGCTGAAGTTGAATCTCTCAGCACTTTAGAGAACTGGAATCCCACCATGATGTATAAGGTAAAAACTTGAAGGATTACAGCTCTGAAGAAAAAGTAAAAATGTTTGATTATTTATTTGTTGATTTAAAAGCTGCTGTTGAGAATCATGCTGCTTTGAAGTCTGAAATCTCTAAGCTAGAATCTGATCTTTAAATAAAAACTAATGAACTGAACAGTTTTCATGAGTTGAAAATTGAACTTGATGAAGTAAAACACATCAACATCATTTATTAGAAGAAAAGAGAGAAACAGACTCAAAGCATGCTAAGCTTCAAAAGATTGTTAAATCTTGGTGCCATTCAGCTAAGAGAGTCAGTCAATGTATCAATCAGCAGATTCTTACTCAAATCCAAGCCTATCTTGGAGGAGATCTTGATACAGCAGCTTCTATTGTTGAGATTAATAATCTGGAAAAAGACTTATCCACTCTTGGTGAGCTTCCAAGTACTTTTATCAAAAAAGTAAATGGAAAGCTGGTCTCAACAAACAGGTTTGTCAGGCCTCAAAACACTGACAGTTTGTGTGAAAAAGCTATAAAGACTGATGATGAAGTGTGTTCTCCATCAAATCAGATTGTTAAGTGCATAGCCAATTCACATAAACATAAGAATGGAAAACAAGCTAAAACTGCATCTTTGGGAACTAAACCTGTCAACCAGACAGGTTCTGGATCTAAATCTGATGGCAAGAAACCTGTTAATCCATTCAATGCTGAACATTTTGAGAAAAAGTTTTCAACAGGTAAGCAGTCTGCTTTCAACAAGGGTAAGTCTCATGTTGGAAACAAAACTACTGTGATTTCAAGTAAGTTTTTAAATCATAGTGGAATGCTGGTTATTAGATAAGGGAAATCTTTTGTTAAAACCAGAATTGATGATCACGTTGATAGGCAACAGTCATCACATCTTAGTAAAGGCAAAGGCAAAGTCATTGCTCAACCTGATAAAGCTGGGAATAAGTATCTCAAACCTGTGGAAGGACAAAAGACAATCAAATTACCTGTGTTTGATCTCTGTCCTCCCAAAAAGAGGAAAGAGGATACAGGCAAGACTGTTGCTGTTGTACCTTTCACTCAAGCTGTTGGTTCTTCTAAAACAAGTGACACTTTGTTAAAACATGTTGAGAAATCCAATAGAGATAAACCATAATGTGTTTCTGAGAGTACTTCTTCCAAAAAGTCTAAAAAGAGAAAATGTTACAAATGTGGAAAGAAGACTCATATGGCCAAAGATTGTCCTGAAACGGAGGACATAAGGCTTGCTGACACTGCTAGCTCCAACATTGCAAAAACCAGCAGTGTTGGAAGTAACATTGTCATTTAGAAGAGTATCTCAGCTGATACAATCCAAATTGTGAATATTAGTGTAGATCTTAGTGGTCCATCAACAAATGTTGATGAAGAAGGAGAACTCATCCTTATGATGAGTTCCCCTAAAAACTAATATTTTTCCCATGTCACTCTGCAGGTTAAACAACCATCCTAGGTTTGGTACTTGGACAGCGGCTGCTCTGGCCACATGACAGGTTGAAAAGATTTACTGAGTGATCTCAAGCCTGAAAAAGGGTCAAAGGTCACCTTTGGTGACGATGTCCAGGGATCCACAGAAGGATATGGAACCCTTCAAGCTGGTGCTGCAATATTCAAAAGGGTAGCCTATGTGTCTGGGCTAAAACATAACCTTGTTAGCATTAGTTAACTCTGTGAAGACCTCCCCTTCCGGGTTAGTCCTCAGAGTCTAGGTCCCACATCATGCAATACGATATCAACCATACTAAGATAGAGTAATTATAATGCGGAAAATTAAATTACATGCACATACAGATTAGGATTTAAGTTACATATCTCGAAATAAAGTTATAAAAGGGTACCATCTAATCTAATCATTACATCATAGAATCATATCAAGTCTACCCAAAATCCACAACAATAGCCGTTTTCCAATCAGTACCGAAAGGATTTGTTGTGTAGTGGTCTATGAAAGCTTCAAAACTTGGATCTTGAATGACCAAAGTACTAGGTCCAGCAGGTGACTTTCCTTTATCTCTTCCTGTAAAAATGTAAAGTAGCATCTGTAAGCAATTGCTTAGTGAGTATATAGATTTTCAAATTAACATGCATAGTCAAGCGGATCATTAGTCTAGCGTGATATGTCTTGGCTGCCGCTACAGCCCTCATGATTGAGATATAGAATTCATAGAATCGGACGATGCTCAGGCCACGCTCACGCTTAAATTGTGGAGATCAGCCACATACTGGGCTAGCTACCAGTAAATCAACGTGACGGAACATCGGAGTTCATTACCAAGTCCATAAGAACTGGTGAAATAGCCAGGTCTAGAACAATAGACCATCAAGGCTAATCAAGCTGAATAAATCTATCAAATGTCTGATCAATAGTGAAAGCTTAAGTCATAGAAGTCATGATAGTAATGAATCATAAAGCAATATCTGAAGAAGTCTTAAATGCAATATGAAATGATAATCAAATAGCTATCATGATCCACTGGGCAACACCGAACCATGGTGTGCACAGGTCTCACTCCAGCTGATACAATGAATGTCAATAAATCTAACATCAACAATATATCTCAACCGGAAAGTCAACATGTTAAATGTGAATATCTATAACTCACAGATCTGGTCTTTGTCAAACAGATATAAAATCTGCCACCTGAGTTATCTCAAGATTTTTATCTTTACTCAGAGCCCTGGCTTTTCTTTTCAAGTCTTTGACCCCTGTCAATCTCTTTAATTCTTTAAATCTATGTTCAGAATTTAACTGAACCTGCCCATAATTTATCATTTGCAAGAACGTTAGTTTTAAACTTTAATTGATCTGATTCTGATAATTCATAAACTTTTATGTCCTTTTTCATGGACATGTGTGACCTCTGTCATTTAATTGTTTTGAATTTTCGTAGAACATTTCATGAACTTATTTGATAATTATAAGTTCTTACATTTGCGCATATATATATATATATATATATATATATATATATATATATATATATATATATATATATATATATATATATATATAGACAAATCAAATAAATATTTGTGGATGCTATGTATATAAATATATATATAGACACACATGCACTGCACTCTCATACAAATAAGAAAAGCAACATAAAAGAAAAAATGAATTACTTTGACTTTCTTTTGATTTTTGTTGCATGGAACACACACACACATTTGGAAATCTATATTTACACATATACATATAAACGCTTTCTGTTTCTGTTTGGACATATATACACTTACACATGCTATATATATGTATGCATATATATTACCCACATGCATGCATATTACCGATACACGCCCCCACAGCAAGAAAAGAACCAAAACTACTATGTGGGTTTCAATATCACAAAGTTTCGGTATATACATTATATGGGTTTCAGTGTTTAAGATTACCGAAACCTTAAGGTTTCGGTAGTGGTCACATGAGGTCTCGGTAGATTATTTCATGAGGTGGGTTTCGGTATTGTGTTTTAGGATTACCGAAACCCTCAAGGTTTCGGTATGTCTCGGTATGTTTCGGTATTAGTTTCACCGAAATCACAAGGTTTCGGTACTCCTTATTGTTCTCGGTACACATAAATGGTCTCGGTAGTTTAATGTTTTTACCGAAACCTTTAAGGTTTCAGTAGGTTGGGGTGAGTTTCGGTACTGAAACACGGGTCTCGGTTCCCATGCAAACACACACAAACACACACTGTTACACTTTTATTTCTGTTTTTCTTTTGATTTCAGTAGCAAAGTTATGATTAAAAATGGTTATTGATGTTTCTAATTGATAATCTTTGAACTCATTTTGAAACTTTTAAAAAATTTCTAGGAACCGTGGGTTTGTCTTGAACTCAAAGAAAAAGTAGAATAAACATTTACCTTAGGTTTGTAGGATTCTTGATGATTGATACTTGCTTGTAATTTCTTTGACTTGTATTCTGAATCTTGGTACCAAATTGATGAATTTGGTGAAGAAGATGAAGATGAAATCGTAAGGGAAGAAGAGAGAGCAGAAGGTTTGTGTTTGGTGATGATGAAAATGAACAGATACCCTTATTTGGGTATATATATATATATTTTTCTTAAAAATTCTCATTTTGAGCAATAAACTTTTGTTTATCCCTTTCTTTTAATATTTGAACTTTATAATAACACATAATATATAATTTAACTTAATTATATATTTCTCATTACTTTTAACTAAATTAATAAACAGTTCAAATTTTTAATCTTTTATTTCGTGTGTCACAATTATAATTCGTGTCAAATATTTTGCTATAATTTATAATATTTAATTTAATTAAATAATTTCATTACTTAATTAAATTTCAATACAAATAATATATTTATAATTACATTATTAGGTCAAATACAAAAATTAAAATTCGATTAAAACTAGGTTGTTACAGAATGGGCTCCACCACGCACAAACTTCGTCCCCGAAGTTAGCTATGTTCGAACAGACTGGGATATGTAGCTTTCATAACATCTCTCGATTCCCAAGACTGATGCGAACCTTTGTGGTGTTTCCACTGGACGAGCACCATCTGTATATCTTTATTTCTAAGCTTCTTAGTCTTCGAGTCCAAAATACGTTCTGGCTCTTCAATCACTCGAAGCTTCTCATCAATCTGCAAGTTAACATGTGGTATCTGAACTTCCCTTTCATCGGCTAAAGTCTTTCTCAAGTGACTGACATGGAATACAGGATGTATTCCAGCTAAGTCAGCTGGTAGTTCAAGACGATAAGATTGGTTTCCTATCTTTTCCACAATCTTGAACGGACCAATAAATCTCGGAGCTAGCTTGTTTCGTTTAATAAACCGCACCACATTCTTCATTGGGGATACTTTCAACATCACCCAATCGTTAACTGCAAAACTGATTGATCTGTGTCGGTTGTCATAATATGACTTCTGCCTGCTTTGAGCTTCAAGAATATTTCTTCTAACAAGTTGAATCTTCTCGTGTGTCAACTATAGAAGGGCAGGACCCGCTATAGGCGATTCACCTGTTTCGCGCCAACAGGTGGGAGTTCTGCATTTTCGACCGTACAAAGCTTCAAAAGGAGCCATCTTGATCGTTGAATGATAACTGTTGTTGTATGAGAATTCGACCAAAGGCAAATGGTCATCCCAGTTACCACCTAGATCAAGAACGCAGGCACGAAGCATATCTTCGAGAGTTAGGATAGTACGCTCACTCTGACCATCTGCACTTGGATGATAAGCAGTACTCATAGAAATCCGAGTACCCATCCCTTCTTGCAGTGCTTGCCAGAATCTCGAAGTAAAACGACTATCACGATCAGAGACGATTGATTTCGGCACACCATGACGAGAGATGATCTCGATAATGTACATCTGTGCCAGTTTATCGAGAGAATATGTCTCTTTCATCGGTATGAAGTGAGCTGACTTCGTTAATCGATCCACGACTACCCAGATGGAGTCGTGCTGTCTCTTGGTTTTCGGCAACTTTGTGATGAAGTCCATTGTTATATGCTCCCACTTCCACTCAGGAACTGGCAGTGGTTGCATAACCCCGAAGGGTTTCTGGTGTTCTGCCTTAACCATTTGACATATTCTGCAGCTTTCTACATAACTACCGATGTCTTTCTTCATTCCTGGCCACCAGTAATCAGCTTTCAGATCGAAGTACATCTTTGAGCTACCAGGATGAACAGATAATTTGGACTTGTGAGCTTCAGAAAGAAGAGTGCTGCGAATAGAACCATATTTAGGAACCCAGATTCGGTTTCCCTTAAGACAATGAAGTCCTAAATGATTCAAAGTTAGAAATTGTGATTGCCCTTTAATATTTTCAGAATCAATATTCTCTTCTTTCAGGGCTTCAACTTGAGTAGATCTAACGTCTTCAATAAGATCCGAAGAGAATACTACAGGAGTTAGGGCATAGCAGCACTTTTCCGGATAGACTTTCCTACTCAAAGCATCCGCGACAACATTAGCTTTTCCGGGATGATATAGGATCTCGCAATCATAGTCCTTAATAAGCTCCAAGGACCGACGTTGTTTCATATTCAGATCCTTTTGAGTAAAGAGATGTTTGAGACTCTTATGATCAGTGTAAAGCTGACACCGAGTCCCATATAGATAGTGCCGCCAGATTTTCAGAGCAAAGGTAACTGCAGCCAACTCAAGATCATGAGTTGGTGCACTTTTCTCGTAGTCTTTTAATTGCCTTGAAGCGTAGGCAATTACTTTTCCCCTTTGCATAAGAACACATCCTAAGCCAGTACCAGATGCATCACTATAGACAACGAAATCATCATTGCCTTCTGGTAAAGCAAGGATCGGCGCTTGAATAAGCTTCTGTTTCAGAATGTCTGTAGGTCCCGAGAGGTTCCCAAAGTATATAGTTATAAGCTGTAGAGGGGGGGTGAATACAACAATTTAAAAACTACACACTCTTTTCTCAATGTTTGTATGTATTATCAACAATTTGTTAATTACAAACAAGCTTGAATGCGGAATAGTTCAAGCTGAGATGACAGATACAACAGTATGTTCACTAGTCTAAGACAAACTCAAACTAGAATACAATGAATACACTCACTAAGAAGCACTCACTGTGTTTACAAGACTTAAGGGAACAGCTTATGTAAAACAGCTTAGAACACACAGAGCTGGTTTACAACAGAAGGCTTGCATGCATGAAAAGCACACTTGCACGTTCACTCTTGGTTTCAGCACTTAGCTTTCTTCACACTTCTTTCTGTCCTTAGAAGCTTCCTTTTATACTCATTCAGAGGATCTAAGAGAAACATCTTCATTGGACGGAATGAAAAAGAGAAGTCTTGTTGAAAAGACAACATAACCTTTTCTGCACTTTTCTGAAAAGCAGACTTGTCTTCACATGTGCAGAACTTTTGTCTTTTTACTTTTTCTACTGTTGCATTGCCTTTAACTAATTTAGGAATGTCAACTTTGCGTCTTTCTTCCTTGTAAAGGCCTATGTTGATATAAGAAAAAGGTCTGTCACCCTTTTTCAAATAACCTTTTGTCTTCATGTTACAGAACAGCGTGGGCAGGCTGAGCAGTTCTGTTTTCCACTTTGTCTTCGACTTTGTAAACTGATCTTGTAGTCAAAAACAATACATGATGACTTGGAAACAGTATTCCATAAAGGTGTTTAGCCTGTTCACAAGAACAGTTCTGTTCACAACGAAACAGAACAACTTTAAATGCCCAGCTGGCGCAACAATGTAGGCAGCGTAGACGTTAATGTCCAGCCCTGTTCAGCAGACAAGAGCAGCTGGACAAAGCTGTCTAGTTGCAACCACATGCAACATATAGAACACAGCGTTATAGACTGATATCGTGCGAATGCATTTTCAGTTTCACATAAGGCATATAAACAGGCCTAATCAACCATTCAAAATGCAGCACACGGTGTTGATTATAAAATCTCCCCCCTCAGATGTGAAAGGTTTTGACTGAGGAGGCTTTTTGTGCCTAACATCATCCCCTATTTGGCATAAAAACCAGAACTAGATCGGTCTTATCAAAAATCACTATATATTTTTACGTACATATTTTGGCTGAATTGAAATACAACATTACAGTAAAGTAAAGATCAGTTTTATATAATACACTGAGTCTTGATTACACTAGAACACGACATGTTTCTTACAAGAGTACAACGTAATGTACGAACGTATTTTTACAACATAATGTAAAGCAAAAGTACAATATGTATAGATGTACAACTAAAAGGTACAAGATGTTTAGGACTATTGGAGTTTGGGAGCAATAATGGTAAGCCTTTCCAACTGATGGACAGGCTTTCCCATTCTTTCACCTACCAGACGGTAGTGGACTTCATATCAATGGAGAAGAGTCCTGAACCATCTTTTCCAGTTTCTTCCCTTGTATCCTCAAGTTCCTCAACTTCACTTCGACTTCTGATAATCCATGAACCTGGGATCATTGAGCTCTCCTCTGTCATAGAGCCGCTGAGCTGATCCCAGATGGGGCTGCTCTCGCATTTGCTAGACTGCCTAAGAAACGGTCCAGTCTGAGGCGGCAAGTTGTCTCAATCAACGTTGTACAGCTCTGAGGCTCGTTAGAAGTCACTTCTTCTGAGTTAGGGGAATCTACAAAAAATGCCCCCAGCTCAGGTTTCTTCAATAATCTTGGCCATCCTCAAACTCCTATTCCTTTAGGCAGACTATGATCAACTCCTTTTATTTCAATGGCATAGTCGCCCTGTTTCATCAGCGTAAGGATAGCTCCATCTCTGTAGCCTCGTTGTCCCTTCTGGCCTTATTTGGGGTATGTCACAGAGACAACCCATCTCTTACTTTCTTTTGGAATAAGTCCGCTCTCACTTACGCTCGTCCATCAGCTTCGGGAATGTATGCCCTGATAGTCTTAGCCGGTTCTTCCTGCTTAGACGGCTCAGGGCAACTTGCCGAGTTCCACCCCATTTTCCTGTATCCATCTGTGCAACATCGTGTGAATCGTAGGATCCAGTTCAGGGCCTGTTCACCCATCCTGGTGATCTGAAGCTTCCGACTGTGGTGGCCTTTTCTTGAAAGGGGAACAGCTTTGACATCGCTTCCTTGGCAAGCCTTCTAGTAGCAACATCGGAATTTCTTTCTAGACAAGTTGTCAAAGTGGAATTTGGTTTCTGGGCAGAGGGTATTGAGTCTTGGGTCACAAGACAGAGCACCCTGTGCTTGTTTTCTACCGGCCTTTCTCCGTTGATTCTTAGCAAGCTTCCTTAATTTTGCTTTTCACCTCAACGAGGTAACATTTTAAAGTTTCTTTGCTTCTTGGAGTGCAAAAGATTTACAGCTTAGCAGATTTCCTTCTTTCTTTTCCTCAATTCCTCAGGAGCGTGAAGCTGTTCTTCTCTAAACTCAAAGTACTCTTGTGCATGGAAGACCCATCTCTTAGCCCTGGCTTGTGAAACTTAAGATCAACTGCTTTCTGCTGGTTGTTGATCAATGGCTGCGTTTGTCTTTTCCTTTATCTGGCTGGGCTGTAGTGACAGCAGCCTCTGGAATATGCCTCTTCTTTCTTCGTCTTCAGTTGATATTAGTTGCCTCCTTTTACGGGATAGGCTGTCCCCAGGAATGACTTCCTCCCCCTTAGTTGAGTAAGGTTTGGAGAGACAACCGCCTGAGTAGGCATAGCAGCCTTGAGAGGCCAACCGTCAGCTGTACCCTGTAGATGGTCGCCTACTGTGGGCCAGTGGAGTGTTGTAAGTACGGCGTTCTCCTTAGGAAAGATTGTTTCCCCCCTTAGACCTTAGTCTTCCGAGGTCAGATGACTTTCCCCCTTTGAGGAGATGAACAAGCAACTTCAACACCTGGTCGGCCTGCAGACACAAAGTCCAGCAGGCTTACCAGCAGTTTGGCAGCAGGTTTGGGGCCAACCAGGCTTGGTCCACTAAGAAAGCACAGGTTGTCCTTAAACCTCTGCAAGCTAGGAAGACAGGGCCTGAAGGAAGAGGCTTGTGAATCAGGCAAGAGAGGTTCAGCTTAACTATGTTTTTCCCCGATCAGATGCTGTGACAACAGGCTTTGAAGCTGTGCAAGAATGGACCTTCAAGAGTATCTTGCACAATCAGCAAAGGTCTGGGACACAGTATGTGATAAGAGAGCCAAGAAGAGTGTTCAGGCTGGCCCATGTGTTAGGGAAGGGTAGTGTGTCAAGAATTTGAGGAGAGATTAGAACAGCTTTTGGGAAATGGCTGCCATAGAGAGGACACAGAGCCTGTTGTAGGAGAGGATAGAGAGAGAGATTTTGGATCATTTGCACTTGTCAGTGAATTCATCCAGTTGTGAAGGGATTTGGTCAGTTTGGTAACGGTTACTTGGAAAGGATCTTTGTAACATATCCAAAAGCCTTTATCTGCTCAGACAGGCAGAGTCTGATATGATGGATGTCATTTCATTGCTGTATTTTTTCCACAGCACCCACTTTGTGTTTTCGCCCCTAAACGCTTCTCCTTCCCAAAGTCCTTTCGTTCGGTACGCTTTGTGGTTGTAATTGTGTTTGCTTTCTTTTTTATTGCGTTTGTTAGGCGTTGCGCCGTCATTCTGCTTCGAGCAGGTTTTTGCTATCTGTTCTTTAGCGGGGGCCGCGTTCCTTTGTTCCCGCCTCTCCATGGCCTGTTGCCCCCGTACGACGGTCCCATGTTGGCATGCTCTCCACAGCAGCTGAGGTTCGCGTTCCGCCGCTGCTGTCTCTTCCATCACACCCGCGCCGGGGCTGCGGTTATGTTGCCTTTCACAGCGATTCTTCTTGTGTGCCCCCCCACACCCCTACCTTCCGCCCGCTTGGTGTGGTTCCCCTCTACCGTGCCTATTGTCTAACGTCCCCTCATCACTTCTTCTCTTTTCTCTGCCTTTCCCGCCTACGCCTTGGTGCAACATGCTGCTGGCAATTTGCATGACGGGCGCCCCTCACTAGAGGGATGGTATGATCCTGAGGTTCATCATCTATGTGTTGTTGGGTCCCTCAAGCAGTCGTTTGGTGTGACAGCTGTATCATGGGAGCGAAGTTGGAGCTGAGCTGCTGATTGGTCCTATATCAGCAGCGTGGGCACCTCGTCAGACCAGGGTGTGAGGAGATATGAGTGGGGACGACAAGTGTGGAAACAGTATGGAGTAAGAGAGGACTCCTGTTCTTTCAATATCCCTCAGCCTGTTGGGAGGGCGGGGATAGTTTTTATAGTGGATATCTCTGTTTTGGACACACTGGTTCCTGTTGGGAGGAAACAGAGGGTCTGAGGCTGCTCTGGGTAGACTCAGATTGGAGGAGCAGGCTCCAATGAGCTGAACTGCTCCCAAAATGGAGAGGGCAGCTGGGGTTGCTCTTTTTCAACTGAACCCGGTGTGGAGGGAACAGAGGAGGGGTGGTTTGTGGTGGGCTGTTTTTCTTTTGGCTAGTGATTTGCCGTTGGTAATGGATGGGATGATGTTGGGAGTGCTGGTGGAGTAGGGAGAGATCTGTTTGAACGGATTTTAGACTGGGTTCGGAACAGTGGGGGCTGGCCTGTTCTATAGTCGCTTGGGCCACAGAGTCACCACGCACCAAGGCTTCAGGCTCAACAATGAACCAGGGTGATGAGTGTCTCTTCCTCAACGCACAGAGGCTAAAGGAAACAGACTCAACGGAGCTGTTTTGGCCCTCTTTTTCACAGGCCGCAGCTTCAGTTGCCAGGAAGTCCTTTTTACAAGTTTGGACCTGCTTTGGATTTTCTGGTGGAGCAGGCAGCTTCTTCTGGATCCACCCTCAAAGCAGAGGGTCCTTCCACGCAACCTAGCAGCCTCCTCATTGGGGTGGATAGAGAGAGGCTCATTCTGCAGGGACTGAGAGTATAGAAACTGTATTCCCTTAACTGGGAAGGTAGCAGTGTTTAAGAAGAGGCTGAGAGTTAATAGGACTCACCACAGACATGCTTGAAAATGAGGCTCAGAAACCTGGGATATCGAACAGCAGCTGGTCTTGACTCTTGCTGCAACCATGGTTTTCCTCAATTCACAAAAATCCATGTAACCCATATCAAGGGTAGTCCATACCCGAACTGTATGGCGATAGGAACTTCAATCTCGGCGGATTGGTCAAATGAACCACTTTTGCTTTCCAAAGACATCACCACTGAGGCGAAGAGAGAACTAGAGGTAGGAGAGAGGTCCTTCCTTAATATGTCGTCCTATTTTGGGTTCTGGCCAACAACGAAGCGTACAGATGGCCCTTGAATCATTTTCAGCTTGGGGCTTATCGTAAGTTGCAGCATTGGTAGATGTAGGGCACCTCCGCTGACAGATCAGAACTAATCTCAATGGTCTGAGTCCATTTGAGAATAGTACCTTGGATGACTTGTGGTGTTATGGGTTGTAAAGCAGCAGGTGTACCAAAACTCATATACCAGCTCCTGGTAACAGGACCCAGGAGATTGCAGTCATCGCTATTCAACAACGGATAGCGTGAAGGAACTCCACCTTTCTCATAAACCCTCCCCACATAGTTTTTGGGATGGTTAAGTTAGCAATGTAGTTGGTGGGTTTTGTAGGTAGGCAGTTTGGGGGACGACGAGTGTTTTTGACAACGTCATCACCGACGAACACTGGAGAACGGATTAGGTCTGGAGGCCTTTGGGAATTTTTGAGGTTTGAAGAAGCAAAAGACACTTTTAGTCGATTTGTTTAGGGTTCTTGAGGATTTCTGGAAATGATGAGGAGACGAAGATGAACAGTATGTAGGTATTTAATAGATTTGAATGGGTCGTGTGTATGAGAGAGAAAAAGATGTGGGGGGCGGTTGATTTGAAATGTTAAGTTAACAGAAAAACGGAACGGGTGTCCATGTCAAAACATTTGTCAGACCACTTGACCTAGTTAATCACTAACACACGTAACCCACATTATCCGCAGTACTAATTTAAATAAAACATAATTAAGTAACTTTAATTATGAAGAAAGGTATTAAACTTCTAGGTCTACGCTTTTGGTCAAACCTGTGATGAACAGGGTCACACAAGGTGTCTCAGTCTTCAGCTGGTCTCCCTTACAAAAGTGGCCTGCATCCGTTCTCTTGTTGCAAGAACAGGTTGTGTTCAATAGTTTGAACAGGTTCAAGACAAAGACTTGTAAGACAGTGTGGAAAAGGATGAACAGATGAGGATAGAGGGAGATAAAACCATCAGAGCAGGCGTACTTACACCTGTTGGTTGTTGCAGCGGCCGGGTGCTAAATGCTCAAGCTGTTCAAGTGTTTTCAGAAAATTGCTAGTGCAGAACAGCATAGCCTGTTCTGTCTAAAGCTTGTTCTGAGAAACTTGATCAGTGTGAGAACAAGACAAACTTGTAGACCTTGAGAGAGAAACACTTAAGAGATGGGATTGGATTAAGGAAGGAGGCGGAGGATTCCACTCTATTTTTGAAAAGCATTGCCCAAGCTTGCTGACAAGGTAATTAAACTTGTTTCATCCAGAGGTTTGGTGAAAATGTCTGGCAAAAAAAGCTGTCATTGGTGGAAATAAAACGTACCTCGCACAATACCATTTCGTGAATGCATGATCCCTGATGAAGTTATGATATCTTACTTCAATATTGACTATTGTTTTTGAATGAAATGACAGGATTGTTGAGAGAGGGGCATATGGCACTTGTGTTATACCCAGAATAGGAGTTGTCCTATACAACAAGGCCATCATCTTCCGCTGATGCTGCCTCCCCCGACTCTGCTCCCCCCAGCCGCTTCCCGCAGCAATTAACTCCGCTTCCGCCGTAACAGTGGCCCACTGCGTTGCTGCATTCTCTTTGCTCACTCCACCTGCTCCACTTCTAACCAACCACGGGGAGTTGCCACCCCCACGGTTGGTGACTTTTCCACCCCCTTCTCCCCTGCAGCCTACGGCAACTCAGCATCTGACAATACACCTGTCGCTTCACGCTTGAGTCTTTGGGTACCCAAGACCCAACCTGGTGTACGCCTTTAGGTATCTGAGATTCTTTTACGCAGCAGATGAATTTTCCTTTGGATCAGCTTGGAACCTAGCACATAAACAAGGATGGCAAACATAATATCAGGATCATAATCTACTCGCAGTGTAAGTTAGCAAGCTCCAATCATGCCTCTGTAAAGCTGTTACTGAAACAGCTTTGGCCCACTGCATCAGCATCCAATGTCACAATTGGTTGCCATATAGGGGTTTATAATCGGAGACCTTGCTCAAATTGGAACTTTTCAAAAGCTCTAAAGTGGACCTTCTTTTGATTATAAGAATTTCCAGTTTTGAGGTTTGGTTTAACTTAATCCGAGAGAAAAGTTAGTTCTCCCAGCATACTCATTTTGCATATTTAGATTTCATGAAGTAATGGAAAAATGCTTGGCATAACTGCTCATTAGTAGAACCAAATATTATGTCAGTCCACTAAGTTTGAACAAGCATAATATCATACTCATTCACCTTCCTTGTAATGGAACAGATGTGGTAGTACCACTTTACCTCTGGAATACCCATTTGCTCATAAGGAAATCAGTAAGAGTGTCATACAGGCTCTAGGGGGGCTTGTTTGAGACAATAAAGAGAGCTTTGTCCAACTTATAGACAAAACCTGGATGTTGTTCATTTTCCAAACCTGAAGGCTGCTTGACATAAACTTCTTCTTGTAGGTCCCATTCAAAAGATGCACTCTTAACATGCCATTTGAAATACCTTAATGCTCTTATGACAGCAAGGCTAGATCAACGAAGATTGCCTTCCTAGCCTGGCCACAGGAGCAAATGTTTCATCATAATCAATTCCTTACTCCTGTCGGTAGCCCTGAGCAACCAGTCTTGCCGTATTTCTATGACATG
>JAANYP010002960.1:34839-192979 GCA_020465985.1 Centrapalus pauciflorus | reverse complement strand
CAACCATTACAAGAGTGTATCTTCTTCCTCCTAGACTTGGGACATTAACAGGTCCAAACAAGTCCATATGGATTAAGAAGAGTGGAGTATCAATAGAGAAATTATGTTTGGATTTAAAAGATGTTTTTCTCTGCTTGCCTTTCTCACAAGCTGTGTGTAACATCCAAGTTTCCACAAACAGTACACGTCATAATATTTCATTTCATTATGTAATAAATATAACTAATTGTTTGATACCACAGGTCCATCTGCATGAATACTTAAATTACAACAATAACTAAAAGATCAAATGGTGGTCTAAACTAGCTTCTAAATCTTCAATCAGAGTGCGGAAGACTGAACAAGCTACCCGAGACCGCAACATCATATCAAAATAGGCGTCATCAAAATCCATAAGTCTGCTATTCATCAAAGTCCAGATTCACTTAGCCTGGGACGAACTACCTGCTATGGTCTTGCCTTTATCAGCTTTTCCTGAAAAAGAGTTGTCATGACAGAGTAAGCTAACAATGCTTAGTGAGTAAACAGAGTTCCATTAGTTACCACACACATAGAACATACTATCAGTTCCTGTCGGCAATACGTCAGAGACGGCAAAAAGGTTGGGAGACAACCCAGTCAGTATTCCCATGTGTAAGGCCGAAGCCCTATGGGAAGTGTATGGAAACAAGTCAAATAGGAAAGGAATCTGCAGAATTCCCTCCTGTGAATGGAGATCTCACATTCGGTCCTGTCGGATAATGCAGTATGCAGCGGCAAGTATATAAACAGTCAAATAAGCAGTAAGCATGATAAGTATTTACATAAAATGTAAAAGTGAACATGCAATCAAGGCAATTCAAGTGTCTAGCTTCAGTAATGTCAAAAGTATGTTTCTATGATACAATATAGTATTAAAGAAACATGCAGCAACAATCGGAAGTTTCCATACAGTCACTACATTCACCAATAAGTATCGAAATATATGCAAGTAATTAATGAAATCTGTCACTCACAGTGGTCCGTAGTCAGATAATGCTTAACGAGTTAAGCTGTTCAGTTTACTCTGTCAAATCGGTGGGTTCCTGCAGTTCAGTTTCAAGTCTGGTATAAATTAATGTCAAGTTTGTGTCATAATCTATATAACCCTAGTTATATATTCAGGTTATTGTCAATTCTGGTTATCGAGTCTGAGGTAGTTCCTATCGTCCCAAGGTGAGTCTATTCTTATCAGATTAATACGATTCATCTATTTACAGATGTGTGGCCTTGAAACAAAGCCAATCGTATTACTTAGCAAGGTGAATAGGACATACACATACTAAAGGCTCATACATAGTCGGTTAATTTATTTGTGCATAAAATAGTTATGCAACATGAACTTGTGAGTTTTATCATAATCATATTATTCTTTTAATTACAATAGGTTGATTAATCACTTAATCTGAATTTAGGAATTTAACTTTGGCTAGGAACAAACACAGATTCGAATTAAGGAAGCTAGATTCGAGCCATGCCTAATTCGAATCTATAGATTCGAAACTTACACACATAGAATCGAAGACATACATAGTTCCAAGCATTCATTCGAGACTAAGGAGATAGATTCGAACTACACATATTCGAATCTAATTAATAGAGTCGAAATTCACATCACTTTCGAGACTAAGGAATCAGATTCAAAGCTTTTAAATTCTTGAGACAGATTCGAAGCCATATAGACTCGAATCCCACACACAGACTCGAGACACACCCACATAGATTCGAACTCACAGATTCTGATCCATACAATTCGAGTATAGTGATTTCGAGTTTGTTCATGGATCTCTCGAGTTTGTTCTACATGTTCAACAATTTTCCAGATTTTTAAGTACTAAACTTGAACATAAATGAGGGAAAAATGGTTACTAACCTTCGTCCAAGTTATATCCTTCGACTAAGGATGATTTCCAAGCAAAACAGGTCCTAAACGGAAGCAAATCAGCTTCAAATGAAGGGAAAATGAGCAAACTCGAAATTGCTCTTTCAAAACCGAACCAAAAGACAGAAAAGGGGTCGATCTTACCTCAAATCCGGACGAAATCAAACATGTAATGGTAGATTCGTGAAGAGCTCGACGATCTCTATCCGATGGCGTATGAATCACGAGAATCCGACGGTTCGATTAGGAGAAATGCTAGAGAGAAGGACAATCTTAGAGAGAGAAGGAGGAGAGCCCAAGTTTCCAAACTTATGAAATGAGGAGGGAAGGTCATATTTATAGGAAAATAGGAAAAAGATCAGATTTTCTACAAAATTTCCGGGATCGACCAACTTAATTCCCATCAATCTGATTTGCATTTCAGATGCAGATAATAGCAAGGGAGTTCTAGATTTGCTATAATTGTCTTTTAGTCTCATATTTATTCATTTTAGACCGTTTCGTCATTTTCAGCCTTTAATTTGTCAAGTAGCTGAATTTTAATTATTAACCTTATTTCAGCTAATTTTAGGCAACTTTTCATAATTAATTATATCTAAATATAATTAATTATTACAGATTCACATTTTTCAGTTATTTACTAATAATTGGATAAAATTGCTTTATTATCCAAAGTCTGATGCTGTAATTTATATTTAATAATTTACGGGCCGTTACAATCTTCCCCCGTTAGATTGATTCCGTCCTCGGAATCGACTAAGGCAGGAATAACTTCGGATACTTCTGCTTAATCTCGTCTTCTCGATCCCAAGTTTGCGCAGATCCCTTATGGTATTTCCATTGGACTGACACCATTGGAATTTCCTTGCTGCGCAATTTCGAAACTTTATGATCGATAATACGCTCGGGCTCTTCTTCGTATCGCAACTGCTCATCAATTTGCACGTCTTTCCAAGGAATCACAGCTTCAGCGTCAGCTAAACACTTTCGAAGATTACTCACATGGAATACATCATGAATCCCAGTCATTTCGACAGGTAGCTTTAGTCTGTAGGCTTGCAATCCTACACGCTCGAGAATTTCAAAAGGACCCACAAATCGAGGGCTCAACTTCCCCCGTTTGCCGAACCTTACTATTCCTTTTCTTGGCGAGACCTTCAGCAGCACTTTATCTCCAACTTCAAACGCAATTGGTTTCCGTCTTTTATCATGATACTTCTTTTGTCTGTCTTGAGAAGTCTGAATCCGCTGTCGAATCAACTGTAGTTGGTCATGGGCTTCTTGCAGAATTGCTGGTCCAGAGATCGGCCGTTCACCTGTTTCCCTCCAACAGGTTGGAGTTCTGCATCGACGTCCGTACAAAAGCTGATATGGAGGCATACCAATAGTCGAATGATAACTATTGTTATATGCAAACTCCACAAACGGCAGGTGAGTATCCCAACTTCCACCGAGATCAATCACACAGGCACGTAACATGTCTTCTAAGGTCAAAATTGTCCTCTCACTTTGCCCGTCAGTTTCAGGATGATAGGCGGTGCTCATCTTAAGTTCAGTTCCTAGTCCATTCTGAAAAGCCTTCCAAAAACGAGAAGTAAATCTGCTGTCACGGTCCGATACTATAGACAATGGCACACCATGTCTAGTCACGATTTCCTTTACGTACAATTCAGCTAACTTTTCGAGGCGTTCATCTTCACGTATGGGTAGAAAATGGGCTGACTTAGTAAGTCGATCCACTATTACCCATATAGAGTCATGATTCCGCTTTGTCCTGGGCAGCTTCGTCACAAAGTCCATGGTTATATGGTCCCACTTCCATTCCGGGATCGGCAATGGTTGTAGTTCCCCATACGGCTTCTGATGTTCAGATTTGACTTGTAAACAAGTCATGCAATTTTCTACATATCGCCCCACGTCCTTCTTCATTCCAGGCCACCAATATTCCGTCCTCAAATCTTGATACATTTTAGTAGAACCAGGGTGTATCGAAAATTTCGACATATGAGCTTCCGACAGAATTTGATCCCGAATACCTCCTAGTCTGGGAACCCATATTCTATCCAAGAACCGTCTAAGACCGCTATTATCAAGAGTCAGCTGGGTCACATAAGTAACCATACGTTCAGATTTCAAGTTCTCATCCCGAATGGCTTTGGTTTGAGCGGCAATAATCGACTCAGTCAAGGCAGACCCCAAAACAACAGGAGTCAAAGCATAACACCGGGTATAATGGTCTTGTCCGGTTCTGCGGCTTAGGGCATCTGCTACAATGTTTGCTTTACCTGGATGGTAAAGGATCTCACAGTCATAGTTTTTAATCAATTCCATAGATCGCCTTTGTCGCATATTCAGCTCTTTCTGGTCAAATATATACTTCAGACTTTTGTGATCGGTATATAACTTGCACCTAGTCCCATACAGATAATGCCGCCAAATCTTCAGTGCAAAAGTCACGGCTGCAAGCTCCAAGTCATGCGCCGGGTAATTCTTTTCATGCGCCTTTAGCTGCCTTGATGCGTAGGCAATTACTTTATCCCTTTGCATCAACACACAGCCTACTCCCATCTTAGAAGCATCACTATAGACTACAAAATCATCATTACCCTCAGGTAAGGCCAGAATCGGCGCTTCTACTAGCTTACGTTTCAGAGTCTCAAAGGCTCGATCTTGAGATTCATTCCATTCAAACTTAGCTTCTTTCTTCGTCAGACTGGTTAAAGGCACCGCAATCTTGGAGAAATCACGGATAAATCTTCTGTAATAGCCCGCTAAACCCAAAAAACTCCGAACTTCAGATACGTTTTTCGGCGCTTCCCACTTCTGAACCGCATCAACCTTTGATGGATCTACGGCTATTCCCTCACCCGAGACAATATGTCCTAAAAATTGCACCTGGCGTAACCAGAATTCACATTTGGAGAATTTTGCATAGAGTCGTTCCTTTCGTAACAATTCTAGCAATTCTCGCAAATGCATCGCATGATCAGATTCAGACTTTGAGTAAATCAAGATGTCATCAATGAAGACTATCACTGATTTATCTAGCATTGGTCTACATACTCTATTCATAAGGTCCATAAATGCTGCTGGGGCATTTGTGAGACCGAACGGCATTACTAAGAATTCAAAATGGCCATACCGAGTACGAAATGCAGTCTTCGGTACGTCAGACTCAAATACTTTGAGTTGATGATATCCAGATCGGAGATCAATCTTTGAGAAGTAGCTAGCCCCTTGCAATTGGTCAAACAAGTCGTCAATTCTTGGCAGAGGGTATCGGTTCTTGATAGTTACTTTATTCAGCTCCCGATAATCTATACACATGCGAAAGGTACCATCCTTCTTCTTAACAAAAAGAACCGGAGCACCCCAAGGAGAAGTACTCGGACGAATAAACCCTTTTTCTAATAATTCCTGCAACTGACTCATCATTTCCTTCATTTCATTCGGAGCAAGACGGTAAGGGGCTTTCGCGATAGGAGCAGCACCCGGTACAAGGTCAATATGGAATTCGATTTGACGATCTGGTGGCAAACCAGAGATGTCATCCGGGAACACGTCAGGGAAATCTCTAACTACAGGTACATCAGACACGGTCTTTTTAACTTCCTTATCATCTAAGGCATATGCTAAATAGGCGGCACAACCTTTGGTTAGGCACTTTCGGGCTTTCATTACAGAAATGAGACCTAAATCTCGAGTCTTTCTATCGCCATAAACATAACGTTCACTTCCTTCGGGGGTTCTAATTCTAATTATCCTTTTTGCACAAAGGATTTCAGCATTATTCGTCATAAGCCAGTCCATTCCTATAATAACATCGAATTCCCTAATCCACATCGGTATCAGGTCGACGTTCGAGGAGAGGTCATCAATCACTAGCTTACAGGAACGAAAGACTCTATTCACAGTCACAAAATTCGAGCTAGCAGTTTCTATGTCTAAAGGTGCAGGTAACATCACAGGGGCAAAATCAAACTGTTTAGCAAACTTTTCAGACACATACGACAGATTAGAGCCAGAGTCAAATAAGATTAAGGCAGGCATATCATTAACAAGAAATGTACCCGTGACGACGTCAGCAGTCTCTTTTGCCTCTTCGGCTGTCATCTGGAAAGATCTCGGTTGATTCCTCGGGGCAGAAGAACCTTTGACTGATTGTTGAGGTGAAGTTGCAGGCGGAGGAACAAATCGAGGCCGAGTACAGTCTTTAGCATGGTGCCCCAACGTGATGCAGTTTCGGCAAGCCTCACTGCGCCTGGGACATTCTGACCTATCGTGACCGCTCTGTCTACAGCAGTAACATTTAACGAACGCAGGATCGCATTTCCCCTCATGAATTTGCTTGCAGCGAGGACAAGCAGGCTTTGGCGTCGAGGTCACAGCATACGACTTAGCTTTCTTGGAAGACTGCTTATCTCCCTTCTTCAAACTTCCACTCTTCTTTTCAGCTCTCTCAGATTTTTCCTTCTTATTAGATTTAGCAATAAAAGGACATGCGCGCTCAGGATAGATTTCAAGCTCACCTACCCTAGCAATTTCCACTGCCTCAATATAACTTCTCGGTCGGTCGGACTTTACAAACTTCCGTATTTCTCGATCCAGACCATCCACAAACAAATCTCTTCTCCTTTCGTCAGTATCAACAGGGTGATCAGATAATAACGAGAGCCTGGTGAATTCCAGCTCATAGTCCGTCACGGATCTTGTACCTTGCTGAAAAGATAGTAGGGTTTTCTCCATCTGGCGCTTAACATCCTGGGGGCAGTATTTTTCCTTCAGATGAATCTTAAATTGATCCCAAGTAATGGATTTCTCCATTGCTTCAGACATGGGATTCGTAATTGACTTCCACCAACGGCCAGCTCCATCTTCCAACATTCCCGTCGCAAATGTCACCTTATCTTCTTCATTACACTTGAAGAGTTTAAAACGCTTTCTCCACATTCGCGACCCAGTCCATAGCCTTAACAGGATCAGATGACCCTGCAAATGTACGAGCCCCACATTTCTTAAAGTCACAAATGTACATCACGTCCCACCTTAACGTGATGGTCGGAAGAGTCAGTCTCACTTTCATCAGAGGACACATGCCTATGTTTCCTCTTCCTGTCTTTCTTCGGCTTCGCTAACATTTCTTCCCTATGCTTCAGTTCTAATTCCTGTAACTTAAGTTCTCGCAACCTAAGTTCCTCTTCACGGCGCTTAAATTCCATTTCACGCTGGTTTACTTCGTCAGTCTGCATCACTGCTTTACCCTTGGTCAGTAAGTCCTTAATCTCCCTAAATCGGTCTTCAACTGCCATATCAGTCTGTAGTCGGTTCCTATCCATCATAAGCTGCATTTGCCTACGGTTATCCTCATTCAACTTATGAACGAGGTCAATCAATTGAGCCTGCTGGGGAGGCACAGGCGTAGCAGTACTGCTTGAGTCATTAGCAGTATTTTCAGGGTCAGTGCCTAAGTCCTCTACGTGAACAGATTCTTTGTGTTGATCAGCTGCAGCATCAGCAGTTTTACCAACAGTCGAGGTACCAGCAACATTTGGATTCTTATCAGCCATTGGCTGAAAATATAAAGGAAATAACTATTATTTCCTAATTCAAATAAGCACGATTCGAGTCATAATTCCTATGTCAGATAATCACATCTAAATTTCATAGATATGAAGGCAGTTAGTCAGGCTGGCACCGAGTCAAGTCAAAGTCAAGTCAGTATCAAGCACTCAATCCCTCCCCCATCCTATCAGTCATCATTTGCCTATCTTAGGTCAAGTTGTGCGGGTAGTCCTTTACTAATTAAGTTACCCTAGGCCTCGGTGACTTGTTCGGGAATTCAGAGTCACATAGTCCATACCATACCAGTAGTTTAAGTATCGGGTGGCCAATCCGATGATTAAACTGCTGCTCTGATACCAACTTTGTAACATCCAAGTTTCCACAAACAGTACACGTCATAATATTTCATTTCATTATGTAATAAATATAACTAATTGTTTGATACCACAGGTCCATCAGCATGAATACTTAAATTACAACAATAACTAAAAGATCAAATGGTGGTCTAAAACTAGCTTCTAAATCTTCAATCAGAGTGCGGAAGACTGAACAAGCTACCCGAGACCGCAACATCATATCAAAATAGGCGTCATCAAAATCCATAAGTCTGCTATTCATCAAAGTCCAGATTCACTTAGCCTGGGACGAACTACCTGCTATGGTCTTGCCTTTATCAGCTTTTCCTGAAAAAGAGTTGTCATGACAGAGTAAGCTAACAATGCTTAGTGAGTAAACAGAGTTCCATTAGTTACTACACACATAGAACATACTATCAGTTCCTGTCGGCAATACGTCAGAGACGGCAAAAAGGTTGGGAGACAACCCAGTCAGTATTCCCATGTGTAAGGCCGAAGCCCTATGGGAAGTGTATGGAAACAAGTCAAATAGGAAAGGAATCTGCAGAATTCCCTCCTGTGAATGGAGATCTCACATTCGGTCCTGTCGGATAATGCAGTATGCAGCGGCAAGTATATAAACAGTCAAATAAGCAGTAAGCATGATAAGTATTTACATAAAATGTAAAAGTGAACATGCAATCAAGGCAATTCAAATGTCTAGCTTCAGTAATGTCAAAAGTATGTTTCTATGATACAATATAGTATTAAAGAAACATGCAGCAACAATCGGGAGTTTCCATACAGTCACTACATTCACCAATAAGTATCGAAATATATGCAAGTAAATAATGAAATCTGTCACTCACAGTGGTCCGTAGTCAGATAATGCTTAACGAGTTAAGCTGTTCAGTTTACTCTATCAAATCGATGGGTTCCTGCAGTTCAGTTTCAAGTCTGGTATAAATTAATGTCAAGTTTGTGTCATAATCTATATAACCCTAGTTATATATTCAGGTTATTGTCAATTCTGGTTATCGAGTCTGAGGTAGTTCCTATCGTCCCAAGGTGAGTCTATTCTTATCAGATTAATACGATTCATCTATTTACAGATGTGTGGCCTTGAAACAAAGCCAATCGTATTACTTAGCAAGGTGAATAGGACATACACATACTAAAGGCTCATACATAGTCGGTTAATTTATTTGTGCATAAAATAGTTATGCAACATGAACTTGTGAGTTTTATCATAATCATATTATTCTTTTAATTACAATAGGTTGATTAATCACTTAATCTGAATTTAGGAATTTAACTTTGGCTAGGAACAAACACAGATTCGAATTAAGGAAGCTAGATTCGAGCCATGCCTAATTCGAATCTATAGATTCGAAACTTACACACATAGAATCGAAGACATACATAGTTCCAAGCATACATTCGAGACTAAGGAGATAGATTCGAAACTACATATATTCGAATCTAATTAATAGAGTCGAAATTCACATCACTTTCGAGACTAAGGAATCAGATTCGAAGCTTTTAAATTCTTGAGACAGATTCGAAGCCATATAGACTCGAATCCCACACACAGACTCGAGACACACCCACATAGATTCGAACTCACAGATTCTGATCCATACAATTCGAGTATAGTGATTTCGAGTTTGTTCATGGATCTCTCGAGTTTGTTCTACATGTTCAACAATTTTCCAGATTTTTAACTACTAAACTTGAACATAAATGAGGGAAAAATGGTTACTAACCTTCGTCCAAGTTATATCCTTCGACTAAGGATGATTTCCAAGCAAAACAGGTCCTAAACGGGAGCAAATCAGCTTCAATTGAAGGGAATATGAGCAAAATCGAAATTGCTCTTTCAAAACCGAACCAAAAGACAGAAAAGGGGTCGATCTTACCTCAAATCCGGACGAAATCAAACATGCAATGGTAGATTCGGGTAGAGCTCGACGATCTCAATCCGTGGACGTATAAATCACGAGAATCCGATGAACCGATTAGGAGAAAAGCTAGAGAGAAGGTGTAAACTTAGAGAGAGAAGGAGGAGAGCCCAAGTTTCCAAACTTATGAAATGAGGAGGGAAGGTCATATTTATAGAAAAATAGGAAAAAGATCAGATTTTCTACAAAATTTCCGGGATCGACCAACTTAATTCCCATCAATCTGATTTGCATTTCAGATGCAGATAATAGCAAGGGAGTTCTAGATTTGCTATAATTGTCTTTTAGTCTCATATTTATTCATTTTAGACCGTTTCGTCATTTTCAGCCTTTAATTTGTCAAGTAGCTGAATTTTAATTATTAACCTTATTTCAGCTAATTTTAGGCAACTTTTCATAATTAATTATATCTTAATATAATTAATTATTACAGATTCACATTTTTCAGTTATTTACTAATAATTGGATAAAATTGCTTTATTATCCAAAGTTTGATGCTGTAATTTATATTTAATAATTTACGGGCCGTTACACTGTGCATAATCTATCCTTAGCAAAAGTCATAGAAGGTAAACCTGTCACCAACTCTTTCTTACAGAGTTTGTTGATGTTCTTGAAGTTCAGATGTGACAGTCTTTTGTGCCATAGCCAGTTTAGATCAGCATTTGTTCTTGTGAGAAAACAGGTTTCAGTTGTGGGGTCAGCAGAATGCATATCCACAACATATACACCTTTCTTTCGTTGAGCACATAGCACAACTTTGCCTTGGGAATCCAATATGTAACCCAGGTGCTCATCAAAGTTAACCTTGTAGCCAGCATCACATAGTTGGCTTATGCTAACAAGGTTATGTTTTAGCCCAACCACATAGGCTACTCTTTTGAACACTGCAGCACCAGCTTTAAGAGTTCCATATCCCTCAGTGGATCCCTGTACATTGTCACCAAAGGTGACTTTTGGCCCTTTTTCAGGCCTGAGTTCACTCAGCAATTCTTTACAACCTGTCATGTGCCCTGAGCAGCCACTATCCAAGTACCAAACCTGGGAAGGTTGTTTTTCCTGCAGAGTGATAAGAGAATTATTAGTCATTTTTAGGGGAACTCATCACAGAGATGAGTTCTCCTACTTCATCAACATTTGTTGATGGATTTGAAATATCCACACTAATATTCCCTATCTGAATGGTATCAGCTTGCATACCATTCTCAGTAACTGTGCCATTTCCAACACTGCCTGTGACAGCTGTGAGAGAAATAACAGAGTTAACAGGCCTCATGTCCTTAGATTCAGGACAGTCCTTGGCCAGATGTGTCTTCTTCCCACATTTGTAACATTTTCTCTTTTTAGTATTTTTGGAAGAAGATCCTTCAGAAACACATTCTGAGCTATTTTTGTTGATTCTTTCAGCAGGTTTAGCATTCTTTGTTGAATCAACAGCTTGTGTGGAGAGTTCAATAGCCACAGCTTTGACTGTCTCTTCTTTCCTCTTTTTGGGAGGACAGATGTCAAAGACAGGAAGCTTGATTAGCTTTTGAGCTTCCACATGTTTGGGAAACTTATTCCCAGTTGTCTCAGTTTGAGCAATGGCTTTGCCTTTGCCCCTACTGGATTGAGATTTATGCTGCCTATCAGCATACTCACTGTGTCTGGTTTTGAAAAACTTATTTTCATTTAAAACCAATTTACCACTATGATTCGAAAACTTATTTGAAATCACAGCAGTTTTGTTTTCAACATGAGACTTACCCTTGTTGAAAACAGGCTGCTTACTTTTTGAAAACTTGTTTTCAAAGTGTTTAGCATCAAAAGGATTAACACGCTTTTTACCATCAGCTTTGGACTCAGAACCTGTTTTGTCAACAGGTATAGCATCCACAGCTTCAGTTTGAACATGTTTTCCTTTCTTTTGCTTGTGTGAGCTAGCAGAGCACTTAGCAGGCTGACTTGGAGAACAAACTTCAACATCAGCTTTTGAGCTGAGTTCACACAAGCTGTCAGTATTTTGAGGCCTGACAAACCTGTTTGTTGAGATTGGTTTACCATTCACATTTTGAATGAATGTATTTGGAAGTTCACCAAGAGTGGATAAATCTTCTTTCAGATTACTTATCTCAACAATGGAAGCTGCTGTGTCAAGATCCCCTCCAAGATAGGCTTGGATTTGTGCAGGAATCTGTTGACTTATACAATGGCTGACTTTTTGTGCAGATTGGCACCAAGAGTCAACTATCTTTTGAAGCTTGGCATGCTTTATATCTGTTTCTCTCTTTTCTTCCAGTAAAATAGAGTTGATGTGTTTTAATTCATCAAGCTCAGTTTCCAACTTATGGAAACTGTCCAGTTTACTGGATTTAGTTTTAAGATCAGCTTTAAGCTTAGAGATTTCAGATAGTAAAGCATCATGCTTCTCAACAGCAGCTTTGAGATCAACAAGCATATATTCAAACATTTTAACTTTTTCTTCAGAACTGTAAGCCATAAAATTTTGTACCTTATACATCATAGTAGGATTCCAGTTCTCTAAGCTGCTGAAGGCTTCAGCTTCAGCCATATCTTGTTTGAAGCTGCTTGTTGATGGGACATCAGTGTTGGCCATCAGACATTGATTATCTTCTTCATCAGATGATGAATCAGATTCCTCCCAGTCACATGTCTCTGCCAAAAGTCCCTTTTGGCGATTGGAAGACACTGAGTTTTCCAATTTCCTCAGCTTAGCCATGGTCATAAGGTACTTAACCCTATAGCCATCATCCTTGTTAGTCTTGTTGGGTTTGGATGACTGACCAACAGCTTTTGACACACAGTCAGCAGCTATGTGACCAGTTTTGCCACATTTGAAGCACTCAGCTTTGGATTTGTCAAATGCCTTCTTTTTACCAGCACTTGAACCTCCTTGCAGCATGTTTCTTCCAAACCTTTTCTTGTTGAACCTTTTGACAAGCATGGCTATCATTTGCTCATCATCTTGTTCAGCAAGATCTGCAGCATCTTCTTCGTCTGACACCTCCTCCTTTTCATCATCCTGTTGATCAGGTTGAATGAACACATCACTCACCTGATTTACATGCTGTCTCACATTAGCCACAAAGGCTGCACCTCTTCTGGACATTTCCAAGGCATTTCTCTTTTGTTGCCTTGACTGTTCATCATTCAGTAAGGATCCATACAGATTGACCAGATCCATACTTCTGATAGTACCTGAGTTCCTTAGGATTGTTGAAAAGTAGTTCCACTCTTCAGGTAAAATGTCCAGAAATTTATTCACCAGGGTAAGACTGTCCTTGGTGATCCCAACAGCTTTGAGATCATTCACTAGAGCAGTAAACCTGGTGTAGGTTTCAGTGAGAGTCTCCTTTGGTTTAGCAAAGAAGAGTTCATACTGTCTAACAAGATTGTTGATCCTGTTGTCCAGTGTGATTGTGGGTCCATCATAGACGGTACACAAAGTATCCCACATCTCCTTTGCTGTCTTCATTTTCTCAACCTGCTTGAACACATCATCAGGGAGAGAAATGACCAGGTTGTTTCTGGCCTTTGCATCCAGAGCCACCAATCTCTTGTCTTCATCAGACCATTGAGCTTTAGCTTTCTCAAAGGTCCTGATTTCAGGAGCAGCTCCTTCAACCGCTGGAGTTATGGTAGTAACAGAGGTTGGCACATAGGGACCCTCCATCACTATCTCTGGCAGTTGTACATCCAGATTCTCTAAATAGAGCATCATTCTGCACTTCCAACCAGAGAAGTTTTGCTGATTAAATTTTGGAGGTTTGCCCATAGAGCCATTGTCATAGTAGGAAGAATTTGCAGCACTGTTGTCCATGGAAACTTGGGAGAATGAGAGATCTAGAATGACACACACTCTAAACTGCTCTGATACCAGTTGAAGGTCCCGAGAGGTTCCCAAAGTATATAGTTATAAGCTGTAGAGGGGGGGTGAATACAGCAATTTAAAAAACTACACACTCTTTTCTCAATGTTTGTATGTATTATCAACAATTTGTTAATTACAAACAAGCTTGAATGCGAAATAGTTCAAGCTGAGATGACAGATACAACAGTATGTTCACTAGTCTAAGACAAACTCAAACTAGAATACAATGAATACACTCACTAAGAAGCACTCACTGTGTTTACAAGACTTAAGGAACAGCTTATGTAAAACAGCTTAGACACACAGATGCTGGTTTACACAGAAGGCTTTGCATGCATGAAAATCACACTTGCACGTTCACTCTTGGGTTTCAGCACTTAGCTTTCTTCACATTTCTTTCTGACCTTAGAAGCTTCCTTTTATACTCACCTAGAGGATCTAAGAGAAACATCTTCATTGGACGGAATGAAAAAGGAGAAGTCTTGTTGAAAAGACAACATAACCTTTTCTGCACTTTTCTGAAAAGCATACTTGTCTTCACATGTGCAGAACTTTTGTCTTTTTACTTTGTCTACTGTTGCATTGCCTTTAACTAATTTAGGAATGTCAACTTTGCGTCTTTCTTCCTTGTAAAGGCCTATTTTGATATAAGAAAAAGGTCTGTCACCCTTTTTGAAATAACCTTTTGTCTTCATGTTACAGAACAGCTTGGGCAGGCTGAGCAGTTCTGTTTTCCACTTTGTCTTCGACTTTGTAAACTGATCTTGTAGTAAAAAACAATACATGATGACTTGGAAACATATTCCATAAAGTGTTTAGCCTGTTCACAAAGAACAGGTTCTGTTCACAAAGAACAGAACACATTAAAATTGCCCAAGC
Source organism: Centrapalus pauciflorus (assembly GCA_020465985.1). Lineage (NCBI taxonomy): Eukaryota > Viridiplantae > Streptophyta > Magnoliopsida > Asterales > Asteraceae > Centrapalus > Centrapalus pauciflorus. The sequence goes on along the minus strand of JAANYP010002960.1, from coordinate 178,471 downwards.
TGCTCAACAGTGTAGAGCAGCGTAGACAGTTTATGTCCAGCCTGTTCAGCAGACAGAGCAGCTTGGACAAACTGTCTTAGTTGCAACACATGCAACATATAGAACAGCTTTAGACTGATATTGCAAATCATTTTCAGGTTTCAATAAGGCATATAACAGGCCTTAAATTCAACCTTCAAATGCATCAACAGGTTTGATTATAAATCTCCCCCTCAGATGTAGAACAGGTTTGACTGAGGTCTTTTTGTGCCTAACACACCCTGTGTGAATAAGATTACTGACATAATTACAACATCATGTCCTGAACCAATCAATGCTAATTTTCCTAGATCCTCTGCTGATGTGTTCAACAATGGAGAGTCATGCTCAAAAAGTGAACAGGCTCAAGATATCAGTGTGTCTGAAAATCTTGAGAGCTTCTATGTTGAAGATTCAAATAACTCAGGAGAATCCTCATTGAAGCAAGATCCTAAGTGGGTCAGGCGTCACCCAAATGATCAAATAATCGGTGACATCAGCAAAGGGGTGCAAACAAGATGGGACAGCTTAGGAAACTTTTGTATGTTTTTTAGCTTCGTGTCCCTGATGGAACCTAAGAAAGTGGATGAAGCACTTAAAGATGCTAATTGGATCACTGCCATGCAAGAAGAGCTCAATCAATTTGAGAGAAACAAAGTATGGAAGCTGGTCCCTGCTCCTAAAGGAAAAACAATAATTGGCACCAAATGGGTTTTCAGGAACAAGATGGATGAGCAAGGTCATGTCATTAGAAATAAGGCAAGACTAGTTGCTCAAGGCTACAGACAGGAAGAAGGCATTGATTTTGATGAAACATTTGCTCCTGTGGCCAGGTTAGAGGCAATCTATTTGTTTCTAGCCTATGCTGCTCACAAGAGTATGAAGGTATTTCAAATGGATGTGAAGAGTGCATTTTTGAGTGGAAAGCTGCAAGAAGAAGTGTATGTCAAGCAGCCTCCAGGTTTTGAAAATGAACATCATCCTGGTTTTGTCTATAAGTTGGACAAAGCCCTCTATGGTCTAAAATAGGCCCCTAGAGCCTGGTATGACACTCTAACTGATTTCCTTTTGAGCAATGGTTATTCCAGAGGTAAAGTGGATACCACACTGTTCATAAAGAAGGTGAAGTCTGATATTATGTTTATTCAAATTTATGTGGATGACATAATATTTGGTTCTACTAATGAGCAGTTATGCAAGAATTTTTCACTACTCATGAAATCAAAATATGAAATGAGTATGATGGGAGAACTTACTTTCTTTTAGGATTACAGGTTAAACAAACCTCAAATGGAATTTTCATAAATCAAAGAAAGTACACTTTAGATTTTTTGAAAAAGTTTAAATTTGATCAAAGTTCTCCTATCAAAACCCCAATGGCAACCAATGTAAAGTTGGATGCAGATGCCAGTGGCAAAGCTGTTTCAGTAACAGCTTACAAAGGCATGATTGGGAGCTTGCTATATTTAACTGCTAGTAGACCAGATATTATGTTTGCCACCTGTTTATGTGCAAGGTTTCAAGCTGATCCTAAAGAATCACATCTAACTGCTATAAAAAGAATTTTTAGATACCTTAAGGGTACACCAGGTTTGGGTCTTTGGTATCCCAAAGACTCAAGTCTTGAGCTAACAGGATATTCAAATTCTGATTTTGCAGGCTGCATTCTAGATAGAAAAAGTACAACAGGTGGTTGTCAACTCATTGGTGGTAAGTTGATAAGTTGGTGTAGCAAGAAGCAGAACTCAGTTTCTACTTCAATTGCTGAAACTGAGTATATTGCTGCTGGAAGCTGCTGTGGGCGGATTCTGCGGATGTAGCATCAGCTTGAAGACTATGGACTTGTATATAGGAAGACACCTTATTTGTGTGATAATACAAGTGCTATAGCTATCTCCAACAATCCAGTGTTTCATTCCAGAACAAAACATATAAAGGTCAGACATCACTTCATCAGGGATCACATCCAGAAAGGTAATGTGGAGGTAAGTTTATTTCCACAGATGAACAACTTGAAGACATTTTCACCAAGTCTCTTGATGAAAACAGGTTTAATTACCTAGTAAGCAAGCTGGGCATGTTAAATAAAAGTGACTAAGTTATTATATGGCTCACGCTTCTCAAGTTTCTCAAAACAGCTTAGACAGAACAGGCTATGCATGTTCTTTACTTAGCCAATTTCTGAAAACTTGAACAGCTTGAGCGTATAACAGGTTTGACAATATTAGTTTTCACCTCAAACCTGGTCTGATGATCAAACCTCCAATCTGCTCATTCTTTCAACCTGTCATACAAGACATTGTCTTGTAACCTGGTCAGCAAGTGAATACAACCTGTTCTTGCATAGCTGAACAGGTTGAATGCACAGCTTGAAGAGTGAACAGCTTCTGATGACACTGCTCATCACAGGTTTGACGAACAGCTTAGACCATCAGTTTTAATTACCTTTCTTCACAATTAAGTTACTTAATTTCTGTTTTTATTTAACTTAATTACTGCGGATAATGTGTGTTAACGTGTGTTAGTGACTAAAAAGGGCTCAAGTGGTCTGACAACCGTTCTGACATGGACAACCTTTCCGTTTTCCTTTATAGAACATTTCAAATCAACCGCCCAAACTTTTCTCTCTCATACCCACTCACATTCAAATCCTATAAATACCCCTCTACTATTTCATCTTCGTCTTCCTTACTGCTACCATAACTTCCAAAGAACCCTAAAATCGACTAAGTGTCCTGTGCTTATACTCTCACTATGGCTCACCAAAACAACCCTTTGCTCCCAGTATTTGTTGGTAAGGACGTTCAGATTCATCCTTCTGTTACCACAATGCTACAAATGAAACCCACAAACTACATAGCCAACCTAACCATTCCCAAAAACTATGTGGGGAAAGGTTATGAAAATATGGTGGAGTTTCTAAAGGTTCACCCTCTGCATTACGTTGTAACATCCTAATATTAAATTATTGTATTTGAGGTTTATTAGTTTAAATTTGTAATTTAAGTTGGATTGTATTTGGATTAATTATAAAAGTTGGTCGTTTTATTCAGAAATAGATGATTTCAATTTATTAAGTTAATATAATTATTATTAAGTGGTTGAAAGGATAAAATAAGGATTTAATATTTATTTAATGGAAATTAAAAATTTGGTTGCTATTTTAAGGAATTAAGAAAATTTAGAATTTCGAAGTATAATTATTTAGAATGATGATTATAAATTATAATGATGATGAAATAAAGATGGAAATCTTTATTTAAAGAAAGTTAGATAAGTTAAGGGACAAAATGTGCTAAAGATTTGAAAATGGGTGAATAAAAGACTACTTAGTCTTTCATTTTCATTATAACTCAACAAAGTCTCTTTCTCTCTTCTCTCTGCTCTCTCCTTCTCTCTAAAAGAAAGAAAGCTACGGGTCTTTCATCTTCAAACCAAGAAACAAAGAAAACATCAAATTGGAGGCCGAAAATTCAGATTCAAGTTGTTTAGGAGAAGCTATAACCACTACAACAAGCAATTAAAGGTAAATATCTCTCAAAATCTTGAATTTAAGAGTTTATAGTTCGGTTTTGGATGAAAACCAAATCTGAGATTTTGGGTTCAAAATGGTTATGCATGTTAGATATTATGACGGGTTTATATAAATCAAGCGTTGTGGGAGTTATGTACAAAATTTCAAGTCTTGATTTAAGCTATAAGTATGATTTTCAAAAGTTAAAGTTGTGGGTTCTGTGTCTGTTGCATAAATACCGAAACAACAAATAAGGGTACCGAAACCTTGATGGTTTCGGCATTGCACCTACCGAAACCCCCCCTTCTCTACTGAAACTATATATATGTGTGTGTGGATACCGAGACTCCATTTATACCGAAACCAAGGAAGGTTTCAGTAATGAAGGAAACCACTGAAACCTTTATATACTGAAACTTTAACATGTACTGAAACCTCTACATGGTACCGAAACCATATGGAGGTACCGACACCAGTATGGTTTCGGTAATATACCGAAACTCACACATGCATATACCGAAACTAGGTACTGAAACCTACACTATTGAAACTTTTATGTATACCGAAACCATATGTGTGTGTATATATATATATATATATATATATATATATATATATATATATATATATATATATATATATATATATATATATATATATATATATATATATATATATATATCATCTCGGTTGGGTGAAAATAAATGGAACCGGTTGGACATTCTTTAATTCAGATACATTATGGACATTTTGGCAATACCAGAAATTTGAGATTAACGAATAATTTTCGGATCACAATTTCGAAGGATTTACGCGATAATTGGAGAAACTTGATGGGACTTATTATTAAATAAGTTATTGAAGGGATTAATTGGGAATAATAAAACCATCAAATAAGAGGATTTAAATATGAGTTTCGGATGTCGGTTCCGAATGTTTTGTGACGTCCTTGTTAATTAATGATATAATTGGAGCAATCACCAGGATCGACAAACAACCCAATGAATAATCATGATAATTGAAATTGAATACTTAAATTAGAATTAAGCAAATCCACACTAAAGCAATAGAATACATGTCTACAGTGATAAAAGTCTAACTATTACATCAACATAATTGTTTTAGAAGTAGAAATCCCAGCCCAAAGCTATTACATTCAAGTACCAATAGCTACTAAGGTCTCCGGGATATTGATTTGATATGCTTAAGATGAAGGTCCAGCTACACTCTTGCCTTTGCCTGTAAACATGGTGAGTCAACAGTAAGCTAATGCTTAGTGAGATAACAGATTATGCATACAACAAATATTTCTTTACAAACAATGCTTAACCATGGGCAGTGTAAGCCCCATGTATGTGAATATCGGCAGTGTAAGCCTCAGTGTATGTGAAAACCATGCAGTGAAAGCATGGGTTGGCAGTTCAATATGCTGATCGGGGATGTGCCGAACCTGATGGGATACGAGTGGGATGATCAGTCCCCGACAGTGGCCTGCTGTCAGCCCCAGTCCAGGTCGCATCAGATTATGAAGTAATGATCATGCAGTGCAAGCATGATGTAAATAGATGCACTTTCAAATGAACGCAAGCTACATGTGTGTTACATGTCAAGTACGAGTGTGCATCATAACAACAAATCATTTCATGAGTGCCAAATGAAGTATATGAACAACGTGAACATGCCATTGAATGTATAAACATGAATGCAAAAACAATAAATGTTCGAATGACAATCTGTTACTCACAGTGATTGGTATTTGTGACTTGATCCTGAATCAATGTGTGTTTTGATAACACCACAATGATCTGTAATGTAAGTGTAATAGTGAACTTGTGTCAGTAATTGCTTAAAACTTGTATTCTGAAAATTAAATGTAATTGGGTTCTGATTTCGGACCACATCCGAATTCGGATGGTCCGAATCACTATGTGTCCGAAATGGGTGTTGGGGTCCGAATTGGGACATGTCCGAAATGTACATGGATCCGAAATGGGTATGGGGATCCGAATTGGGTAAGTTTCCGAAATTAGCTAGTGGTCCGAAATTGAGTATGATCCGAAATTGGGATAGCATCCGAAATTGGCTAGTTCCGAATTGAGTGGTGGTCCGGATTACAATTAGTCCGAAATGGTCATGGGTCCGAAGTAGGTGATGGTCCGAAATCGGTGATCCGAATTCGGATGGATCATCATCCGAGTTCATACATAGAAATTTTCCAACATTTTCCAGAATTATGCTTTTGACCATTTTTGCATGTTTTGAGTCTAATATTGCAAGTGTGAGCTTAAATACACTATTTCAACTTACAATATGTCATTTTGTACCAAAATAACCCATTTATGTTCATTTTTCTTATGAGTTTCGATGAACACACACACGAACACACACACATATCTTGAAATCACACTTAGAGTTCGAATCTGATTCTGAAATTTTGTATGTTGCATCATCAATACTAGATTTAAACATTTCAACAATAATATACTACATGCATTAACATCTTGAATCAAAATCTTAGGATTCAGTTTCTATAAAATCCCGAACCAAAAACTCCATAATTTATAAGATTGGATGAATCTTACCTCAAAATGTTTGTTGTAGTAGTTATAGTTCCTTCCAAATCACTTGTTTCCAGATTTTTGCACCTTAATTTGATGATTTTCTTGTGTTCTTGAGTTGGAATCCGAGAGAGGGAGAGTAGAGAGAGGATACGGTAGAGAGAGAGAGTAGTGAGAGAGTGTGAGTGAAGAAATGAAGAGTTTCCTTTCTTTTATTCTTCATTTTGACTTATTTGCACAATATACCCCTCAACTTCGTATTTTCTCATTTAACTGATAATATGATTATAAATAACTTAAATTAATATAATCATCCAAAAGTACAATAATTAAGTCTTAAAATCGTAAATTACATATATTTGAAAATTTGGGATGTTACAGCATGGGCTCCACCACGCCTATACTTCGTCCGCGAAGTCATGCTGCGCTAAACAAACTTGGGTACTTAGTCTTCATGTCTTCTTCCGATTCCCAAGTGTGATTAGCTCCCCGATGATGCTTCCACTTGACCAGCACCATCCTGATCTCTTTGTTCCGTAGCTTTTTGACTTTTGTCTCCAAAATGCACTCCGGTTCATCAACGAACCTTAGCCGTTCGTCAACCTTAATGTCCGAGTGATCAGTCCATGGTTCCCTCTCGGGCACCAGACTCTTTCTTAAGTATCCTACGTGGAAGACCGGGTGAACTCCTGATAACTCTTTCGGCAAGTCCAAGTGATAGGACTGATTCCCAATTCTTTCTAGTATCTTGAAGGGTCCTATGAATCGAGGTGATAACTTTCCTCGCTTTACGAATCTTGTAACACCTTTCATTGGGGATACCTTCAAGTATACCGAATCGTCCTTTTGAAACTCTATTGCTTTATGACGGCGATCGTGGTAATTCTTTTGCCGATCTTGTGCCGTTTTCATGTACTGCCGAATGAGTTGTATCTTTTCATTGGTTTCTTGTAGCAAAGCAGGACCGGCTATTGGAGTTTCTCTTGTTCCCCTCCAACAGGTTGGAGTCCTACATTTTCTTCCGTATAGAGACTCGAACGGTGCCATCTTGATAGTGGAATGGTAACTATTGTTGTAGGAGAATTCAACCAATGGGAGGTGATCGTCCCAGTTACCACCCAAATCCATGACACAGGCTCTGAGCATGTCTTCGAGAGTTAAAATTGTTCTTTCACTTTGACCATCAGATTGGGGTCTATAGGCAGTACTCATTGCGATACGAGTACCAAGACCGTTTTGTAAAGCAGCCCAGAAGTTGGAAGTGAATCTACTATCTCGGTCAGAGACAATAGACTTTGGCACACCATGCCTAATGACAATTTCGTTAACGTAGATCTGGGCAAGACGGTCCAGTGAATAGGTTTCCCGAATGGGAATGAAGTGAGCAGATTTTGTTAATCGATCAACAATGACCCAAATGGCATCATGTTGACGACGCGTCTTGGGCAGCTTCGTTATAAAGTCCATAGTAATATGATCCCACTTCCATTCCGGGATAGGAAGAGGTTGCATACTACCATAGGGCTGTTGATGTTTTGCTTTGACTAGACGACATGTTCTGCACCTTTCAACATACTGACCGACATCTCTTTTCAATCCTGGCCACCAGAAGTCGGCCTTCAGGTCGTTGTACATTTTTGTGCTGCAAGGATGGATTGAGAATTTAGATTGATGAGCCTCCTCGAGTTTTACATCTCTCATGTTCTCGAACTTGGGAACCCACACTCTGCCATACACACCCTTTAGTCCAGTTCCATCATCTTGCATTAATGGCAACTGAATTCTGATATCTTCGTCTTTAACATTCTCTTCTTTTAGGGCCTGTAACTGAGCAGCCCTAACATCATCTATAATAGTTGACGTCAGTATTGTGGGAGTCAAGGCATAGCAGTATGCCTTGCAGTATGCTTTTCGACTTAGAGCATCGGCCACTACGTTGGCCTTCCCTGGATGATAGAGAATCTCACAGTCGTAATCTTTTATCAGCTCCATTGACCTTCTTTGCCTCATATTCAAGTCCTTCTGACTGAATATATACTTTAAACTCTTGTGATCAGTGTAGAGCTGACACTTGGTTGCGTACAAATAGTGTCTCCATAACTTGAGAGCGAAAGTCACAGCAGTTAGCTCTAGATCATGAGTAGAGTAGTCTTTCTCATGTGGTTTGAGTTGTCTAGAAGCATAAGCTATGACGTTTCCTCTTTGCATTAGTACCGCACCCAAACCCATGCCTGATGCATCTGTGTAGACTACGAAGTCTTCGTTCCCTTCTGGCAGGGCTAACACTGTTGCTTCACTTAGCAGATTCTTCAAGTTGTCAAATGCCATTTGCTGTTCTTCTCCCCAAAAGAAGGTCGCGTTCTTGCGAGTAAGCTTTGTTAGCGGAACGACGATCTTTGAGAAGTCTTTGATGAATCGGCGGTAGTAACCAGCCAATCCCAGAAAACTCCGAATCTCTGAGGCGTTGCGGGGTGATTCCCAGTTCTGGATAGCTTCGATCTTTGTAGGATCAACAGCAATCCCAGCACCAGATATCACGTGCCCCAAGAATTGGATCTGAACTGAATATTGAGTAAGTACAAGCTAACAACGAGTTTATGATTAAGTATAAGGATCATGAAATTGTTTGGAATGTTGAGACGTACCTGCCTCAACCAGAATTCACACTTAGAGAATTTGGCATAAAGTCGCTCTTTGCGTAGCAACTCTAGTAATTCTCTCAGATGTGTAGCATGATCCTCTTTGGTCTTTGAATATATGAGAATGTCATCGATGAACACGATGACCGATTTGTCGAGCATTGGTCGGCAGACTCGATTCATGAGATCCATGAAAGCAGCCGGCGCATTTGTAAGACCGAATGGCATTACCAGAAACTCGTAGTGTCCGTAACGAGTTCTGAAAGCCGTCTTTGGAATATCATCCGGGTGTACTTTGAGTTGGTGGTAACCCGAACGAAGATCAATCTTCGAGAAGTAACTTGCGCCTTGTAACTGGTCGAAGAGATCATCAATCCGGGGCAACGGGTATTTGTTCTTGATTGTGACTTTGTTGAGTTCTCGATAGTCGATGCACATTCGCAATGTGCCATCTTTCTTTTTGACAAACAGAACAGGAGCACCCCAAGGAGATGAACTTGGGCGGATAAAACCTTTGTCAAGTAGCTCCTGTAACTGCTTCATCATTTCCTGCATTTCAGCAGGAGCTAAACGGTACGGAGCCTTTGCTATTGGAGCAGCTCCAGGAATGAGGTCAATGCGGAATTCCACTTGGCGATCAGGTGGCAATCCCGAGATATCTTCTGGAAAGACATCTGGAAATTCAGAAACGACGGAAACGGTAGAAGGAGATTGAACTTCAGCCTTTGCATCGACAGCGTAGGCTAAGTAAGCAGAACAACCCTTGGCAACGTGCTTTCGGGCTTTTGCAATTGAAATAAGGCATAAGTCGCCTTTGTGTCTATCACCATAAATGCATATGTCTCGGCCCTCGGGAGTGGTAATCTTGATCATTCTTTTCTTGCAAACGATTTGGGCCTCATTGTGAACCAACCAATCCATACCTACTATGACATCAAACTCCCCAAACTCCATAGGGATTAGATCTATGTTGAATACTACGTCTTCTACCAATAATGTACAATTCCTATACACTTTGTCAGCTTTTACTAACATATTGCTAGCAGTTTCTATGTCAAGTACAAATTGTAATTTCGAAGTAGGCATATTGAATTGACGAGCAAATGTAGTGAAGACAAACGAACGATTTGCTCCAGAGTCAAATAGTACACGTGCAGGAATTGAATTAACATAGAACGTACCAGTGACCACTTCCGGGTCATCCTTTGCTTCTTCAGCTGTGATTTGGAACGCCCTTGTTGGAGCCCTTTGAGATTGATCCCTGCGAGCCGTGGAAGCTACAGAAGATCTTGCTGTTGATTGTGGAGCATTCTGATCTCGTGGGGGTTTCGGGCAGTCCCTTGAAAAATGGTCAAGCCTGTGGCAATTGTAGCATGCATCATCTTTTTGTGGACAATGCTCCCAGTGATGGCCTTTCTGCCCACAGCAGAAACAATACATATCCTGAGTCTTGCACTCCCCAGAGTGCGCTTTTCTGCATCGTCTGCAGTCCCTCATTTCAGAATTGGCCGAAAAGGCCCTTCCCTTCTTGGGTGATGAAGATTGTTGATGAGATTGGGGAGAGAATCGGGAGGATCCAGACTCCCGCTGCCTTTTTGGCGGCGACGGTTGAGTCGGTGTTGCGGCGGCTGAACCAATGACATATCCGGATAACAGGACAATCTGCTCCACATTCCGAGCAGCCTCGAGTAATCCAGCAAACGTTGTATACCGAACCCCACTCATGGTTCGGCGAATCTCATAATCTAGTCCGGCCTCAAACCGGGCTATTTTTCTCTCTTCCGTGTCAACTTGATGCGGTGCGAACAGACTTAATCGGGTGAACTCAACGGCATATTGTGTAACCGTTTTCGTTCCCTGAGTTAAGTTCAGGAATTTTGCCTCGAGACGTCGCTTCTCGTCGGCTGGACAGTACTGTTGAGAAAACACTTCCTTAAACTCGCTCCATGACATGTGTGACACTACCTCCATCGTCAACACATGTGTCATTGCGTCCCACCACATAACAGCGTCCCTTGCAAACATAGCGGTTGCAAAGCGGACCATGTCTTTATCAGCGCAGTCGCTGATCCTGAAAGTTCGTTCCGTGGTGGTGATCCATTCCAATGCTGTAACAGCATCTCCGGTTCCATCAAAAGTAACAGCTCCGTTACTTTTGAAGTCCTTAAACCTGCAACCCCTTGATCTGTTAGAAGACCCAGTGTCTTGTCTTTCCTCTTGATCGTCTTGTTGTTGTTCCTTGTTCTTTCGTTTATCGGCCTTTCGTTTTGCCTCGGCCTCATCTCTGGCCCTTAACTGATCAGCAAATGACTGAGCCTGCTCAGCCATTCGTTTGGATTGTAGCTCATTGTTTTGTTCCATGAGAGCTTGCATCATCTGGAACATTTGCTGAGGAGTCATATCGTCTCCTGACATGTTCTGAAATATAACAACTTATATTTAGAACATTTATTTGTAAGTCCTAAGTGTACAGTTACCCTTTGTGTTTCCCCGTGTGCATGTCAATCCTATCTTAGTTCAGATCATTACTTAGAAGTTCATTCTAATATCATAACCTAAGTTTGAGTCCAAGTCCTCGCGGACACTTGAAACCTCAAACTAATGCTCTGATACCAAACTGTGACGTCCTTGTTAATTAATGATATAATTGTAATCTCCAGGATCGACAAACAACCCAATGAATAATCATGATAATTGAAATTGAATACTTAAATTAGAATTAAGCAAATCCACACTAAAGCAATAGAATACATGTCTACAGTGATAAGAGTCTAACTATTACATCAACATAATTGTTTTAGAAGTAGAAATCCCAGCCCAAAGCTATTACATTCAAGTACCAATAGCTACTAAGGTCTCCGGGATATTGATTTGATATGCTTAAGATGAAGGTCCAGCTACACTCTTGCCTTTGCCTGTAAACATGGTGAGTCAACAGTAAGCTAATGCTTAGTGAGATAACAGATTATGCATACAACAAATATTTCTTTACAAACAATGCTTAACCATGGGCAGTGTAAGCCCCATGTATGTGAATATCGGCAGTGTAAGCCTCAGTGTATGTGAAAACCATGCAGTGAAAGCATGGGTTGGCAGTTCAATATGCTGATCGGGGATGTGCCGAACCTGATGGGATACGAGTGGGATGATCAGTCCCCGACAGTGGCCTGCTGTCAGCCCCAGTCCAGGTCGCATCAGATTATGAAGTAATGATCATGCAGTGCAAGCATGATGTAAATAGATGCACTTTCAAATGAACGCAAGCTACATGTGTGTTACATGTCAAGTACGAGTGTGCATCATAACAACAAATCATTTCATGAGTGCCAAATGAAGTATATGAACAACGTGAACATGCCATTGAATGTATAAACATGAATGCAAAAACAATAAATGTTCGAATGACAATCTGTTACTCACAGTGATTGGTATTGTGTGACTTGTTTCTGAATCAATGTGTGTTTTGATAACACCATAATGATCTGTAATGTAAGTGTAATAGTGAACTTGTGTCAGTAATTGCTTAAAACTTGTATTCTGAAAATTAAATGTAATTGGGTTCTGATTTCGGACCACATCCGAATTCGGATGGTCCGAATCACTATGTGTCCGAAATGGGTGTTGGGGTCCGAATTGGGACATGTCCGAAATGTACATGGATCCGAAATGGGTATGGGGATCCGAATTGGGTAAGTTTCCGAAATTAGCTAGTGGTCCGAAATTGAGTATGATCCGAAATTGGGATAGCATCCGAAATTGGCTAGGTCCGAATTGAGTGGTGGTCCGGATTACAATTAGTCCGAAATGGTCATGGGTCCGAAGTAGGTGATGGTCCGAAATGGGTGATCCGAATTCGGATGGATCATCATCCGAGTTCATACATAGAAATTTTCCAACATTTTCCAGAATTATGCTTTTGACCATTTTTGCATGTTTTGAGTCTAATATTGCAAGTGTGAGCTTAAATACACTATTTCAACTTACAATATGTCATTTTTTACCAAAATAACCCATTTATGTTCATTTTTCTTATGAGTTTCGATGAACACACACACGAAAACACACACATATCTTGAAATCACACTTAGAGTTCGAATCTGATTCTGAAATTTTGTATGTTGCATCATCAATACTAGATTTAAACATTTCAACAATAATATACTACATGCATTAACATCTTGAATCAAAATCTTAGGATTCAGTTTCTATAAAATCCCGAACCAAAAACTCCATAATTTATAAGATTGGATGAATCTTACCTCAAAATGTTTGTTGTAGTAGTTATAGTTCCTTCCAAATCACTTGTTTCCAGATTTTTGCACCTTAATTTGATGATTTTCTTGTGTTCTTGAGTTGGAATCCGAGAGAGGGAGAGTAGAGAGAGGATACGGTAGAGAGAGAGAGTAGTGAGAGAGTGTGAGTGAAGAAATGAAGAGTTCCTTTCTTTTATTCTTCATTTTGACTTATTTGCACAATATACCCCTCAACTTCGTATTTTCTCATTTAACTGATAATATGATTATAAATAACTTAAATTAATATAATCATCCAAAAGTACAATAATTAAGTCTTAAAATCGTAAATTACATATATTTGAAAATTTGGGATGTTACAGCATGGGCTCCACCACGCCTATACTTCGTCCGCGAAGTCATGCTGCGCTAAACAAACTTGGGTACTTAGTCTTCATGTCTTCTTCCGATTCCCAAGTGTGATTAGCTCCCCGATGATGCTTCCACTTGACCAGCACCATCCTGATCTCTTTGTTCCGTAGCTTTTTGACTTTTGTCTCCAAAATGCACTCCGGTTCATCAACGAACCTTAGCCGTTCGTCAACCTTAATGTCCGAGTGATCAGTCCATGGTTCCCTCTCGGGCACCAGACTCTTTCTTAAGTATCCTACGTGGAAGACCGGGTGAACTCCTGATAACTCTTTCGGCAAGTCCAAGTGATAGGACTGATTCCCAATTCTTTCTAGTATCTTGAAGGGTCCTATGAATCGAGGTGATAACTTTCCTCGCTTTACGAATCTTGTAACACCTTTCATTGGGGATACCTTCAAGTATACCAAATCGTCCTTTTGAAACTCTATTGCTTTATGACGGCGATCGTGGTAATTCTTTTGCCGATCTTGTGCCGTTTTCATGTACTGCCGAATGAGTTGTATCTTTTCATTGGTTTCTTGTAGCAAAGCAGGACCGGCTATTGGAGTTTCTCCTGTTTCCCTCCAACAGGTTGGAGTCCTACATTTTCTTCCGTATAGAGACTCGAACGGTGCCATCTTGATAGTGGAATGGTAACTATTGTTGTAGGAGAATTCAACCAATGGGAGGTGATCGTCCCAGTTACCACCCAAATCCATGACACAGGCTCTGAGCATGTCTTCGAGAGTTAAAATTGTTCTTTCACTTTGACCATCAGATTGGGGTCTATAGGCAGTACTCATTGCGATACGAGTACCAAGACCGTTTTGTAAAGCAGCCCAGAAATTGGAAGTGAATCTACTATCTCGGTCAGAGACAATAGACTTAGGCACACCATGCCTAATGACAATTTCGTTAACGTAGATCTGGGCAAGACGGTCCAGTGAATAGGTTTCCCGAATGGGAATGAAGTGAGCAGATTTTGTTAATCGATCAACAATGACCCAAATGGCATCATGTTGACGACGCGTCTTGGGCAGCTTCGTTATAAAGTCCATAGTAATATGATCCCACTTCCATTCCGGGATAGGAAGAGGTTGCATACTACCATAGGGCTGTTGATGTTTTGCTTTGACTAGACGACATGTTCTGCACCTTTCAACATACTGACCGACATCTCTTTTCAATCCTGGCCACCAGAAGTCGGCCTTCAGGTCGTTGTACATTTTTGTGCTGCAAGGATGGATTGAGAATTTAGATTGATGAGCCTCCTCGAGTTTTACATCTCTCATGTTCTCGAACTTGGGAACCCACACTCTGCCATACACACCCTTTAGTCCAGTTCCATCATCTTGCATTAATGGCAACTGAATTCTGATATCTTCGTCTTTAACATTCTCTTCTTTTAGGGCCTGTAACTGAGCAGCCCTAACATCATCTATAATAGTTGACGTCAGTATTGTGGGAGTCAAGGCATAGCAGTATGCCTTGCAGTATGCTTTTCGACTTAGAGCATCGGCCACTACGTTGGCCTTCCCTGGATGATAGAGAATCTCACAGTCGTAATCTTTTATCAGCTCCATTGACCTTCTTTGCCTCATATTCAAGTCCTTCTGACTGAATATATACTTTAAACTCTTGTGATCAGTGTAGAGCTGACACTTGGTTCCGTACAAATAGTGTCTCCATAACTTGAGAGCGAAAGTCACAGCAGTTAGCTCTAGATCATGAGTAGAGTAGTCTTTCTCATGTGGTTTGAGTTGTCTAGAGCATAAGCTATGACGTTTCCTCTTTGCATTAGTACCGCACCCAAACCCATGCCTGATGCATCTGTGTAGACTACGAAGTCTTTGTTCCCTTCAGGCAGGGCTAACACTGGTGCTTCACTTAGCAGATTCTTCAAGTTGTCAAATGCCATTTGCTGTTCTTCTCCCCAAAAGAAGGTCGCGTTCTTGCGAGTAAGCTTTGTTAGCGGAACGGCGATCTTTGAGAAGTCTTTGATGAATCGGTGGTAGTAACCAGCCAATCCCAGAAAACTCCGAATCTCTGAGGCGTTGTGGGGTGATTCCCAGTTCTGGATAGCTTCGATCTTTGCAGGATCAACAGCAATCCCAGCACCAGATATCACGTGCCCCAAGAATTGGATCTGAACTGAATATTGAGTAAGTACAAGCTAACACCGAGTTTATGATTAAGTATAAGGATCATGAAATTGTTTGGAATGTTGAGACGTACCTGCCTCAACCAGAATTCACACTTAGAGAATTTGGCATAAAGTCGCTCTTTGCGTAGCAACTCTAGTAATTCTCTCAGATGTGTAGCATGATCCTCTTTGGTCTTTGAATATATGAGAATGTCATCGATGAACACGATGACCGATTTGTCAAGCATTGGTCGGCAGACTCGATTCATGAGATCCATGAAAGCAGCCGGCGCATTTGTAAGACCGAATGGCATTACCAGAAACTCGTAGTGTCCGTAACGAGTTCTGAAAGCCGTCTTTGGAATATCATCCGGGTGTACTTTGAGTTGGTGGTAACCCGAACGAAGATCAATCTTCGAGAAGTAACTTGCGCCTTGTAACTGGTCGAAGAGATCATCAATCCGGGGCAATGGGTATTTGTTTTTTATTGTGACTTTGTTGAGTTCTCGATAGTCGATGCACATTCGCAATGTGCCATCTTTCTTTTTGACAAACAGAACAGGAGCACCCCAAGGAGATGAACTTGGGCGGATAAAACCTTTGTCAAGTAGCTCCTGTAACTGCTTCATCATTTCCTGCATTTCAGCAGGAGCTAAACGGTACGGAGCCTTTGCTATTGGAGCAGCTCCAGAAATGAGGTCAATGCGGAATTCCACTTGGCGATCAGGTCGCAATCCCGAGATATCTTCTGGAAAGACATCTGGAAATTCAGAAACGACGGAAACGGTAGAAGGAGATTGAACTTCAGCCTTTGCATCGACAGCGTAGGCTAAGTAAGCAGAACAACCCTTGGCAACGTGCTTTCGGGCTTTTGCAATTGAAATAAGGCATAAGTCGCCTTTGTGTCTATCACCATAGAATGCATATGTCTCGGCCCTCGGGAGTGGTAATCTTGATCATTCTTTTCTTGCAAACGATTTGGGCCTCATTGTGAACCAACCAATCCATACCTACTATGACATCAAACTCCCCAAACTCCATAGGGATTAGATCTATGTTGAATACTACGTCTTCTACCAATAATGTACAATTCCTATACACTTTGTCTGCTTTTACTAACATATTGCTAGCAGTTTCTATGTCAAGTACAAATTGTAATTTCGAAGTAGGCATATTGAATTGACGAGCAAATGTAGTGAAGACAAACGAACGATTTGCTCCAGAGTCAAATAGTACACGTGCAGGAATTGAATTAACATAGAACGTACCAGTGACCACTTCCGGGTCATCCTTTGCTTCTTCAGCTGTGATTTGGAACGCCCTTGTTGGAGCCCTTTGAGATTGATCCCTGCGAGCCGTGGAAGCTACAGAAGATCTTGCTGTTGATTGTGGAGCATTCTGATCTCGTGGGGGTTTCGGGCAGTCCCTTGAAAAATGGTCAAGCCTGTGGCAATTGTAGCATGCATCATCTTTTCGTGGACAATGCTCCCAGTGATGGCCTTTCTGCCCACAGCAGAAACAATACATATCCTGAGTCTTGCACTACCCAGAGTGCGCTTTTCTGCATCGTCTGCAGTCCCTCATTTCAGAATTGGCCGAAAAGGCCCTTCCCTTCTTGGGTGATGAAGATTGTTGATGAGATTGGGGAGAGAATCGGGAGGATCCAGACTCCCGCTGCCTTTTTGGCGGCGACGGTTGACTCGGTGTTGCGGCGGCTGAACCAATGACATATCCGGATAACAGGACAATCTGCTCCACATTCCGAGCAGCCTCGAGTAATCCAGCAAACGTTGTATACCGAACCCCACTCATGGTTCGGCGAATCTCATAATCTAGTCCGGCCTCAAACCGGGCTATTTTTCTCTCTTCCGTGTCAACTTGATGCGGTGCGAACAGACTTAATCGGGTGAACTCAACGGCATATTGTGTAACCGTTTTCGTTCCCTGAGTTAAGTTCAGGAATTTTGCCTCGAGACGTCGCTTCTCGTCGGCTGGACAGTACTGTTGAGAAAACACTTCCTTAAACTCGCTCCATGACATGTGTGACACTACCTCCATCGTCAACACATGTGTCATTGCGTCCCACCACATAACAGCGTCCCTTGCAAACATAGCGGTTGCAAAGCGGACCATGTCTTTATCAGCGCAGTCGCTGATCCTGAAAGTTCGTTCCGTGGTGGTGATCCATTCCAATGCTGTAACAGCATCTCCGGTTCCATCAAAAGTAACAGCTCCGTTACTTTTGAAGTCCTTAAACCTGCAACCCCTTGATCTGTTAGAAGACCCAGTGTCTTGTCTTTCCTCTTGATCGTCTTGTTGTTGTTCCTTGTTCTTTCGTTTGTCAGCCTTTCGTTTTGCCTCGGCCTCATCTCTGGCCCTTAACTGATCAGCAAATGACTGAGCCTGCTCAGCCATTCGTTTGGATTGTAGCTCATTGTTTTGTTCCATGAGAGCTTGCATCATCTGGAACATTTGCTGAGGAGTCATATCGTCTCCTGACATGTTCTGAAATATAACAACTTATATTTAGAACATTTATTTGTAAGTCCTAAGTGTACAGTTACCCTTTTGTCCCCGTGTGCATGTCAATCCTATCTTAGTTCAGATCATTACTTAGAAGTTCATTCTAATATCATAACCTAAGTTTGAGTCCAAGTCCTCGCGGACACTTGAAACCTCAAACTAATGCTCTGATACCAAACTGTGACGTCCTTGTTAATTAATGATATAATTGGAGCAATCACCAGGATCGATAAACAACCCAATGAATAATCATGATAATTGAAATTGAATACTTAAATTAGAATTAAGCAAATCCACACTAAAGCAATAGAATACATGTCTACAGTGATAAAAGTCTAACTATTACATCAACATAATTGTTTTAGAAGTAGAAATCCCAGCCCAAAGCTATTACATTCAAGTACCAATAGCTACTAAGGTCTCCGGGATATTGATTTGATATGCTTAAGATGAAGGTCCAGCTACACTCTTGCCTTTGCCTGTAAACATGGTGAGTCAACAGTAAGCTAATGCTTAGTGAGATAACAGATTATGCATACAACAAATATTTCTTTACAAACAATGCTTAACCATGGGCAGTGTAAGCCCCATGTATGTGAATATCGGCAGTGTAAGCCTCAGTGTATGTGAAAACCATGCAGTGAAAGCATGGGTTGGCAGTTCAATATGCTGATCGGGGATGTGCCGAACCTGATGGGATACGAGTGGGATGATCAGTCCCCGACAGTGGCCTGCTGTCAGCCCCAGTCCAGGTCGCATCAGATTATGAAGTAATGATCATGCAGTGCAAGCATGATGTAAATAGATGCACTTTCAAATGAACGCAAGCTACATGTGTGTTACATGTCAAGTACGAGTGTGCATCATAACAACAAATCATTTCATGAGTGCCAAATGAAGTATATGAACAACGTGAACATGCCATTGAATGTATAAACATGAATGCAAAAACAATAAATGTTCGAATGACAATCTGTTACTCACAGTGATTGGTATTGTGTGACTTGTTTCTGAATCAATGTGTGTTTTGATAACACCACAATGATCTGTAATGTAAGTGTAATAGTGAACTTGTGTCAGTAATTGCTTAAAACTTGTATTCTGAAAATTAAATGTAATTGGGTTCTGATTTCGGACCACATCCGAATTCGGATGGTCCGAATCACTATGTGTCCGAAATGGGTGTTGGGGTCCGAATTGGGACATGTCCGAAATGTACATGGATCCGAAATGGGTATGGGGATCCGAATTGGGTAAGTTTCCGAAATTAGCTAGTGGTCCGAAATTGAGTATGATCCGAAATTGGGATAGCATCCGAAATTGGCTAGGTCCGAATTGAGTGGTGATCCGGATTACAATTAGTCCGAAATGGTCATGGGTCTGAAGTAGGTGATGGTCCGAAATGGGTGATCCGAATTCGGATGGATCATCATCCGAGTTCATACATAGAAATTTTCCAACATTTTCCAGAATTATGCTTTTGACCATTTTTGCATGTTTTGAGTCTAATATTGCAAGTGTGAGCTTAAATACACTATTTCAACTTACAATATGTCATTTTGTACCAAAATAACCCATTTATGTTCATTTTTCTTATGAGTTTCGATGAACACACACACTAAAACACACACATATCTTGAAATCACACTTAGAGTTCGAATCTGATTCTGAAATTTTGTATGTTGCATCATCAATACTAGATTTAAACATTTCAACAATAATATACTACATGCATTAACATCTTGAATCAAAATCTTAGGATTCAGTTTCTATAAAATCCCGAACCAAAAACTCCATAATTTATAAGATTGGATGAATCTTACCTCAAAATGTTTGTTGTAGTAGTTATAGTTCCTTCCAAATCACTTGTTTCCAGATTTTTGCACCTTAATTTGATGATTTTCTTGTGTTCTTGAGTTGGAATCCGAGAGAGGGAGAGTAGAGAGAGGATACGGTAGAGAGAGAGAGTAGTGAGAGTGTGAGTGAAGAAATGAAGAGTTCCTTTCTTTTATTCTTCATTTTGACTTATTTGCACAATATACCCCTCAACTTCGTATTTTCTCATTTAACTGATAATATGATTATAAATAACTTAAATTAATATAATCATCCAAAAGTACAATAATTAAGTCTTAAAATCGTAAATTACATATATTTGAAAATTTGGGATGTTACATGTTTTGACACTTTAATTGTAGAAACTCAATGTTGGTACACCCTGTGTGACGATAGCAGTCTAAGTTGTGTTAACATTTTGTGTAAGTCATTAAATATTAACTGGTGTTTGATATATGTGATTTTATGTGTTAGTATTTATTGTTTGTATGTTTGAACTTGGTGTAACGTGTTACAAGAAGTTCAAACATAAAGTTCAAAGATTAAATCAAACGTAAGTTAAAACATGTATTCAAATAGAAGTTTGACAGGAGAAATTCGAATTTAGTATACATTCGAATTTAACATAGAAGGTAAATTCGAATTTGTCATGTGGACAAAGTCGAATGGGCCTGGTTCGAGTTTGTCCCATGAAAAACTCGAATGGGTCTCTATAATTAGGGATTAACTCGAATGATTAGTAGACTTTTGCAGATTTCGTGTGAGTGATTAGCAGAAGGCGATCTCGAGTTTATCAGCAAATAGTGTGTGTTTTCGGAGAGAATCATCGCGTAGGTTCGTTCGTAGTCGTTCGTACAACGCCGTGGTAGTCTCCGTGTTTCGTGTGAGTGATATGTCCGTCAAGCCTCTAACGAGGATTCCGCACTCGTTGGTGTGTGTCGCGTCTAGATAGATCTACAGTGTCAAGACCTTACAAGTGGTATCAGAGCCAACGGGGTGTTCTTGGTGTTCTTAGTGTTCATAAGATACATCCTAGGTTTCTTGACGTTTTAGACGGTGAATATCACGTATTTTTGATGTTTTTGAGCTTATCAAATTAGATTCCGGGAAATACTTTGTTGTAGTTCACGTTTTTGATCAAAATCAATATTTTTACTTGTAAAAATATTGATTTAATCGGAAAAACTTGAAAAACTCGAGGTATTAGCCGTTTTTCGAATTTGAGGCGCTCGAATTTGTTAAGGAGAAATTAGGGTGTGATCATTTTCAAGTTTGACCAAAATACGCTCCTTTCGAGACTGTTTAAAGTTTGATTCGAAATTGGCCATTTCGAATTTGCTTGGATCTTCGACTTTATACTAAAGTCGAATCATTGACTTCGAATTTAAAAGGACCTTCGATTTTAAGAGGACCTTCGAGTTTCAGAGGACTTTCGAGATTAGTGACCTTCGAATTTGTCATCAAGTTCGAATTTAGCTGGATTTAACAACTTAATTCGAATTCAATCCCAAATAGGTTTAAATTTAATTAAATTCGAATTTACCCAAATTCGAAAGAATTAATTTAAATTAATTTCGAATTAAACTAATTAAGTTTCAATTCATATATATTCAAAACAATGTCAAGCCTGCAAAGGTTTATGGAGATGGATAGTGAGGTTGGGAAAGCAAATTCTCCGCCAAAGTTGATGAAACTTGAAGATTATTACTGGTGGAAGGATCGGTTTGCCAACTTCGCGCGATTTAATGATATGAGAATGTGGATCTGTATCGACGAGGGATACATTCCACCTACTGCAGAGGTTGAAGGTCGTCAACGAGTCTTATCATATTCAAAGATGAAAGATGAAGATAAGAAAGTTTATGAGGCTGAAAACCGTGCATTCTCTGTCATTCGGATGGCATTACCTCAGTAAATACTACATACCTTTCGTAATCAGAAGACATCAATAGAGCTATGGGATGCCTTAGAGAAACGGTGTGAGGGTAACCCGAGGGTTAGAAAGAATCGGATGGAGATGCTCAAGCAGCAGTTTGCTATCTTCAAAGTATTGAAGAATGAAAAGCTGGAAGAGAATATCACACGATTCTATCATCTGCTAACTGAGCTAGACAACCATGACGTGGAGTATAGTGAAACTGAGAAGAATAACAAGCTTCTGGATGCTTTACTGGCCAAATGGGAGATTTATGTGGCCTTAATAAAGCATGATGAAGACAAATACTATACTCTGTCTCTAGAGAATGTTGTAGGAACGCTGAGGGCGTATCACTTTGAGCTGTTAAAGAAGGAAACAGATTATGATCAAGTTCAAGATCCGGCCATGTACTTTGGGAAAACAAAACCTTCAGTGTCAGCTGAATTGAAGACAGCTACAACTTTCTTCATGAGAGAGACTTCGTCATCGGCTGAGACAGAACACTCACAGAGTAGGGCTTTCTTAAGGTTTGCTAAACCAGAAGAAAAGCAACATCAGGCTACACCGGTATCTACATCTCAAGGATATTCAAAGATGCATATGAGTGCAAAATCGGCTGAAGACCATCTGAATCTGTTGGCTTCATTCGTGGCCGCGTATGGCAATTGCGTTCAGGGCAAAATAAACGATCATGCGCTTTGGGATGAGGATTACGATCAGGTAGACCCTGATGATCTTGAAGAGATGGATCTGCAATGGCAACTGGCCATGGTAACTCAGAGAGTTAAGAGATTCATCAAAAGGACGGGAAGAAATCTGAATGTTAGTAACAATAGGGTTGGATTCGATAAGTCCAAGGTTAAATGTTACAATTGTCAAGGGTTAGGACACTTCGCTAGAGAGTGTCAGAGACCAAAAGTTGAGAACTAACAGGGACAGTATCAGAATCAACAGGGACAGTATCAGAACCAATCACAAGGGCGATATCTTCCAAGTAGTTCTACCAGTCAAGCGAATATAGCTGGTCTATTATCCAATGTCACATCAGACAGACAGCTTGATGGAACTTATGACTGGAGCACGTATCCAGAGTCGAACGCTAGAGCCTTTATGGCTGAAGTGACTGAGACTGGAAGTGAAGGGGCAGAGGAAATCACAAGGGACGGCAATCAGAATGAAAGCAGTCTGATGTGGGTAGAGAAGTCAGATGATCAACCAATTCTGGAGTTTGCCGCTCAGATGGCCAACGTAGAATCAGATCATACCAAGGTAAGTCTGAACTTTTCTCTTTTCCATGAGTTGTGTGTTTTATGTGCTACATCTAACGATAGGTTAAATTTAGTACTAGAATCACATCAAACCTTATCCGCTCAAAATGAATTGTTAAAAACGGATAATGCTAGCCTAGAAGATATAAAGCAAGATCTTAGGGATAAGCTAAAGGCTGATGCACAAGATGTTATAGTTCTAAAGGACAAACTGAGCGAACGGTGTGTTAGGTTAGAACTCATTTATGAACATGTTGAGGCATTAACCAAGGAGCTTAAAACCAAAGACATAGAGCTAGCTGAATATCTAAGGTAAAGGTAGCTGAGGTAAACAGTAAACTTTAAAAGTTTAGGAACTCATCTCTTAACCTAGGGAAAATTTTGGATGCACAACGTCAATCTAAGAAGCCTGTAGGTCTAGGATATCATGAGAGTCCTCCACCTTTCAATGACAATTATGTACCTCAACCTCATGAGAAAACTGAGAAATCAGTTGACTCAGAGGAACTACCGGAACCAGTGTCTGAACCTGTAAAGCAAAATGAAACTAAGGTGACTGATAATTCTATCAAGATTAAGAAAGTTAAATTTGTGCCATCCTCTAGTGAAAAACCTGTAGGACAACACAAAATTGACTTTAATGATCAGGATGATGAACCAGTCTCTATTGTGGAACCAAGAGAACCAGACACTAGTGAGACAGCTAAATCAAAGGGCGCACACAAAAAGTCAATTGATAAAATGTCTTGCTTTAGATGTCACGAAAGAGGGCATGTTACTTCTAGCTATCTGCATAGGAAAGTAGATACTACACCTAAGATGGAAAGCCAGAACAATCTAAGCCTTCTACAAGTGTTGCAAGAACTAGTAGTTCTCAGAATACCGAGAAAACTGTGCAACCTGCACCAAAATCTGCTGTGAAACAAATACCGGTGTCAGGTCGACCAAAAGAATTGATTAGGACTAATTCACCAAATAGATTCGTTAATCAATCTAGGTCAGGACCACAACAGAACTATAAGAGTACCACACCTAGCAGGTCACACACTCCTATTAGACATCAAACACTGGGTAGAGCTCAGGGATATCAATCGGAATTGCCATATAATCGTAATTATTCAAGAGCTCCCCAGCAAATGCCTACACAAAGGCAAAGAGTGAACTTAAATCACTCGACACCACAACAAACTCCAGCTCAAAAACCCAAGTCACCTGAAAGGAGAGATGGGTTTTTGAAAGAGTTTAAGTATGTGGACGAGAATGGTATTACCAAGTCAGTTATGGCTTGGGTTCCCCGTGATAACTAACTTATTTTCTTTCATGTGCAGGAGATAACTACAGGTCCAAACAACAAATGGTTCGTCGACAGTGGTTGCTCCAGGCACATGACAGGGGAGAGAAGTCTACTAGCAGACTTGAAGGGAGGGAATCGGGGCTTTGTATCATTCGCTGGTAATAAAGGAGGGAATATCACTGGTACTGGAGTGGTCACTAATGGGACGATCAAATTGGATCAAGTTTATCACGTTGATAAACTGGTTCATAATCTCATTAGTGTATCTCAAATCTGTGATAAGAAGAACTCAGTATTATTCACTGATACTGAGGCGTTAGTGCTAAAACCGGGGTTCAAAATACCTGAAGAGTGGATACTGATGATGGCTCCAAGGAAGAATGACTTGTACATGCTCGATATGAACAAGCCGGAATCTTAGATGAGACCAATCTATCTGCTATCTAAAGCTTCAGAGACTGAGTCAGTTTTATGGCACAGACGCATGGCACACTTGCACCTGAGAAAGATGAACTATATTACGAAAAATGGACTGGTGCAAGGTGTTCCTATGAAGAGTTTTCATTTCGAGGATAAGTGTCTACCGTGCAAGAGAGGAAAACAACACAAGAAGGCACACAAGTCCAAGACTAAGAACTCCATCACTGCCACATTCGATTTGTTGCATATGGACCTCTTCGGACCAATCAACAAAAGGAGTATAGGTGGTAGTTGATACTGTTTAGTTATTACTGACGATTACTCACGTTTTTCTTGGGTTTTCTTTCTTGGTACAAAGGACGAGACGGCTGCTAAGCTCATCGAATTCTTTGACAAAGTGGAGAATTCATATGGAACAAGGGTTAAACGACTTCGCAGTGATAACGGAACAGAGTTCAAAGACACAGTAATTGGTGTATATTGCCTATCAAAGGGCATAGTGCATGAATTTCGTGCACCTTATGAGCCACAACAAAATGGGGTGGCCGAACGGAAAAACAGGACATTGATTGAGGCAGCATGAACCATCTTATCGGATTCAAAGCTTCCTACCATGTTTTGGGGGGAGGCAGTGAATACCGCATGCCATGTTTTAAACCGGGTCCTTACTGTCAAATCTTTGAACAAAACCTGTTATGAAGTTTTGAATAAAAGGCCAACTAATTTAACTGGCTTCGAACCTTTTGGGGTACCATGTACTTTAATGAAAACAAAACATCAACCTAAGTTTGGTGAAAAGGCTGACGAAGGATACTTCCTAGGTTATGTGCCAAACTCACCAAACAAACGGGTTTTTAATAAATCTAATGGTACAGTAGAGATTGTGTATAACATAGATGTCACAAGTTATACACATGAACCCCAAACTGGTCCAGAATGGTTATTTGATTATGACAAATTTTTTGAGTCATTTAACATTCCTTTGGATGAAAATGCAGGTACTATCGAAAAGGACATGTGGTCATTAAATCTGAATGACGAGGGTCATAGCTTTCCGAGGACCACTTTTCAAACAACATCCGAGCCTACATCAACTGACGATAAATCTGAAGTTACTGATTCTGAAGTGCCTACAGACGAAAATCAGACAACTACTTCTAACTCTGAGGAAAATGTCCACGAGGAAGAAAATGTGGAGTCTGAAGTCGTTCCCCCGTTAGGAGAGATAGGATCTAATTTGGGAGATAATCTGAGAGTTGACGAGATAGAGACATCTAGGATCAACAGGAACCATCATATAGAAAGCATCATAGGAAATCCCAATGCGGGTGTGAGGACTAGGAGTAGTTTAAATAACAACACAGTGTTGTTGTCGATGATAAATGACTCCGAGGCCTTTCATACTTGCCTCTATTCATGCTTTATCTCGCAAGTAGAGCCGAAAAACGTGCAGATGGCACTAAAAGATAACTCTTGGGTTGAGGCGATGCAGGAAGAACTGTCACAATTTTGGAAACTAGAAGTGTGGGAGTTAGTTCCATTACCTCGAGGAGAAGTTGCAATAGGAACCAAATGGGTTTTTAAGTGCAAGAGATATGAACGGGGTATAGTCACTCGCAACAAAGCAAGGTTAGTTGTAAAGGGTTTCAACCAAGAGGAAGGAATCGAATACAATGAGGTGTTCGCGCTAGTAGCAAGGTTGGAAGCAACTCGTTTGTTTCTTGCTTTTGCTTCCTTCAAGGGTTTAAGGTTTATCAACTAGGTGTTAAGAGTGCTTTCCTTTATGGGAAAGTGAAGGAACTGGTGTATGTGGAACAGCCGCCCGGGTTTACAGATCCGAAATATCCAGACAGAGTATATCGATTAGATAAGGCTCTGTATGGATTGCATCAAGCACCAAGGGCGTGGTACGAGACTCTATCCAACCATCTGTTAGAAAATGGGTTTGAAAGAGGAAGGATAGACAGTACGCTGTTCGTGAAGCGAAAAGGAGAACATTTCATCTTGGTACAAGTGTACGTCGATGATATCATCTTTGGATCATCAGATGAGCAAATGTTCAAGGATTTTGAAAAGGTGATGAAGTCAAAGTTCGAGATGAGTGCAATGGGGGAGTTGAACTTCTTTCTGGGATTGCAAGTTGACCAGAAGAAGGAGGGCATGTTTATCCATCAGACGAAGTATGTCTACGACATATTAGAGCGCTTCGGGATGGAAGGGACAAAACTGACAGCTCATTTCAGCACGCCGATTCGAGTGAATCACAATCTCGGACCGGGTACTGAAAGTGATACCGATGTGGATCCGACGTTATATCGGGCCATGATTGGGTCACTTATGTATTTAACTGCTTCTAGACCTGATATTATGTTTGTTGTTTGTATTTGTGCAAGGTTTCAAGATAATCCGAAAGAGATGCACATGAAAGCTGTGAAGCGGATTCTACGATACCTCAAGTCGAAACCGAAGCTGGGACTTTGGTACCACGCGGAGGGCGATCTGGAATTGGAGGCGTTCACGGATTCAGACTACGGAGGATGCAGCTTGACGCGCAAGTCAACAACTGGAGGTTGTCAGTTCCTAGGAGGGAGACTCGTTTCCTGGCAATGCAAGAAACAGACGTCGGTAGCCGTGTCAACGTGCGAGGCCGAATATGTTGCTGCTGGTAGTTGCTATTCACAGGTTCTGTGGATACAACAACAATTGCGGGATTACGGTTTGACTTACACTCATACTCCTAATAGGATAGATAACCAGTCAACAATTGCTATTACTAATAATCCAGTTAAGCATAATAAAACCAAGCACATAGACATAAGACATCATTTTATTCGTGATTGTGCTGAAAAGAACTTAATCAAGCTGGTAAAAGTGGCAACAGATGATAATAATGCTGATTTATTTACCAAAGGTTTTGGTAAGTCACGTTTTGAGTATTTGATTCAACTAAACGGAATGCGTAATCCAGAGTGAGTTGACCTTAGTAGAGTTTTATTTCTTTTTATAGTAAGTTTAGTAGCTTAGTATAGTTTCCTTTTATAGTAAGTGTGGTAACTTAGGATAGTTTCCTTTTATAGTAAGTTAGTAGGCTATTATATTTTCTTACTTTTACTTATGAAAAACAAAAGAAAAAAAGAGAGAAAACCATAAAAAGTTCAAAAAAAAGAGAATATCAGAAAAAGAGTTAAAGTCTTTGATGCATAGGTTCAAAGTGACGAAAATTAGCACAGTTAATACAAGCTCTAAGTGTTTAGCTTTCACACATAATGCACCTTAAATTCTAAGTGTTATACATCATCCAGTTTGATATGTTGGTAGGCATAATACATATAGGGAGTCTCAAGGCTAATAAAATATTCAAGGAAAAGTCAAACGTGTCACTGACTTAGATGTATGACCAATTGGTCTTAATTTTTATGTTAGAGACATACAGACTTTGATTCTAAATGAGGTATGCAAACTTTCTGGGGATGTATAGCAACATCAGATACATCTTAAAGAAATGGAAAAAATAGAAAAATCATACTGAGTTAAGAGTCAAAACAAGTAACTCTGTTGTACGTAAGTACAGACCTGTTGCCTCTGTTTTGATTCGAGTTAGCAAGATAAGTCGCTTTGTTGTACTTCGGTATAGACCTGTCACCACTGTCTTGCTAGCTTTAAAAATAAACCTTAAGACAAACCAAGACACTTTGTTGTATATAAATACAGACCTGTGTCTGATGTTTGCCTTTTAAAGGAAGTTTGCAATACCAAAAAGTTATAATCATTGTGTGTTTGCCTTGATCATAAAAGTATGTCTATGTATGAGTCACGTAAGGTAATTTCTTGATAAATAAAAAGGCCAAGGGATATCCCGAAGTGTAACATGTTTAAAGGGAAAATAATACCAACAATCGACTAGAAATGTATGTCAAGACAAACAATCAAAGGAATCAAAAATTCCTAAGTGTGAAAGTTTGAATACTGAAAGTGCGTATTTGACACCGCTATCTGATTGAACCTTTCTTTGACTATACTCGTAAAAAAAAATAGTCTGTTAAGTGTTTAAGTTGTAAATTTTTCAAATAAAGTAGATTAGTCTAAGTTTAATTTTTATTCACAATTTTAACTTTAATTTATTTTTAACTTATTTATTTTTATTTTTATTTTTACTTATGAAAAGGGTCAAGATTACTGAGGGTGCATTCCTAGTTGAATAAAATAAACATTGCGTGAAAATCTTGTGCTTAGGGTAAATGATCTGGCATAGTTTATTCTGTTACACGAAAAAGTTGAATTTAATTCAAAGATTTTCGAAATTTTCAAAATTTTCAAGTTACATTCGAGTTTAACCCAAAATCTAATATACATTCGAATTTGGCATTAAAGTCGAAAGATGTCACAAACTCGAAGGTGGTTTAGTATAAATAGGTCAACAGTGACAAATCATTAATCACCTACATTCGAAATTGAGTATTCGAGTTTATTCAGAGAGCTTCGAGTTTATTCCTTCGACTTTGCCGTTTTTCGAGTTTCATACTATTTCTCGAGTGTTTGTCCTTTTGTGTTCGAGACTACTAACAAATCTAGGTATAATCAACAGCGTTGTACAAGATTTAGGTGGTTTTAGACTCAATTTGAGCCAAAATTAACGGATTTTGAGGTTTTAAAGGTGTGAAGTTTGTATTTCAAAATAACAAACTTTGAACCGGTGAAACATCAAATTGATTACATATATCTTTGATTAGAACCTATTAGGACTAATGGATGTATTTTTCAGAGTCAAAAATGGTTGAAATCTTGGATTTTTGTTATCACTCAAACCGACATGTTCGAATTTGATCTTGTTTCTCGAATTTAATCGTGGATTCGAGTTTGTCATTAAACTCGAAGCAGCCAATAAATTCGAAACTAGGGTTGTTTCGAACATGTCATTTGAGTTTGCCATTATATTCGAATTATTTGCTTAATATTAGAATCAAACTTGTAGAAATTCATATGTGTTGGATTTTGTACTTACACAAGTTCAAAATAAGACAAATTTGAATTTAAACAAGTTTATGTCTAAATGGATAATTCTAATATTTTATATACTTTATTGTGCAGATATGACAGATAGAGTTTTTTTTCCAAAGCATAATATGGTCATTTCTCCGGACCATGAGATACCTGAGGCTCAAGCATACTGCCAAATGGTGGATTTTTTTGGTTGATTCAAGGATTTCGTATGCTCTGTCGCATAACATTCAGATCGTAATCCCATATGTTAGAGAATTTTGGGAAAATTTACAAGTCGACTGTACGGTTATTCCTACAATATTAAGGACAAGGATTGCTGGACACCCTCTAGTGTTTTCAGCTGACGTATTGCGCAGAGTGCTGCAGCTAGGCTCTCCATAGCAAGAGAATGGGCCGATTGACTTTCCGTTAGCAATCAGGCAAGCAACTTTTATCAGAATGAGATATAGTTTGGATGTGACTAAGTCCTCTTACATGAAGAGTGGGCTGATAGGGCAATGGCGATATCTCGTGCACGTCTTTATGGTGTGTTTTGCTGCCAAGAAAGCAGGATTCGATTATATCGTTTCGAAGATTCAGTCAGGGATGATAGCGCTGGTCTACAATCAGAGATTCAGCTTTTCAGAAATGTTCTTTGCAGAGTTCGTTCATCAAATAACGGCTCCGGCACGAGAGAGGTTTTTGTTATATCCGAGATTTGTCATGATGCTGATAAGACACTTCCTGCCGAACTTGCCGCAACTTAACGATCTTCAAAGTGTTGCGGTTATTGATAAAAGGATATTTGCAGATTGCCAAGCACACAGAGGTGCTTTGGCTAGGCCGGTAGAGGCACCACTTTTCGGTGCAGTCATTAATCAGGATTTTCAAGTCCCCGAAGATGCCAACTGGGCAGGGGAAGTTCAAATGCCACAGCAGCCGCAACAACGACAACAGCAGCAACCGCAACAGCCAAGGCCTCAGCAACAAAGGAGGAGGCAACGACCATCAGCGAGACAAACTCAGGCAGCTAGGCCTTCAACAAGTCAAATACGGTAGCCAGAGGAAGCTGGTCCTTCTAGTGTAGCACCCGTCTCTGATCCGAGGCTCGAAACATTAGAAGAAATTTTGGCATCTGGACCCAATGCCAATGAGGAAATTACTGCTGAGCTTGTTGGAAATATCTTCGAGCCTCCAACTGGGGAAGTTGACATTTTTAAGCAGATAGATGAATATGAACCTGAGGCAGCAGTTGAAGCCGAGTCAACTTCAGATTCTGAGTCGGAAGAAGAAGAAATAGAGGTTGAGGCACCAACCACAGTGCCAGAAGATCCGTCTATTCACATAGGCACATATGGGTCGAGGTTAGTAGTGATTGATGAAGAAGATAGAAGAAGAAGAGCTTCGAGGGAGTCAGATGACTCAGATTTTGAGGAAGAAGAAATGACTCTTTTAGAAACAAGGCATAGGGCTAAAAGGCACCGATTTATGCAGGGAGCTTCATCAGCCTCTACTTCTGAGCCAGAAATGCCTACCGTTCACCCATCAGAACCAACATCCATTCCACCACCACCACCACCTGTTCAAACATCCATTCCATCACCAATCATCCCAACTCCCATCCAATCAATTCCATCCACTTCATCAACCTTCACAGATAATCAAAGGTTTTCTGAGCTCAGGAGCAAGGTTGACTTCCAGGAAGTCCAAATCTTTCAGTTAACCAAAGTTATCGGGGAAATACAGGCGCATAACGCAAATGTTGACAAAGATAATGCTGAGTTGAAGAAATATGTTGGAATGATTGAGGAAGAGAATCTGGAGCTTAAAACTTTTGTTGCAGATCAAGCTGCAGAAATCAGAACAATGAGGTCCCTTATTGAGGAGCTATTGAAAAATCTAAAAGCTCAGGGGGAGACAAGTTGTAGAGATGAAGAGGAGCAGCAAAGGGAAGGTGATGACGATGGCAATGATCCCAATGCACCAAAAGAGAGTAAGCCAGTAGATTTTCCTGCTGCTCTATATGCCGAAGTTCAGGGGGAGCCTAGTCAAAGTGGTGTTGAAGGAGGAGAAGGAGGTGAGGCTGGTTCTTCAAAGACTCATGAATGTGATATGATAGACGCCTTGAGAGATATTGAGGAAGAAATAATGGATTTTGATTTTGAAGAGGAGATAGAGGAGTTGAGGAAGGAGAATTCGTACCGGAGGATATAGTTGATTGGAGATCTGATGATGAAATGATAGAAGACGAGGACGACAATGTCAACGAAGTGATTGTTAATTCACAGCCTATCACGGAGTTATATGTGCGAGATAATCACAATGTGATTGATATAGACGAGATCAAAATATCCTCGGTCGAAGACTCTGAACTTGAAGCAGCAGAATAGGAGCCATCCAGGGCTGATTTAATGAAACTGTGGTTCAAGAAAGAAGAAAAGAAAGAAAAGCCGAAGATGAAGTAAAAGATGAGAATTCTTGGGGCAGAAAGTCTCTCCGGAAGTATTATCAGCTGGTTCTCTGACAGAGAACTGCAGCTATTCATTCTGAAGAGGAGTGATGGACTGTAGTACCTGAGGCGGACACTTAAAGTATTTAATACATTGCCAAAGGTAGAAGTAAAGGAGTTAGCATGGAAAGAACTGATCAATATCGGTGAGGACCCGTATGCTGAGGTTATAGCCAAGATAATAAGAAAAGAGGGCCGTTCTGGAAAGTTTGAAAGACTTAAGCCGAGATCAGGTTAAAGAATAGAAGATGAGACAAGAATAGACCCCCATACGGGAAGGCCATGGGCTAGAATGGTGTATAAGCCCGTCAGGTGTCTAAAGAAGGTGCCAATGAAGTCTATGCCGCAAGATGTTCTCAGTAACATGAAGTGGTGGTACATAGATAATGATATCGCTGAAGCTGTAATGGAGGATACACAGGACAAAGTAATTTTGAGAGTTTATGATCCACTGCACTTAATAAATCTATCGAAGGACGACTTGAAGATGCTGAATGATCAACCTATCTTTTTTCATGAAGGATGGAGGTCTGACGCCAGGAAGTACCAGAAGGTAGTAAAGGTTTGTATAGATGCAGGGCTATATGCAGGTAGCAGTCTATATAGTGCTAGTACCTAATCAAAATGTAAATAGTTAGAAGCTATCGTCAAGGGGGAGTCTGTTGGTACACCCTGTGTGACGATAGCAGTCTAAGTTGTGTTAACATTTTGTGTAAGTCATTGAATATTAACTAGTGTTTGATATATGTGATTTTATGTGTTTGATATTTATTGTTTGTATGTTTGAACTTGGTGTAACGTGTTACAAGAAGTTCAAACATAAAATTCAAAGATTAAATCAAACGTAAGTTAAGACATGTATTCAAATAGAAGTTTGACAGGAGAAATTCGAATTTAGTACACATTCGAATTTAACATAGAAGGTAAATTCGAATTTGTCATTTGGACAAATTTGAATGGGCCTTGGGCCTGGTTCGAGTTTGTCCCATGACAAACTCGAATGGGTCTCTATAATTAGAGATTAACTCGAATGATTAGTAGACTTTTGCAGATTGCGTGTGAGTGATTAGCAGAAGGCGATCTCGAGTTTATCGGCAAATAGTGTGTGTTTTCGGAGAGAATCATCCCGTAGGTTCGTTCGTAGTCGTTCGTACAATGCCGTGGTAGTCTCCGTGTTTCGTGTGAGTGATATATCCGTCAAGCCGCTAACGAGGATTCCGCACTCGTTGGTGTGTGTCGCTTCTAGATAGATCTACACTGTCAAGACCTTACACTCAATTCTCAGTTGATAATGAACATATATATGATATGTTTTATTTATGGAAATGTAACAGGTCCCTTGTGGTGTTGCTTAACCCACAGTGGGGGTACTTTGTGGATCCGGTTGAAAGCTCGAGGAGAAATAATATTGATTAAAGTTTAATAACGCACCCACTGTGAGTACATATGATTTCGCATGTTTATATCTGCTTTATGTTAGCTATTGTCTGCTGAGACAAGTTGCTTCATTATCGTTTGGAATTCTACTAACTTGCATAGATTTAGATGCACATTCATACTTGTTGCATGTCCGTTCATTTGTTGTGCATCTATCGATGGACCGGTGGGTCACATCTGTTACTTCGATGTTACTGCGATATATGACCCGGAGCGGATCCCTCCGAGGTTCTGGTAGGCAGTAAGTCATCCCCGATGTTATGTCTGTCTCAGATGGTTGGTTTGTATACCGA
The DNA here is from genome assembly GCA_020465985.1 of Centrapalus pauciflorus. Classification (NCBI taxonomy): domain Eukaryota; kingdom Viridiplantae; phylum Streptophyta; class Magnoliopsida; order Asterales; family Asteraceae; genus Centrapalus; species Centrapalus pauciflorus. Next base: position 144,478 of record JAANYP010002960.1, on the reverse strand, counting down.
GCTTTGGGCTCGTAGGAGCGACGTCTCATGTGTGTCGTACTTTGTGTATGTGGAGAGTGCACGACGTGTGTCATCGGTGCTACTCTTGTGGGCTGCATAAGAATTTATAAAATGCGTAAATCTGTGTATTCACTAAGCATTCGCTTACCCCTCAGTTGTTGACTTTTTACAGGAAAAGGAAAATATGCTGTCGGACCTTCTAGTTAGGTCGTTTGAGAAGTTTTGGAAGATTTGATACTACTCAATTGGTAATTGTGCTATGGGACCATTGTTTTAATATGTTTGGGATGATTGTAATAAACTTTTGAGTATGTAGACTTAGTATTGGAACCTTCTAGCACCGTAGGGTGTTTGAAACAGTTGTAATATTTTATTTATGTATTTTTATGCTTCGGCATATTAATTAAGCTTTCAGATCATTATGTAATTGTATGTTGTTGATTAATCCTGGGTGTTATGTAATTGTGGTTAATGTGGCAAGGGTGTCACATCGAGATGGTATCAGAGCAGTAGTTTGAGATTCAAGTGTCCGTGAGGTCTTGGTCTCAAACACTAAGTGATGATATGTAGTGATTTTAAGTAATGATCTGAACTAAGATAGGTTACAATCTAGTAATCATAGGAGATTGACTTTCATACGGGACAATGGGTGGTGTCTTTAAATAAATGACATGTTACTAAACAAGTTATATGTTTTATATTTCAGAACATGTCTGGAGGAGGAATGACACCCGAAGAAACAAGAGAAATGATGCTAGCCATGATGGCTGAGCAAAATCAAATGATTCAAGATCAGTTTCGGGCTCGAGATTAGGCCGAAGCTAAGAGAAGAGAAGACAATAGAAAGAATAAGGAAAAAGAGGGGGGCAACAATGATGAACAAGGTGACAACACTGGGTCATCTAAGAAACCCAAAGGTTGTCGGTTTAAGGATTTCAAAGGAAATGGGGCCGTGGAGTTTAATGGACTAGGAGACGCTGTTGCCGCACTAGAATAGATAACGTAAACCGAAGGACATTCTGAATCAGCGACTGTGCTGAGAAGGACATGGTCCAGTATGCTACTGCTATGTTCACGAACGATGCAATTATGTGGTTGAATTCCATGGTTAACGCCTTAACCTTGGAAAAAGTGACTGTTATGTCTTGGGCGGAGTTCACTGACTTATTCACTCAGCAGTATTGTCCGGCTGATGAACGCCGAAGACTTGAGGCTAAGTTCATGTCGTTGATGTAGGGGACTAAGACTGTGTCCCAGTATGCTATGGAATTTACGAGGCTGAGTTTGTTTGTGCCTCATCAAGTTGATACTGAAGAAAGGAAAGTAACCAGATTTGAGGCTGGTTTGGATATTGAAATTAGGAGAGTTATGAGCAACGTGCGCTACACTACGTTTGCTGGCTTACTCGAGGCTGCCATAAATGTAGAACAAATTCTGATCATGTCGGGATACACAATTGGGTCTGCCGCTGTAACTAACCCAACACAACCGTCACCGCCGAAGCGTCAACGTGAAGGGGGATACTCTGGTTCTTCCCGCTCTTCGCAGTATTCGCCACAACAGTCTTAGCATCGATCATCTGGGTCTTCTGGTCATGGTCGTGCGTACTCCATCAACACAGAACCGTGGTATTGTAATAAGTGTCACCTGGAACACTTTGGCAAGTGCACTAATGGACACGCTTGTTTTTGCTGTGGAGAGTTGGGCCATTTTCAGAGCGAGTGTCCTCGAAAAGCCGATTCTTGCCATAAGTGTGGAGTATGGGGGCATTATAGTAGAAACTGTAGAAAGAACACTCCAGCAGCTGCTGCTCCATCTTCAACCCGATCTTCTGGGTGATCTAGTGGTGGTTCAGTCAACCGCCGGAACCAGCCACAAAGGGCATCGGCTCGTGCATTTCAGATTACGGCGGAGGAGGCTAGGGAAAACCCTGATGTGGTTACGGGTACGTTTATTGTAAATTCCATGCCTGCAAGAGTGTTATTTGACTCGGGTGCCAATAGGTCTTTTGTGTCTACTATTTTTACACAACGACGTGCCATGCCACTGTCTAGATTATCTTCCATACTTAACATAGAAACTGCTAGCAACACTCTAGTCAAAGTAGATCATGTATACCGTAACTGTACTTTAGTGATTGAAGATGTAATCTTCAATTTGGATCTGATTTCGATAGTATTCGGTGAGTTTGAATGTAATAGTCGGAATGGACTGGTTGATAGAGAATGAAGCCCAGATAGTGTGTAAGAAGCGTATGATCAAGATTAATACTCCGGAGGGGCGTGAGATCTGTATATACGGGGATAGGAGAAGCGGGGATCTGTGTTTGTTGACTATTGCAAAAGCTCGAAAGCTTGTTGCAAAGGATGCGACGCCTACTTAGCATATGCTATTGATGCTAAGGCTGAAAAAAAGACTCTGGCCGATGTGCTCGTTGTTTCACAATTCCCGGATTTGTTTCCGGAAGATTTGTCTGGCGTGCCGCCTGAGAGACAAGTGGAGTTTCGAATTGATCTGATCCCAGGAGCTGCACCGGTAGCTCGTTCTCCGTATCGCCTTGCTCCTGCCGAGATGCAAGAAATGATGAAACAACTCCAGGAGTTGTTGGATAAGGGCTTCATTCGACCGAGTTCATCATCGTGGGGAGCTCCAGTGTTATTTGTTAAGAATAAAGATGGCACGATGAGGATGTGCATTGACTACCGGGAGCTGAATAAGTTGACAATTAAGAACAAGTATCTGCTGCCGAGGATAGATGACTTGTTTGATCAGCTACATGGGGCAAGTGTGTTTTCTAATATTGACTTGAGGTTGGGATATCATCAGCTGAAAGTTCGAGAGGAGGATGTGCCTAAGACAACATTCAGGACACGTTATGGACATTACGAGTTCTTGGTTATGCCTTTCGGGTTAACCAACGCCCCGGCTGTATTCATGGATCTGATGAATAGGGTTTGCAGACCAATGTTAGACAAGTCGGTGATTGTATTTATTGATGACATTCTAGTGTACTCTAAGTCTGAGGCTGAGCATGCTGATCATCTAAAGGAATTGTTGGAACTGTTGAGAAAAGAGAAGTTGTACGCCAAAATCTCAAAATGTGAGTTTTGGCTGCAACAGATACAATTTCTTGGACATGTGATTTCTTGAGCTGGGATTTCTGTGGATCCAGCTAAGGTCGAAGTCATAAAGAATTGAGAGCCGCCGCGTTCAGCTACAGAAGTCAGAAGTTTTCTGGGGTTGGCGGGCTATTATACGTGATTTATAAAAGACTTCTCGAAGATTGCAGTTCCTTTGACTGCATTAACCAAGAAGAATGCACTGTTTGTATGGGAAACTGTGCAGCAGGATGCTTTTGAAATCTTGAAAAAGACATTAAGTGAAGCACCGATACTTGCTCTACCGGAGGGCAATGAGGTTTTTGTGGTATACACGGATGCTTCGAGGTTGGGATTGGGCGCTGTACTGATGCAGCGAGGAAAAGTTATAGTGTACGCCTCGAGACAGCTTAAGCAGCATGAGAAGAATTACTCAACTCATGATCTTGAGTTGACAGCTGTCACATTTGCACTGAAATTGTGGAGACATTATCTGTATGGAACTAAGTGACAACTCTATACAGATCATAAGAGTTTGAAGTATATTTTTAGTCAGAGAGAACTTAATATGAGGCAAAGACGATCGATGGAACTTATTAAGGAATACGATTGTGAAATATTGTATCATCCTGGAAAGGCTAACGTGGTAGCTGATGCTTTGAGTCACAAAGCTTGTGCAAAGGAATGTTGTTATATGCTGACGTCCACGATGTTAACTTCCACAATAATTGATGATGTTAAAGCTGCTCAAGTGGAAGCTTTGAAGGAAGAAAACATTGGTGATGAAGATATAAGGGTACAGATGAAGATAATGGAAACAAGTGAGTCGGGATTGAAAGGTGTATACGGAAGGGTCTGGGTGCCGAAGTATGGTGGTATGAGAAATGTGATCATCAAAGAAGCACATCAATCGAAATTTTCTGTACATTCCGGGAGCACAAAAATGTACAACGAACTAAAGGCAGACTTCTGGTGGCCGGGATTGAAGAAAGACATAGGTCAGTATGTGAAAAGATGCAGGACTTGCCGGCTTGTGAAAGCCGAACATCAGCATCCATACGGCAGTCTGCAACCGCTTCCCATTCCGGAATGGAAGTGGGAACATATCACGATGGACTTTTACACGAAGTTGCCAAAGACTAGGCGTCAACACGATTTAGTATGGGTAATTGTTGATAGATTGACTAAGTCGACTCACTTTATACCGATTAGGGAAAGTTATTCATTAGAAAGATTGGCTCAGATTTACATGAGCTAGATTATATCTAGACATGGAGTACCTAAGTCTATAGTATCGGACCGGGATAGCCGTTTTACTTCAAACTTTTGGTCGGCACTGCAAGAAGGATTGGGAACGAGGATTTCAATGAGTACAACTTATCGTCCACAAACCGATGGTCAGAGTGAACGAACCATCCTTACCTTGGAAGATATGATGAGATCATGTGTATTGGATCTCAGTGGCAATTGGGACGATCATTTGCCACTGATAGAGTTCTCGTACAACAAAAATTATCACGCGACGATTAAGAAGGCACCTTTTGAGGCACCATATGGGAGAAGGTGTAGGACTCCTACTTGTTGGAGAGAAACTGGAGAAACACCGATTGCTGGGCCGGCATTGTTACAAGAGACAAACGAGAAGATACAGCTGATTAGACAGAATATGAAAGCGGCCTAGGATCGTCAGAAAAGTTATTACGATAGAAGGCACAAACCAATCAACTTTGAGGTGAATGACTGGGTTTATTTGAAAGTATCACCTATGAGAGGTGTTACTCGTTTTGTGAAGAGAGGCATGTTGGCTCCGAGATTTGTTGGGCCATTCAAAATTACCGAGAAATTAGGAAACCAGTCTTACCGTTTGGAATTGCCTGAACAAATGTCGGGCATACACCCGGTGTTTCATGTTGGGAATCTCAGGAAATCGTTCACTACTGGAAATGAGGACTGGGCAGATCATACTGAGCTGCAAGCCGATGAAAGGCTCTGATATGTTGAAGAGCCGGAGTGTGTGTTGGATACTAAAATGAAAAAGCTAAGGAGCAAAGAGATCGAAATGGTGCTTGTACGTTGAAAGCATCATAAAGGAGAAAATCACACATGGGAGACGAAAGCTGACATGTTAAGGAAATATCCGCAATTGTTTGAAGACAAATAACTTCGAGGACGAAGTTTGAGCGTGGTGGAGCCCATGCTGTAACATCCTAATATTAAATTATTGTATTTGAGGTTTATTAGTTTAAATTTGTAATTTAAGTTGGATTGTATTTTGATTAATTATAAAAGTTGGTTGTTTTATTCAGAAATTGATGATTTCAATTTTTTAAGTTAATATAATTATTATTAAGTGGTTGAAAGGATAAAATAAGGATTTAATCTTTATTTAATGGAAATTAAGAATTTGGTTACTATTTTAAGGAATTAAGAAAATTTAGAATTTCGAAGTATAATTTATTTAGAATGATGATTATAAATTATAATGATGATGAAATAAAGATGGAAATCTTGATTTAAAGAAAGTTAGATAAGTTAAGGGACTAAATGTGCCAAAGATTTTAAAAAGGGTGAATAAAAGACTACTTAGTCTTTCATTTTCATTATAACTCAACAAAGTCTCTCTCTCTCTCTCTCTCTCTTCTCTCTGCTCTCTCCTTCTCTCTAAAAGAAAGAAAGCTACGGGTCTTTCATCTTCAAACCACGAAACAAAGAAAACATCAAATTGGAGGCCGAAAATTCAGATTCAAGTTGTTTAGGAGAAGCTATAACCACTACAACAAGCAATTAAAGGTAAATATCTCTCAAAATCTTGAATTTAAGGGTTTATAGTTCGGTTTTGGATGAAAACCAAATCTGAGATTTTGGGTTCAAAATGGTTATGGATGTTAGATATTATGATGGATTTATATAAATCAAGCGTTGTGGGAGTTATGTATAAAATTTCAAGTCTTGATTAAAGCTATAAGTATGATTTTCAAAAGTTAAAGTTGTGGGTTCTGTGTCTGTTGCATAAATACCGAAACAACAAATAAGGGTACCGAAACCTTGATGTTTCGGTATTGCACCTACCGAAACTCCCCCTTCTGTACTGAAACTATATATGTGTGTGTGTGGATACCGAGACTCCATTTATACCGAAACCAAGGAAGGTTTTGGTAATGAAGGAAACCACTGAAACCTTTATATACTGAAACTTTAACATGTACCGAAACCTTTACATGGTACCGAAACCATATGGAGGTACCGAAACCATACTGGTTTCGGTAATATAACGAAACTCACACATGCATATACCGAAACTATTGGGAATACCGAAACTGGGTACTGTAACCTACACTATTGAAACTTTTATGTAAACCGAAACCATATATATATATATATATATATATATATATATATATATATATATATATATATATATATATATATATATATATATATATATATATATATATATATATATATATATATATATGAAGGAAAATATATATATCACCACGGTTGGGTTTTATTGGTGAATATAAATGGAACCGGTTGGACATTCTTTAATCAGATACATTATGGACATTTTTGCAATACAAGAAATTTGAGATTAAAGAATAATTTTCGGATCACAATTTCGAAGGATTTACGCAATATTTGGAGAAACTTGATGGGACTTATTATTAAATAAGTTAGTTAAGGGATTAATTGGGAATAATAAAACCATCAAATAAGAGGATTTAAATATGAGTTTCGAATGTCGGTTCCGAATGTTTTGACACTTTAATTGTAGAAGCTCAATTCTCAGTTGATAATGAACATATGTATGATATGTTTTATTTATGGAAATGTAACATGTCCCTTGTGGTGTTGTTTAACCCACAGTGGGGTACTTTGTGGATCCGGTTGAAAGCCCGAGGAGAAATAATATTGAGTAAAGTTTAATAACGCACCCACTGTGAGTACATATGATTTCGCATGTTTATATATGCTTTATGTTAGCTATTGCCTGCTGAAACATATTGCTTTATTATCGTTTGGAATTCTACTAACTTGCGTAGATTTAGATGCACATTCATACTTGTTGCATGTCCGTTCGTTTGTTGTGCATCTATCGATGGACCGGTGGGTCGCATCTGTTACTCCGATGTTACTGCGCTATATGACAAGGAGCTGATCCCTCCGAGGTTCTGGTAGGCAGTAAGTCATCCCCGATGTTATGTCTGTCTCAGATGGTTGGTTTGTATACCGAGATTTGGGCTTGTAGGAGCGACGGCTCATGTGTGTCGTACTTTGTGTACGTGGAGAGTGCACGACGTGTGTCGTCGGTGCTACTCTTGTGGGCTGCATAAGGATTTACAAATTGCGTAAATCTGTGTATTCACTAAGCATTCGCTTACCCCTCAGTTGTTGACTTTTTACAGGAAAAGGAAAATCTACTGCCGGACCTTCTAGTTAGGTCGTTTGAGAACTTTTGGAAGATTTGATACTACTCAAACAGTAATTGTGCTGTGGGACCATTGTTTTAATATGTTTGGGATGATTGTAATAAACTTTTGAGTATGTAGACTTAGTATTGGAACCTTGTAGCTCCGTAGGGTGTTTGAAACAGTTGTAATATTTTATTTATGTATTTTTATGCTTCCGCATATTAATTAAACTTTAGATCATTATGTAATTGTATGTTGATGATTAATCCTGGGTGTTATGTAATTGTGGTTAATGTGGCAAGGGTGTCACATACGCCATGACTGCCACTCCTGGTGTCCTGTACCAGGAGATGGTATATGAGTTTTGGTACACTTGTGCCTACGACCCAGCAACCAAAATCATAAAGGGAACCATTCTCAATGGGACTCAGACCATTGAGATCACTACTGGTCTTCTCAGGGAAGTTCTTCATCTCCCTGTGGCTGAAACATATGATCAGCCACAGCCTGAAAATGATCAGATGGGAAATCAGCTACGCTTTTGTGGTGTAGGAGAACCCAAGTATGGAGCCACTCTGTTAAGAAAAAATCTATCACCTACTTACAACTTCTTATTCGCCTCTGTGGTGATGTGCTTCAGCAGCAAAGTTGGTTCTTTTGACCAGCTTAGCCATGATGAGATTCTAATAGTCCTACAGCTCGTAGATGGGGCTACTATGAACATGGCTCAGTGGATTTTCATGAATTTGAGGAACCTGGTGCAGCAGGAAACACGTCCAGCTGCTGTTCGATATCCAAGGTTTCTAAGCCTCATTTTCAAGCATGTCTGTGGTGAGCATTTGTATAACTCTCAGCCTATGTTACGTACTGTTGTTTTCCCAGTGATTGGGAATAGAGTTTTCTACACCCCTATACTCCCAAATTAGCCTCCTTTATCTACACTCAAGCTGAGCCTGTCAGCAAGAAGGCAAAAACAACTAAGTCCAAGTCTGCCCCATCAGCCTCTGTGGCTGAGGGGGAGCAGGCTTCTCACCCTGGTTCATCTGTTGAACCTGAGTCTTTTGTGACTGGTGCCTCTGTGGCACCTGAAACTATGGAACAGGCCAACCCACCTGTTTCTGACCCAGTCTCACCACCAGTCCAAACATAACCCCTCATCACCTCTCCACAACATCCATCCTCCACTTCATCTCTTAGATCCTACAAACGCAAAACCTTAGCCAAAAAGAAACCGACAGACCAAACTAGCCCCTCTAACACCTCTCAACAGGGTTCAGTTGAAAAAGAAGCAATCCCTGCTGCTTCTCCTATTTTAGGAGAAGGTTCAGCACACTTGGAGTAGGCTTCACTCCAACAAGAGTCTACCCTGAGTCAGCCTAGGCCCTCTGGTTCCTCCCAACAGGAACCAGTTGTACATATGGAGACCACCACATCAACTATCCCAGCCTCCCAAAAGGCTGAGGGTATTGAAAGACAGGAGTTCACTCCACTCCATACTGAGTCCACACAGTCTCCACTCCATACTTATCTTACACAACCTGAGTCTGCACGAGGTGCCAAACCTGCTGGACTAGACCATCCAGTAGATGAGCATCCAACTTCTGCTCCTCATGATACAGCTGTTGTACACCCAACAGCTGCTGAAGGACCAACATCCCAATCTGATGAACCACAGGGAACAGACAATCCCTCTGGTGAGGCTGCACCTCAACTGCAAATTCCATCAGCAACTTTCACCACTACTGATATTCAAATGCACATTCCATCTCCCCATGATTAGGCACCTCTAAACCAAGGTGCTGCTGAGGGAACCACCCCAGGCTTTGATGAAGGTGTTGCAACACAAGCAACATCTGAAAGGCCACAATCTTTTACCCCCTCTCCTGATGAAGCAGCTACAGCCACTTCTGAGGGACCCATTGACCCTTCCAAGCTGGGCCATATTACTTTTGCCCAGGCTATGAAACTTCTGTTAAAAGTAACCCTTCCCTCTCCATCTCATCCTCAAACACCTGCCTCATCCTCATCTCATTCCTCACCATCTACACAATCCAAACAGTCCACCCACACTCCTCCATCCCCCAAAGATCTTCCTCTGAAGGATCGACTTTCTTTGCTGACCAACAAAGTTGACTCATTGGAAAATTCCATGACTTCCCTGCCCTCAATAATCTCAAACTCTGTGTCTGCACAGCTCAAGGGATTCTTTGATTTGTTCAAGAATTCCTTTCCAACCACTCCTCAAACTGACTAGTCCTCACAGCTGCTTGTACTCACTGCACAGCTGCAAAACATCTCAACTACTCTCTCCTCTATCCTTTCAAATCAACAGGACTCTGTGTCCTCCTTGACAGCCATATCCCACCAGCTGTCCACTCTCCTCACCACTTGAACTACTACCCTTCCTACTACATTGGCCAGCTTAAACTCTCTAATTTTCTCTCTGTCAAATTTTGTGTCAGCAAACCTTGATGATGTGCAAGACTCTCTTGAGTTACATCTTGCACAGCTTCAAAGTTTTCTATTCACAGCTTCTGACAGTGAAAATCTCTCTAAGCTGTCCTCAATTGCTGATTTTCAATCCTCCTCTCTTCAGACCTGCCTTACCCAGTTTGCAGAGGTTAAGGACAATCTGGGCTTTCTTAGTGCATAGCCTGGTTGGCCCCAAGCCTGCTGCAAAAACTGCTGCTAAGCCTGCTGAATTTGTTTCTCCAGGCAGACCAATTGTTGAAAGTTCTGAACCATCTCCTTCAAAGGGGGAGAAGTTGTCTGCCTCAAAGACTAAGTCTAAGGGGGAGAATATCTCTTCTCCTTCTAAGGAGAAATCAACATTTGTTGGTCAAGCAGTAGGTGCATCACAAACAGGTCCAGCTGCAGATGTCTTCCATCACACTGAAGCTGCTCAGCCTACTCAGGCTGGATCTCCAAACCCTGCACAAACTAAGGGGGAGGAATCCATTCCTGGGGACAGGCCAGGCAGAAGGAGGCATCTGATTCTGCAAGAAGAAGAAGAAGAAGAGGAAGAGGTTCCTGAAGCTGTTCAAACTATAACAGCCAAAGGAAAGAAGAAAGCAGTTGTTGACCCTGACCACCGAAGAGATAAACAGCTCCAAGCCCTGGAAAAAATAAGAAAAGAAGAAGCCTCAGCCAACACTGTCAGATCTTTTGCATTCAAAGAGGCAAGCAAAATTAAAATACCTTCTTTGGATGTGCAAAGAAAATTACTTGAAGCTGCTAAGGAGTCAGTGGTTGAAAAGGAAGAAGGTGATAAGGAAAAGGGTGCTCCGGTCTCTGTGACCAAGTCCAAGCAAGCATCCTCTGCAAGAGCCCAGATTCACTTTGACAACTTGGCAAGGAAAAAGTTCTTTGATGTTGCTGACAGAAGACTTGCCAAGGAATCAATTGTCAAAGTTGTTCCCATCTCAAGAAAAGGCAAACAGTGGAAGCTACAGATAACCAGAATGGGTACAATAGACCCAGAACTGGAAGCATATGATTACACTGACGTTGCTCAGATGGGATACAGAGAATGGGTGGAGTTGGCAGTTGCCCTGAGCCAGTCTAAGTCTGAAACGGCTAAGACTATCAGGGCATACGTCAAAGTTTTGATGGAAAGAGTGAGAGACCTTGGCCTGATCTCAGAAGAACAAAGTAAGGGTATCTCAGTGACTACCCCCAAAATAAAGGCCAAGAGAAACAGAAAGGATACAGAGCTGGAGGAACTCCTGATCATGATTGAACAATGTGATGTTGCAGTAGTGATCAAAGGAGTAGACCACAGCCTGCCCAAATGAGTGGAATTTGAGGAAGGCAAGATGATTGAAGCACCTGAGCTGGAGGTATTTTTTGTAGATCCCCTTACACAGAAGAAGTGCTTCCAAAGAGCATCAGACCTGCACACAGTTGGTCTCAAACAGCTTGTTGCATTCAGACTTGCAAACTCCTTCAGGCAATCCATAAAGTGGAGAGCAACCATCTGGGATCAGCTCAGAGGCTTCTATGAAAGAGGGGAGCTTCAACATCCCAATTTCATGTTCCTCAGAGTTGAAATAGAGGATTTAGAGGAAGCCAGGGAACAACTTGAAAAAATGTTTGAAGAAGGAGTGCCACCACCACTGTCTTAAAGTCCATCTACTATCTGAGTAGATGAAGAATGGAAGTTGTCCATCAGTTGGACAGGCTTGCCATTACTTGCTCCCATAATCAACAGTCCAACTTGTTGAATTTGTGTACATTTGTTGTACTTTGTTACATTAGTTGTAACTTGTTACATTAGTTGTAACTTCTTTTTTACATTAGTTGTAATATGCATTAGTACATCAGTTGTACTTTTGTAAAAACATGTGTTGTTTATGTAATCAAGAATCAGTATTTATATAAACTGAACTTTTACTTTACTTTGATGTTGTAATTTCATTTCAGCAAAATGTATTGTAAAAATATATAGTGATTATTGATAAAATCAGCTTAGACTGATATTGCAAATAGGGGGAGATTGTTAGGCACAAAAAGGCCTCAATCAAACCTGCTCCACATCTTAGGGGGAGATTTTTAATCAAACCTGTTTGATGCACTTGAAGGTACAATTTAAGGCCTGTTAATGCATTATTGAAACCTGAAAAGTGATTTGCAATATCAGACAAAACTGTTTACCATGTTGCATTCGTTGCAACAAAGGCAGATTGTCTAAGCTGTTCTGTCTGCTGAACATGCTGGACATAAACTGTCTACGCTTCTCTGTTCTATTGAGCAGCTTGGACAGATTATAAGTGTTCTATTCTTTGTGAACAGAACTTGTTTTTTGTGAACAGGCTAAACACTCGATGGAATATGTTTCCAAGTCCTCATGTATTGTTTTTGGCTACAAGATCAGTTTACAAAGTCAAAGACAAAGTGGTTAACGAAAACTGCCAAAGCTGCCTACGCTGTTCTGTTATATGAAGACAAAGAGGATATTTGAAATGGGTGACAGACCATTTCTTATATCATAAAGGCCTTTATAAAAGAAGAAAGATGCAAAGTTGACATTCCTCTTTTGGTTAAAGGCTTATGCAACAGAGACAAAAAGAAAAAGACAAAGATTCTGCCACATGAAGACAAGTCTACTTTATCAGAATGTTCAGAAAAGTTGTTTTGTCTTTTTGGAAGGACATCCCACTATCTCATCGTCCAATGAAGAAGTTTAACGAAGATTCTCAGTGAGAGTATAAAAGAAAGCTTCTAAGGATTATGAGAAAGACCAAGAGTGAGAAATCAGATCGTGCATTGAAGTGTGTCATTCCATGCATGCAAGTCTGCTTGAATAAAATAGTAGAGTGTGTCTAAGTTGTTCTTGTTCAAGCTGTCCATCTATGTCTTGTAAAATCAGTGAGTGCATCTAAGTGAGTGTATTCATTGTATCTAGTCTAAGTGTGTCTTAGATTAGTTGAACATCTGTTGTATCTGTGATCTCAGCTTGAAACTTTCCGCAGTCTGGACTCAACACTCTTTTCTCAATGTTTGTAATTTACACTTGTTAATAATATACACAAACATTAAGAAAAGAGTGTTGAGTTTTAAATTGCTGTATTCACCACCATCCTCTACAGCTTAGAACAATACACTAGGCAAACCTTTTGGGACCTACAGGTTGAAATGCCCATGACCCCAATATTAATCGTTGAGATATTTGATGTATGGGGTATTGATTTTATGGGACCCTTCCCTAAATCATTTGGGTATGAATACATCTTAGTTGAAGTAGATTATGTTTCCAAATGGGTGGAAGCAGAAGCTACACGAACTAATGATAACCGGGTTGTGTGTAAATTTGTTAAAAGAAATATCTTTGCACGAAATGGTATCCCAAGGGATATCATCAGTGAGCGAAGGTCACATTTTAAAAATCAACATTTTGCTAAACTCCTTAAGCAATATGGAGTTAATCATAGAATAACAACGCCTTATCATCCGCAAACTAGCGGGCAAGTCCAGATGTCTAATAGAGAGATCAAGAGAATCCTTGAAAAGACTGTTAGACCTGATCGTAAGGATTGGTCGCAAAAACTAGAGGATGCTCTATGGGCATACAGAACCGCATTTAAAACGCCAATATGTATGTCCCCATATAGACTTCTTTATGGTAAGCTTTGCCATCTTCCAGTAGACTTAGAACACTGAGCTCTATGGGCAATCAAAAACACTAATTTTAATTTACATGATGCCAGTGTTGATAAGAAATTTCAATTAATTGAACCGGAAGAAATTCGTAGATTAGCCTATGAAAGTGCAAGAATTTACAAGGAGAAACCAAAAGTTTTACACGACAGGATGCTTATAAATAAAATATTTACAAAGGGAAATAAAGTCTGGTTATTTAATGCAAGACTTAGCCTATTTCCAGGTAAATTAAAAAGTAAATGGACCTGTCCATACATTGTAACTAATACCCACCCACATGGTGCGGTAGAAATCCAAGACCCAAAAGGTGGTGAACCATTTTAAAGCCAACGAACATAGACTTAAATTATATGTTCAATGGGCCACCAGTAAAATGTTAGTCTCTGAATTAATCAGACTACAACATCCAAAAGTTAACTAATTAATTTACGAGCAGTATGTCTGACTGAAGACCCAGAGTACTTTGATTATTTGAATTTATTTGTTTTTAGTGTGTTTATTTGCTTATGTGTTAATTGTGTGTACCCAATTAAGTTGGGGAGAATTCATCCTCCTGAACTCAGTTATGTTTAGGTTTAAATTAAAATTTAGGTTTTAAATTAAATATTAGGATCCCACATCAGAAATAGAATTTTAAGCACACAAACAGAATTATTTTAACCCGATATTACGAGCGTAAGTTGGGGAGAGTACCCATAATAATTTTAAAAATTGAAGAAACGGGCTTGGAGACAAGTGTGCGCCCCAGATCAGTAATCCGGAGGCCCGGGCGTAGGGGGACGCAGCCCTGCGCTGGCCCTACGCCGCAACACGCTTAATATTTTATTATTACAGTGCCCTACGCCCCCATTGTCTTAAACCCTAAATTACAGTTACAGAAATGGCGGTTTATCAATTTCTAAGCCTAAAACCTTTAAAAAATCGTCTTTTCAACGTCAAATCTCCAATCCGGCGCTAGTTTTTCTCAAGAATTAATATGATATACTCTTTCTAACTCCCTTAGCTTCATTCTACATTAGTTTGTTATAGTTATATCATGCATGCATGGGATGAAAAGTTTTGGGGGTTACATTATTTTTATTGAAAAAAGGGTTAAAAATAATTTTCTATATACTCATTTAACTAATATAAATATATTTTTGCAAAACTTTTTGTAAAAATTGTGGCTTTTTCCGTATATGCTATATTTTGAAATTTTTTGTCTAAAGGGTTATTCTTAAATGATTAAAATATTTATTTATTAAATTTAATGCATTTGATAGGATTAGTTTGGGCCCACAATGTTGGTGAGACTTAGGATTAGATTATTTAACGATGAAAAAGTGTGTTTAATTATCATGCATCATTCATGTAGGAAACCCTGTTTTATTAATCTTTAGTCTTTGCACTTTGAATTGTAGATGTCAACCCAATATCACGCCAACGGTAACCGTTCCGCAAACACCCAAACACCTAGGATGAGAACCCACAACCCTCAAAATGTCCGCTTTGAGAAACCTCTCAATGTGGAATTCCCTGAAATACCTCCAAACACCAACAATGGCAAACCACCTACGTTTCTTATAGAGCATACCTTAAAAGAGGTCGAGTTTGATGATTTTGATACTATAGAGTCGTTTGAGCGTTTGAGGTGGGCTAGGGCTGTTATGTGGGAGTTACCGTATATTCACACTAGTTTGATCCAACAGTGGTTTGCCACTATGCGTAGAATTGTGAAAGCTGAGTATTATGATTTTGAGCTAGTGGGGATGGTGGGAAATAAAGAAGTGTCAATCTCTAGGAATAAGTTGTATGATGAGTTTCTTATCGATACCGAGACACCACGTCCTAGGAAATTTCGGACTAACTAATACCCAGGGGAGTAGGTTGCGTAAAATAACTAAGTGGACTAACCAATGGGATAAAATGATAGCTACAATTTTTGGAATCCATGTTAGAGATGCCCGGACTTACACTGCTTTATTAGAGGAGATTTATGTCCCTTGGCCAAGGTCATGTGGAAGAAGTAATTTTTAACGTGCTTTCACGTCACCAAGACACTACTTATGTAAGACCTCAGGAGATCTTTCTAGTGCACGCACTCATGACCAGATACCCGACTGTGTCTTTGGGGTATATCAACATGCAGAATTTATGGGAGTGTCATGTGATGGGTCAGGGAATGAGTTACCCTCACTGTAGGATGCTTACTGAGTTATTTGTTATAGAAAAAGCAGTGTCGGAAGAATTGCCCATAAGGTTCCTTAACCAGAACATCACGTGGTTTACGAGGATTACTATGATATGGTTAGTGTTTGAGCGCACCGAAATAGGATTCCAAATCCATTGCCCTAAAACCACTAAAGTGATCCAAATTCCGTTTAATACCCCTGAACACACGCCTGAAGAACAAAACAGTAAAGGAAAAGCCAAGATGGAAGTCGACGAGGAAGACCAGAGACCTTGGAAGAGGATCGAGACTGTCGATATTGTATGGGATCAGGTTCATAAACTGAAGGGAATAATTTGAGCTTTGGTGAACACAAACATCATGTTGCTTAAAGAAATCGAGACACTTCGAGGAAGCCAAAAAAAAATGATCAGCTGCTTCAAGTGCATTCTGATTGGCTCACCAATATCCAGATAACAGTTGGAGAATTAGAAGAAATCGTCGCTCCTCCAGAAGAATTTTGATTTTATTTTATTATTTGAGTATGATTGGTTTGTTTGTTGCGTGATAAACATAAAGTTTGGTTTGGTTTGTTCTGATGTGGTTTGCGTATTTTATTTGAATTGTAATCGTACTTTATTTGGTTTTTATTTTTAAAAGTGTGGTGTGTTTATTTTATTTGAATTATTAAAGTTGAATTTTGTTTGAATCTTACTTAGTTGTTTAAGTTTAACTGTTATGAAAAATAAATGAGTACCGATCTATCTCTCAATGTTATTAACGGATTAATCAATTTTAATGTGACGAGGACGTCACAAAGGTCTGAGTTGGGAAGGGTAGGTTCTCAAGATAAGTTAATTAATTTAGCCCCCACAAAATTTTTAGACCACACTTTATGATAAAAGTTAGAGAGATATACAACCCCGCGTACCAAAATAGTAAAAAAGTTGAAAAATGTAACAGATTTGGGCGTAGGGGGGCCACAGCCCTGCGCTGGTCCTACACCCCATCAAGATAAAACCTCAATTTAAGCCTTGTTGTTCATTTTCAAAAAGCCTAGAACCCTCAACCTATGGTTGGTGTCCGGCCATACTCCAAAAACCCTATTTTTGTGCTCAAAAATGGCAAATCTAAGCCACAAAACACCCACATTATCATATATATCAAAGATCTAGGCTAGAAATCACTTCTTTGTGGGTAGTTTCATCCATTTTGAAGGATTTTTGGGTGAAAAAGTGGTGAAGCAAAAGGCTAGATTTTTACCAATTCGACCTTCCAATCACTAAGGTTAGTGTTTTTATTAAGCAAATGTGTTAGGTTATGTTTTAATTGATGGAAACAAAGTCTAGGGGTTGTTTTGTATTTCCTTGATAGTTGTCAAATATGTCTATAAATAGTATCTTTGACTTTCAATAGAATTAGATCTGACAGTTATTTTTGTACGCATTGAATTCAGAGATAGGCCACTGTTCACGAAGATTTTATTCTCTCTGTAATCGAATCTGTCATCATTGAATATAATCATTCGGTTAGTTTTAATTCTGTTTATTGTTCTTGATCATTTGATATTGTTGTTTGATTGATAAGAAACTGAATTTCACAATTTGTATCAGAGCCTTTAGTGTGATATTTTCATTTTTTATTGATTTTAGTCTGATGATTAAATTCTTGAATCTTAAAGAGTTAATATTCCTTGGAACTTAACAAGATCTGAATTGTCATGTGCAGGGGAAGCAGAAAATAATTTTGTCTGATTTTGAATAAATCTGATAAAAATTATCTGATATTTGTAGGGGGAACAGAGCTGAGAAAAAGAATACATATTTGAGGGGGAGCAGCTTTCAGAAATTCAATGGGGAGCAAAGGAGCATTTTTAATATTTTTAAATTTTTTTTGTGAGTTTAATATTTTTTTTGTTTTGTGTGTGTTATTATTATTATTTTTTTTGATTGTGTGTAATTTCAAATTTTTATAAGTCTATTTTAAATTTTTTTTTGAAAATCAGAAATTTTTTTGTTGTTTTTGTTTTGCTTTGTTAAAATTTTTTTTTGAAAAGATAGTGGGTTTGTTGATAAATGGGTTTATAATTGGTGATTTGAAAGTGGGCCGGCTAATTGTTTTTCAAACATGGGCCGGGTATGTACATCTATAAAATTGAAATTCAAATTTCAAACTTACTTTTTCAGAAAACCGACAATTGCCATCTTCTTCAAAAAGCTTCCTTCACCATTAAGCAATCTAAAAAACCCACATATCTTCATCTGATTCAAGAAACAAGTTCGTTATATTGTGAGTAAATTTTTTTTTTTTGGTTTGTTTCTTGTATTGTTACATAGTTCATTTCAGTTTTTGAATATGCATGTGACTGAGCTCGTATAAAGACGTATTTTGAGAGTTCATGGAGATTCATGATATTTGTTCAAGAAAATGAAATTAAATGTGTGATGGGTTTCGTATTGTAATCATGACCATGAATCTGAAATTTCATAAGTCATTCTTTCATCACACAAACAGAATGTTTGATTTTGATATTCAACAGTTTCGAGTTCAAGTTTTTCTGAAATTTGTATTTTTAACAACTTAAATGTTGTTTTTAATCGAAATTCAGTAAAACAAAAGTGGTTAAAATGCATTTTCGAAGGGGATACAAGTTTTAAATCACTGAAAAAGGTCCCTGAAATTAAATTCGAAAATTCAGTGTAAATTGGACTTGTAATAAAAACAAACAGGAACTTCTCGAATAAAGCTATGTAGGTCCCGAGAGGTTCCCAAAGTATATAGCTTTAAGCTGTAGAGGGGGGGGGGGTGAATACAGCTATTTAAAAACTACACACTATTTTCTCAATGTTTGTATGTATTATCAACAATTTCTTAATTACAAACAAGCTTGAATGCGGAATAGTTCAAGCTGAGATGACAGATACAACAGTATGTTCACTAGTCTAAGACAAACTCAAACTAGTATACAATGAATACACTCACTAAGAAGCACTCACTGTGTTTACAAGACTTAAGGGAACAACTTATGTAAAACAGCTTAGACACACAGATACTGATTTACACAGCAGGCTTGCATGCATGAAAATCACAAAACTTGCACGTTCCATCTTGCGTTTCACACTTAGACTTTCTTCACACTTCTATTCTGTCCTTAGAAGCTTTCCTTTTATAACCCATTCAGAGGATCTAAGAGAAACATCTTCATTGGACAGAATGAAAAGGAAAAGTCTTGTTGAAAAGACAACATAACCTTTTCTGCACTTTTCTGAAAAGCAGACTTGTCTTCATATGTGCAGAACTTTTGTCTTTTTACTTTGTCTACTGTTGCATTGCCTTTAACTAATTTAGGAATGTCAACTTTGCGTCTTTCTTCCCTGTAAAGGCCTATTTTGATATAAGAAAAAGGTCTGTCACCCTTTTTCAAATATCCTTTTTTCTTCATGTTACAGAACAGCGTGGGCAGGCTGAGCAGTTCTGTTTTCCACTTTGTCTTCGACTTTGTAAACTGATCTTGTAGTCAAAAACAATACATGATGACTTGGAAACAAATTCCATAAAGTGTTTAGCCTGTTCACAAAGAACAGGTTCTGTTCACAAAGAACAGAACACTTTAAAAATGCCCAAGCTGCTCAACAGTGTAGAGCAGCGTAGACAGTTTATGTCCAGCCTGTTCAGCAGACAGAGCAGCTTCGACAAACTGTCTTAGTTGCAACACATGCAACATATAGAACAGCTTTAGACTGATATTGCAAATCATTTTCAGGTTCAATAAGGCATATAACAGGCCTTAAATTCAACCTTCAAATGCATCAACAGGTTTGATTATAAAATCTCCCCCTCAGATGTAGAACAGGTTTGACTGAGGCCTTTTTGTGCCTAACAGAAGACCTACCCAAGGAGAAAACCACTCTGTGGGTGAGGACCCAAAACTCAATTTGTTGAGGAGTGTTACTTACCACAGGTACTAATGGGATCTAGTAGAGATAAAATATAAATGAGAGGGGTTATCAAAAGGAGATGGGGGTGCTGATAGGGTCATTTTATATAGGATTTAATGTGTTTAAATCATATTATTATATATAAGTCTTTGTATAATGCTACATTTAATTGTTTATTTATCAATTGAAGGATTAAAGCTTAAATGTTCTCATGTTAGGGTTTGGTTTGTTTTACTCTCCATTGTTTCAACGATAAACATGTTCCTGAGAAGTTCAATATGTTGTACGAGTTGGTTGATGATCATACCATTATCGTTCAAGGGTTTGCTTATTAGCTAAGTTTTATGTTTTCCGTTACTTTATTATTGTAACGCACGATACGTTTTATTTAGTTTTCTGTGTGATTATTAATTAAATATATTGTTCCGTTCGTTTCTATTTATATCTTTATTGCAAGACGCGTCGTAGCCGTGTTACATGTCGTGCTGAGCTCATCAGGTTAGGAGTTAAGACAGACTGTGAACATGACACGATTCGTGCCCAAAATACGAATTGTGAAAGATTTGATTGTCATAACTATGTCTATGTGGTTAGGTTACAAAGATAAATAACCCGAATCACAAATAACTAATTGATTAGCAACTCTAGGTCGATTATCCATAATTTCACCCAAACCCTAAATCCGAAGTCGTTGGTGTTCGTACTTCATTCTTGAAGTTTTCTTATTAAAGGTATAATTGTGTTTCCAAAGTTCCACTCAATCATTTCCTTACAAATATTAGTTTTTATTATTAGTTAATAACTATCGTAAAGTAATATTGACAACCACATGCTATCTCAATGGAGACGCTCCCATTTACCCTAGCTATAAGTTAAGGTGATTGGTGTTTTTTAAAATTATCTTTGAACGCTTTACGACGAGCGGACATCAAAATGGCATCATTGCCGGGGAGCTAGTGCGCTTATTAATTTTGTTTTACTATAGTTGTTTAGTTTATGTTGTTTCGTTTTACTTTTTCGTTAATATTTATTTACTTTTTTTGTGTTTTATTTATTTGTTTGAAATGGTATCTTCATATAATTATGATTACTATCCATCCAAGCATAGTTACTCGGACTATTAGTACGATTCAATATACAATAATCATGATTCCTACAACTCGAGTTGTAATTCGTACAATCCATGGGAACAGTATCTAGTTTTTTATGAATATTGCTGATTATTACCCATCTCAGTGATAATCATGTGATGAAAATCAGTACTATCAAGAGAATTTTATGACATCCATGAGGGAATGCATGACATATTTGGAGGCAAACACTAAGCATCTCCAATGCCTTGTGAACACATGGGGACAAATTACCGAATTATTCTTAAAACAAGAAGCTAAGAGGGAGAAGTAGATGGAGCCGGATGACGACTTTGATGATGAGCGAGGATTCGAGCATGAGTTATCCATCAAGAAATATCCTCAGAGTTGTTGAACTCTAATGTGGAAGAAAGAGTCGAAAGTGAAGTTGTCGTAAAAGATGACTCACCGCTACAACCATCAACGGAGACAACTCCATATTTCGAACTCCCTTATTTAATTTATAGTTTGTAAAGTTTTATTTCTGAAACTAACTATAATTCAATGTTAATTATTTTTCATCATATTTCAGGTACCTATGGAGTATGAGTCACACGAAGGGGAAACCGATCAACTATTCCCATAAATGTGTATGGGCAAGGTGACAAACCACCTTGAAGAGGTACCGTCAGGCTGAAGACGTAAAAGTTAGCGCATGTTGGGAGGCTACCCAATGAACTTTGTAGGTGTGTTCAATAAAAAACCCTCACGAGACTATGACTCGTC
The DNA here is from genome assembly GCA_020465985.1 of Centrapalus pauciflorus. NCBI lineage: Eukaryota > Viridiplantae > Streptophyta > Magnoliopsida > Asterales > Asteraceae > Centrapalus > Centrapalus pauciflorus. The sequence goes on along the minus strand of JAANYP010002960.1, from coordinate 122,866 downwards.
CACCCGGGCAACCGGGGTGTTTAAAGGCTTGTTTCACACGCTAAATGCAATCGTGATCCATACAAAAGTGAGGTTAGTGTATATTTTTGTTTTAAGTTTTCTAATTATTTTTATTTTATTGCATTATAGTTTATAGTTCTCAATTGCATATCATGCATGATTTAAAAGAAAATATAGGTGTATTAGGGAATTAAGTTAGGGAGGTTTGCCCTCACCCCATGGTAATGGTTAAAATGATTTAACTCACCTTTTAAGTAAAATCATGATATGAATCGTTCATTTACATTTTAGTTTATTGCATTTAAGTTAGTTTTGTTTTGCATGATTTTTAGTTTTTATTTTACAATTGTGTGTTCACCCTTGGATAGTAGTTGTTTGATTAACCAATTAAAAAGTAGAAATGTGTGAATTCATATTTCTAGCAATTCAATCATATAGAACAATTCATATGAACAATTAACAATCAAACACAATCTATTGAATGATTAAGAGAGAAAATATTACATTGATGTTCTTGGCTTTCTTGCAAAGCACTTCTCCTATTCCCTCTAAATCCAGCCGTGTATTTTTGTGTAATCTGAGATTCCTCTTATAACAGCACACATACACTCCTATTTATACACAATACAAAGTATTGAGGATTTACACAAACAACCCCTGAACTTTTACAATAAAATTGATTACAACTCTATATAAATTTGTACCCAACAATCTCCCCCTTAGAGATGAAATCAATTTTCAAATTAAAGTACATTGCAGGGAACTTGAACATTCTTTCTTGAAACTTTTCTTGCACCTTCTCTTCGATCTCTGAATCTTCTTCTTTATTGTCTCACTCTGATCTTCACATCTCTTCTATTCTGATCTTCTCTTTTCTTGTAAGCACACTCCCCCTTGGATCATGAATAGCTTTTAAATCTCTTCCTTGATCAATTGTCTTGAGATGATGTAGTAATTGCCTTCAGTTGATTTCAAACTACTCAACAGTTGTTTCTGAAATTCAGCTTTTCTCCCCCTCATGATGATCATAAAAAATTATGAACATCATGCAAAAACTTCAGAAACATTAATTCAATGAAATTACAGTAGAAGAAATACAACAACAATTACAACTCAGAAATTATTACAAATTGATTTTCTCCCCCTTAAACTGACATCTCTCCCCCTATACAAAACAGATTTATCTCACCCCCTCAAAAAGTTCACTCCCCCTCGAATTGATATTATATCTTTTTAGAACAAAACAAAGCTTTACAACTTTGGGGAAAATGAAACACATTCATTTTGTGAGAAAACAAGTCCAGGTCCACATAGGATTCCTGTTTGCACAATAGACAAAATCTATGTGACCTACTTTCAGCGCTGGCGTGATGTTAACACTGGTAGGATTTCCAAATAGTCATCGTGAAATCCTTTATCATTAAAGAATCACTCTTATTTGTTCCGGCTTAGTCACTTTGAACTAGCAGTTTATAGTCACGCAGACTGATAGACTCGATGTGTCCTAAAAGTGTATATAATCAGCTCTAGACACAATGTGCATCAAATGAAATTGGAGACCGGAGCAACTGTCTTCCTTGTTTCAATATCAATAATATCCAAATGATATATCGATAGAAATGTGTTATATCTCCGTGATTATTGAAACAAAAATCTTTTGAGAGATAACTGAGTAGTTGGTGGGGTTAAGTGCATGCGTCACTGGGTCCATGACGCCTTTTTCAATATCAAGTCGCCTAGGACTTGATAGATTATGTGGTTTACCCAGCAGACACAGTGTAGGATAGGATTATCTTTTCTTCAAATCCTTTCTCAACTCTTAGCTCTCAGCATTTTTCAACCTAGCTCCCTCCGGCTCACTTTTCAGAATTAAATTCAGTCAGCTTTATACGAAAAGCATGATCTGATGCACCACCATCGCCTTTTAATATCCCTCTCATTTACATTTTACCTCTGCTCGACCCTGTCAGTATCCCGTGATAACTGACACTTCTCAACTAATAAACCTAAAGAACCCTCACCCACACAAACTATAGATGGTTTGCTCCTTGGGTAGGTCTTCCGGTTCTGGTTAGACCATTGAAGCGATATTTATGCCTATCACTCAGATTGGTGCATAATTGGAGCCAGCAGAAAGATTTTCAGCTTTGAAACGTCATGAGATATGATGAAATCCAACTTATATGGTATTGGAGATGATATGCAGATAATTTTGGGAGATATCAGAATGAAATGGAAAATCTGATATATGATATGAAAAGAATAAGATTTTCTTGAAAGAATTAGCACATGGGAGATAACAGGAGAATCCAGTATAAATTGGAAGAGTTCTAACAAAAAGAATCTCAGAAGAAATGAGATTATGAAAATCAAAGAGATTAGATCAATTAATCTCAATGATAGATTCAGAGATTCATAAAAAAAATTTCTTTCAGCTCAAAAACTCTTTTTATGTGTGTGTCAAATATTTTCGTGAAAAGTCACACATAGTTTTGAAAAATGTCATCGTCAAAGTGCATCTGAAACTCCCCCTATAAATAAGTAGACACAGTTAGTCAACTCATAGAAATGAAACAAAGAGCAAAAGATTATAAAAATAAAACTCCCTATTTGTCAATTCAGCATCAGAGTTGAATGCAAGGCAGGAATTCCAGAAAGATTCGTCTTTCAGAATCGGGTTCTAATCTGAAGTGATTAGAAGCCATTTGTCGCATAAGCTTGGGTTTCAGTCTGAAGTAACTGAAAACCATTGTCTCTGGTTCATTGAAGTCCGGGTTCTAGTCTGAATTTAACTAGAAACCAATTTTGAGTTGAAGCACGGGTCTTGACCTGAAGTAATCAAGAGCCTATTGAAATGAAGAACGGGTCCTTATCTGGAATGATAAAGAAACCTATAACCTGCAAAATTTAAGATGTCTTTGGTATCCAAACAGATTTGGATCCAGACTTGTTAGCGCTCTTGGGTACCCATTTCAAAACAGGTTTTGGTACCCACTTGTACTTGGGTTTAGGTACCCATTGCATGTTATAACTATCAGCTTCTCTTTCAAACGCAGAAAACAAATTTCTTTGAGTATGAGAAAATTGAATATCTGAATTTCTAAAGAAACTTGAATTTGAATGATCAGACTTTTGCGAACTCTTCTTTTTGAAAAACTGTCCGGTTCTTGCGTGTTTCTCATAATACTTGGTATTTTTCTGTGAAAATGTTTTCTGATTAGAATGACCAGTATTTTCAGAAACTTTAAGAAAATTTGACTTCGAAGATTCACCGGTGTAAATCTTGACCGGAAGTTGTTCAACAATTTTATCTTTGCCACTGTGTATCTTTAACAGATACTTAATTTTAAGATCTGAAGAAGAATCAAACTTAGCAGAGTTAGTTAGATTCACTTCACTTTAAGAAGATAAACCAGAGCGATTAACATTGGATTTTAAACACACTGAAGAAGGGGTCTTAACCTTTGACTCAGTTGATGAAGTAAACACATGTAATTGTTTTGTAAGATGAAGTATCTGATCTTCCAAACTTTTGATAATGACTAAATTTGAATTTCTGTCATGATCAAATGATTGGTAATCAGATTTAAAAGATTGTTCTTTGATTAAGAACATTTGTCTTTCATCTTTAAACAATTCAGATTTTGATTTAAAATCTTGTTCTTTAAGTAAGAACTCATGTCTTTCCTTCTCAATCAAATCTTTAGTTAAAGACAACTCTTGTTGAAGAGCAAAAATTTCTTCATTTTTGTTTAAAATACAATTCTGATCAGTTGGTTTTGTCTTACAAAGTGTATCTTCAAGATCCTGAACTTTCTTGTAAAGATCAGATCTTTCAGGCAAAAGATATTTCAGTTGAGTTGCATTCTGAAAATTTTCTTGTTTCAGCTCATTAAGTTCTTTAAGTAATTCAGATATTTTCAATTGATGAGCACAACTCTCAGAGTTTTGTTTTTCTTTTAAGTTTTGAATTTCTTCATTCAATATTTGTACGTCACGTAACGCCAAATGTTTATCAGTATTTAACTGAATGAGAATGTCGTAATTGTTCTTACGAATCTTTTCAGATTCAGTAAGTTTGAAAATCAGCTCAGACTTTGACAATTGTTAAAATTCCATTATGAATTGCTAGAAATTGAATCTTCCAAGATCTTTTATGGAAAAACGGAGTGAATTCTGATAAAACTTTGAAAAACTATTTCAGTTAAAGATTACTTATGAAAAATCAGCTCTGAAATGACTTTTTGACATTAAAATTTCAGCTTTTCTGTATAAAATTGCCCGTAACTTTTTTCTGGAGTGGAATTGGGCCTCGAAAATTTACCGAACCGGCTATGCCGGTTCTAGAAATGTAGATCTCTTTTCAAGCTTCGATTTGGCGTATGGTAGGCCTTCTAACGATGTTCCAGTCAAAAGTTATGGTCAATTTAAGCAGCAAAGGTCAAATACTCAAAACTCGAATGATATTGGATGAAACTCGAATGTATAAGAATCAAACTCGATTAATGAAGACTCAAACTCGAATAAAGAATCACCAAACTCGAATGAATAAGTATAAAACTCGAATGATTGAGTATGAAACTCGAATGAACAAGAATGAAACTCGAATGAAGAAGGTATTAAACTCGATCAATTAAGCTTGAAACTCGATCAATTAAACATGAAACTCGAATGATTAAGGCTTAAAACTCGAATCATAAGGCATGAAACTCGATGAATGTATTATCAAACTCGAAATAAGCATATATCAAACTCGAATGAAGCATTCAGCAAACTCGAATGAAGCATTCATCAAACTCGAATAAAGCTTTCATAAAACTCGAATGCCTTCTTTATAAAACTCGAATGCCTTCTTTATAAAACTCGAATGCCTTCTTTAAAAACTCGAAAACTCGAATGCCTTCTTTATAAAACTCGAATGACACTATGAATATAGTTATGCCCGAGTTTTATCATTTTTCAACAAAAACAAGATCAGATTCGAACTTTTTCAACAAAAATCCATGATTTGACCTCAAATTGATTTCGAGGGTTCGTTTTAATAGCAGAAACAACTTTTGTGAAATCACTTTGGCTAATTCTCGATTAAAAACCAAAAATTGACCAAAAACCTCAAGAACACACACTTTTTCAAAAAAATCTGAAATTTCTCAATTAAATTCTGTGTGTTTTGAGATAATATTTGATGTTTATGTCATCAGATTCGCCTTTAAATTTCACACATTCGATCCAAAATTCAGATCATTTCATCCACAGAATCAAAATCCTCAATTGATTTTCAGATTTTCAAAAAAATGAATATAACAGTGTTCTAAAAAAAACGATTTCAGATTCAAAATTCACTCAAATTCAGCCATATTAGGCTCTGATACCAATTGTGAATTCATTTTTCATGCAATTCATACAACATAACACAATTCATATGAACAATTAACAATCAAACACAATCTATTGAATGATTAAGAGAGAAAATATTACATTGATGTTCTTGGCTTTCTTGCAAAGCACTTCTCCTATTCCCTCTAAATCCAGCCGTGTATTTTTGTGTAATCTGAGATTCCTCTTATAACAGCACACATACACTCCTATTTATACACAATACAAAGTATTGAGGATTTACACAAACAACCCCTGAACTTTTACAATAAAATTGATTACAACTCTATATAAATTTGTACCCAACAAAATGCACAGGTATTATCTCCCTAATTTATTTTGGTCTGAGCAAGTAAGTTAAAAATGTTGCTTCTAGTTAGGCAGTGCCGGTCCTATCGTTTTTGAGGCCTGGGGCATATATTTAAAAAGGGCTCTCTATATATACAAGCAAAATTTGTATAAAAAAGTTATAATTAAATAATATTGATTTTGTTGCACCATTGTCAATGTCATATCTTTAAAAACTTCCCAATTTGTCATTCCATGATAGTTTCACAGTGCTTCCCTGCATTTTTCCCCAATTAAAAAAACCGCAAAATTTTACTAACATCGCATATAAATTGGGCAAAAATTGCATACAATATTAAATTATATTTTTATTAGTAAATTGAGAAAAAAAGTTTAAAATCTAAATGATTCATAATATAAATAGTAAACATACGTGTCAAAAATAAATAACATCCCAAAAAATAAATACATATCTCATTAGTATTTTTAATACTCGTATAAAATATAACATAAACCACGTGTTAAACAAAAATAAAAAAAATCAAACTCATTGAAAAAAAAGTATAATTTTGAATTTGATGGATTGTACATTGATAAAATGCAAATAGAAGATATTTGTAGATGAAAATCCAAGTGGTATTGATGAGATATAAATAAAATAAAAATGCACACAATGGCATTCGATCCCACGCCATTGAGATTCCAAGATAAAAATGACTACCAACTGAACCAACGCATTGTTTATGACTTTTATCACACAAAAAAACATATAATCTAATACTGGATTTTTCAAAAACTTTCAATGTAATATGTCACACCCTGCTTCCCCGGTTGGCAACGAGACGTGACGAGTGCGGAAGCGTAACCATAATCATAACGAACGACCACTATATGGACGTTTTCAAAAAATAAATCGATTTAATTTTAAAATAAGGAAGGTTTTACAACCTACATGAAATGTAATAGTTCTCAAAATACAGAGATTTAAATACATAATTTAGATTATCCAAAAATGATGCAAATAAATCTTCGAGTTTGAAAATGATACGACTCCAAAATGAACGGAAGCCTTGGAAATGCTTCCGATGAATGCGCATGTCTTTATCACCTGAAAATACATGCTAAAATACGTCAACAAAATTGTTGGTGAGCTCATAGGTTTACGTGAAAAGACCAATTGTATGGATATCAACAGATGAGTTGAATTTATAAAAGCATAAATTCCATGTATGTATTACATAAACCATCATGCAACCGAAACTTAATAATGAGTTTGCCCGGTGTAGTATTCCCATACATAATACCGTGTGTTAAATATATATGCATTCCACTGTTAGCTGGTTAAGGCTAACCCGAATGGGGGACATGACTCACGATAGATCTATCCACAATATATTCGCGCTTACAAATAAATGTAATTAACGGTTTATGATCTGAGGGCTGATGGATCCACATAAACACATGCGTAATACACCGTAAACTGATGGCAAAATGAGCGTAAAAACGAAAGTTTGCGTTGTTGATGAGTGATGACACCGGACGCGTTTTACCGAGTCCTAAATGATATGAGCGACTTAATAACTTCCATATATATATATATATATATATATTATATATATATATATATATATATATATATATATATATATATATATATATATATATATATATATATGATAATATGTATATATAAAGGTTTTTATGTTTTAAATCACCCAACTTTACAAGTTTATAAATAAAACCCACTTAAAACGTCAAGTTTATATATATATATATATATATATATATATATATATATATATATATAAAATTTTCCAGCTTTATAAAGGTTTTTCGACCAATTTGAGGCTGTTTTTGACCAAGCTCCCAAACGATTTAGGCTTTGATTTTCTTAGAAATAAAACTACTATACACAAAAAATTTTTAAAGTCAAGAACGATAATTTTTCAAGGTGTTTAGGTTGGAGAAAAAGTTCGTTAAAAACCCTATGTTGGCCATTTTGAGCTGTCAAACTTTCGGGTCCCCAAATAATATCTGGGGGTTCTAAACTCCATATTAAATTATGAAAACTTCTAAATTTTTAGTTAAGACATAGATCTAACTATTTAGACAAAAATCAACTTATTTCGTTAAGGTATGAATTAGTTATGATTTTTCTAAGTTGACGTAATATTTCTGCCGAAAATCAGTATTTCATAAACTTGAAACAACTTGTGACTCTTGTTGTTTATTCAGGAACCATTTATATAAAAGGTTATAAAACACATTTATAATACTTGTTTTCATACTATTTATACTTACATAATGTATTTATATATTTATAAACACCTTTGAAGAAAACAAACTTAAAAACAAAACTAGTGATTTATAAACTTGAGTTTTTATGAAACTTGTTGTTGTTGGTGATTATATACATTATGCAAGATTTATATATACATAAATATTAGATGTAATAAGCTAGTAATTACTTACTTTGAAGTGTTAGGAGAATGAAAATGAGTAGAAGGAAGTGTTCTTGAACTTGGTTTCACAAAAGATCCTTGAAAACTTGAAGAACAAAAAGTTGCAAAAATCTTGGCCTTCTAGGAGGCCTTTGGCCGGATTTTAATGAGAGAAAAAGGAGAGGTTTTTGGCTTGCAAGTGTGGAAATGAATGAATGAGAGGTCCTCTATTTATAGATGAAGAATGTGGTCTTGAAATTATGAAAGACATAGGAGATGGAGGTTTTGTGCACTTTTAAATAAAATGATTATGTTTAAAGTTGAAATGAGTTTTGTAATAAAATATTGAAGTCAACACCTATGTAGTACTACCTAAGGGGGCCGGCCATATGGGTATAATTATTGTGTAATTTCGTTTTTTTATTAAATGTATTTAGAATGTATTCTTGTATTTCTCTTTTATTTTGTAAATTCATAAATACTTTTGAATGTATTTGTTTAATGAATTGTTTTAGTCTTGCATAATTAATGTTAAGTAAGTGTATTAGTATATGATTAGTGTCACTAATCATAATTTAATTATGCACTCAATTGAATTAATCCATCAAATCATAAATCGATCGTATTAATTGATTTGCCGATTCATCGCACCTGTGAAATTGTTTCTTATTGAATTGAACTTCCTTGTGAATTTTATTAATCACATTGATTAATTGGTAATGATCACTTATTAAGTTATAATTGGCTAGTAAATACTGATTAGGCCATAGTTGCTAACCTGGTTTTGTGCCGGATGGTACAGTCTCCCCTTGTTAAGGGAATTTCGTCCCGAAATTTTGTCTTGTTTCCTCAGGGGTATTGTTAATTAAGAATAGATGAAAGTATATTTGCTTAAATGGCCTTTGCATGCCTAAGCAAATTTTTGGTCCATGTCTAGAATTCCATCTGACTTTTATTATCAGAATTCGGCTGTGCTTTAACCTTGACCTTACAGTCCATGATTTCTACCGGCTCTTCGATGAAGCGAAGTTTATCATTTAGCTGAATCTCTTCCAAAAGGTTAACAAGTGTTTCACATGACAAACACTTCTTCGGATTCTATACGTGGAAGGTATTGTGCACACTGCTTAAGCTCTGGTGGTAGCTCCAGACGATAAGCTACTAGTCTAATCCTCTTCAAGACTTTGAGTTGTCCAATGTAACTAGGATTCAGTTTCCCTCGTTTCCCAAATCGTATCATGCCCTTCCATGGCGAGACTTTTATCAGTACTCCTTTTTCCTAATTGGAACTAATGGGATTTTCTCTTTACGTCTGCATAACTTTTCGAGGGGCAACTTTTAGTCAGTTCCGTATCTATACTATCTTTTTTGTGGTCTCAAGTATGATTTCTGTGCCAATGACTTGACTATCCCCGACTTCGGCCCAGCAAAGGGGTGATCGACACTTTTATCTGTACAGTGCCTCAAATGGAGCAACTTTAATGCTCACGTGATAGCTATTGTACGATAATTCCACTAAAGGCAAATGAGTATCCCAACACTTCCCAAAATCCATCACACAGGCTCTTAACGTATGTTGTAGGGTTTGGATTGTTCTTTTATTCTGACCATCGGTCTGAGGGTGATATGTGGTACTCATGTCCAAGTTTGTACCCAAAGCTTGCTGCAATCTATTGTCAAAAATCTAGATATAAATCTGCTATTCGTATCCGAAATGATTGAAATAGGCACTCCGTGTCTGGAGATGACTTCCTTGAGGTACGTTTGGCCTAGCTTATTCATCCTGTTGTTCTCCTTGATTGGTAGGAATGCGTGGATTTTGTTAGGCAGTCGACTATTACCCAAATGGTTGCTGATGTTTTATCTTAACTTTGGAGCATGTTAGGAATTTGCTGACATATGTAGCATTGTCAGCCTTCATGTTAGGCCACCAGTATAGCTCCTTGAGGTCATGACACATTTTATCGGATCGGGGGTGGACGACATATCTTGATCTTTGTCCTTCATCTATATTTGGCTTTCTTAACCAAAACAGGGTAACCAGACTCTATTCATGAATTATCGATTTCCATTCGCCCTTTTCCCAAACTATTTATCCATTCCGTGCAGGGCTTCATTTTTCATAATTTCCTCCTTAAAAGCTTCTTTTATTGCATCATGAACTAAGGAAGGAAGGTTTGGTTGAATGGTCATAGCTAGGGCTCGTACTCTTAACGGCTTAGCTCGTTCCTTACGGCTCTGAGCGTCTGCAACCAAATTAGCTTTCCACGGGTGAATTTCACAGTCGTAATCACTTAAATTCTCCATTCAACGACGCTACCTCATATTCAACACTTTCTGATTCAAGATGTGTTAGAGACTCTTATGGTTTGTGAATATAGTACACTTCGTACTGTACAACTAATGTCTCCAAGTCTTTAAGGATAAAGACTACTGCTCCTAGATCTAAATTATGCGTTGTGTAATTCACCTCGTAAAACTTAAGTTTTCTTGAAGTATAAGCTATGACCTTATCTTTCTACATCAGCCCATTGTGAAGTGTCATAGTAATCTATAAATTTCTCCCTTCTCTCGGGTAAGGACTAAATAGGCGCGCTGCACAGTTTGTTCTTTAATAAATGAAATCATGTCTCCTAATCCTCGCCCCAATCACACTTAATGTCTTTTAGAGATCCGGTGATCTTTGAGAAACTTTTGATAATTGCCTATAATAAGTAGCAAGTCTTAAGGAATGACTAATCTCTATGAGGGTTCTAGGAGTTGACCAAAACCTGATAGCCTCGATCTTTGCGGGGTCGACTTAGATTCCTTTACTATTGATCAGGTGACCGAGGGATTTCACCTCTCTTAGCCATAAGTCAAACTTAGAAAGCTTGGCATATAGTTGTTCTTTCTCCAACCTCTCCAGAATCAGTCCTAAATGTTGCTTGTGCTCCTCCTTGTTTCGTGAGTAGATTAAGATGTCATTTATGAAGACAATTACGAATTTTTCTAACTAAGGTTTGCACACACGATTCATGAGGTCCATGAATACTGTTGGGGCATTGGTTAATCCAAATGGCATTACTAGGAATTTATGATGACCGTAACGGGATCTGAAGTCTGTCTTCGGAATATCTTCCTTGCAGACTCTAACCTGATGATAATCAGACCTCAGGTTGATCTTCGAATAGAAGCTTGATCCTAGAAGTTGGTTAAACTCGATCCTTGGGAGTAGGTATCGGTTCTTTTAGCTTATTTAGTTCTTGGTAATTGATGCACATTCGGAAGGTTCCATCCTTCTTCATTTTGAACAAAACTAGAGCTCCCCAAAGTGAGGAACTTGGTTTATTAAACCCTTTATCTAAGAGATCCTGCAGCTGGTTTGGACAACTTCTACATAACTTATGTGCTAATCGGTATGGTGCTCGAGCCACTGGTGCAGCACCTAACACTAGGCCGATTTTGAATTCGACTTTCCCCGATGGTGGGAACCCAGGGATGTGTTCTGGATAAAACTTTGGGGTAATCACAAATAATAGGAATATCTTTGAGCCGCTTCTCCTTCGGCTCCTTCTATATCAACACTTCAGGGTCCTAATGCTGGAGATGATGCTTACTCTGGTATTTCTTGTTTTGCCTTGGACAGTAAGGACCTTCTTATTGGCTAAGGGTATGTGAACCGTCTTCTTGTTGCACACATCTTTCCGCATGGTTTTTCGATAACCAATCCATGCCCATAACCACGTCAAAACACCCCAGTTTGACGGGCAACAAGTCTATTTCAAAGAGTTGGCCTACTAATTCTAAGGAGCATCCTCGACTTATATTATTTGTCTTAAGCGTCTTACTGTCATCAACCTCAATAGCATAAGTGACACTTAATGGCCTAAGAATGACATTTATCTATTCAGTAAACTATAAAGCTCCTATTAACACATGTATCAAATAGTAAAATGCATAAGCAGTATCTAATGGTGTAAGAGGATAAGTCTATGGGTATGAAATTTCTTAGGCAGATAGTCAATTCTTTATCTCCTCATACACAGAGTTGTAGTTAAAACTTAATTCTTCATTAAAGTTCTTTATACCTAATCTTTGTACATGACATGGTCAGGATTTTCCGATAAATTTTCAAGCCTTACATACCTCAACATACATTTGATAGTAAAACCTAGAGAAATACTTATAAAATGGTAGAAGGGTACTAAGTATGAGATGCCGCCGGGGTTTCCTCGTACTCCAGTGCATTAAGTTGTTGGCTTAGTTCTGCATTGCGGGCTTTGCGATCTTCAAGGCGCTATCACAATTCGTCGATTCCATCTTGTTGAATCGCCTGGGTATTCTGGTTGGCCCAAGGTATATTGGTGGTTTGAATTGTCTCTTGCTTAATCCTTGCAAAGATCTCACCGAGCTCCTGGTGGATTTTGTCGAAATTAGAGGTCGTTTCTGGCGGCCCTTGCCACCAACAGTGGCACCGTTCGTTGCTTAGGTTCCTAGGTAAGTGTCGGCACTTGAGAAGAAGATGGTGTTTCTAACAGGCTTCGGATCCTTTCCTTGTTTCTCCACTCTTGGAGAGTGTGAGTATAGGTCCCAAAAGGTTTCTATAGAGTATTGTTCTAAGCTGTAGAAGGGGGGGGGGGGGTGAATACAACAAATTAAAACTCAACACTCTTTTCTTAATGTTTGTGTTTATTATTAACAAGTGTTAATTACAAACAAGCTTGACTACGGAAAGTTTCAAGCTGAGATGACAGATACAACTGATGTTTAACTAGTCTAGGACACACTCAGACTAGATACAATGAAAACACCCACTAAGATGAACTCACTGTTTACAAGACACAGATGGACAACTTGAATAAGAACAACTTGGACACATGTTACTGTTTTATTCAAGCAGACTTGCATGCATGGAAAAACACACTTCAATGCACGATCTGAATTTCTCACTCTTACTTATCTCACAATCCTTAGATGCTTCCATTTATACTCTCACTGAGAATCTCAGTGAAGCTTCTTCATTGGACGATGAGATAGTGGGATGTCTTTCCAAAAAGACAAAACAATTTTTCTGCACATTCTGATAAAGCAGACTTGTCTTCATGTGGCTGAATCTTTGTATTTTTCTTTTTGTCTCTGTTGCAGAAGGCTTTAACCAAAAGAGGAATGTCAACTTTGCATCTTTCTTCTTTTGTTAAGACCATTTTGATATAAGAAATGGTCTGTTACCCATTTCAAATATCCACTTTGTCTTCATGTAACAGAATAGCATAGGTAGCTTTAGCATCTTTTGTTCTCCACTTTGTCTTCGACTTTGTAAACTGATCTAGTAGTCCAAAACAATACATGAGGACTTGGAAACATATTCCATAAAGTGTTTAGCCTGTTCACAAAGAACAGGTTCTGTTCACAAAGAATAAAACACTTAGAATTTGTCCAAGCTGCTCAACAGGATAGAGCAGCGTAGACAGTTTATGTCCAGCCTGTTCAACAGAATGAACAGCTTAGGCAATCTGCTTTTGTTGCAACGAATGCAACAGGGTAAACAACTTTGAATTATATTGCAAATCAGTTTTAAGGTTTCAATAAGGCATTAACAGGCCTTACATTATACCTTTAAGTGCATCAAATAGGTTTGATTAAAAATCTCCCCCTAAGATGTAGAGCAGGTTTGACTGAGGCCTTTTTGTGCCTAACAATCTCCCCCTATTTGCAATAATCAGTCTAAGCTGATTTTCTCAATAATCACTATATATATATTTACAATACACTTTGCTGAAATGAAATTACAACATCAAGGTAAAGTAAAGGATCAGTTTATACATACTGAGAATACAGAAACAACACATGTTTTTACAAGAGTACAACTAATGTACTAATGTTGATTACAACTAATGTAAAGTTAAAAGTTACAACAAATGCAACAAAGTACAACTAATGTACATAAAATTTCAACATGTTGGACTGTTGATGATGGGAGCAAGTAATGGCGTCCAACTAATGGACAACTTCCATTCTTCATCTACTCAAGTAGTAGATGGACTTCAAGGCAGTTGTGGCATTCCTTCTTCAAACATTTCTTCAAGCTGTTCCCTGGTTTCATCCATTTCTTCCATTTCAACTCTTAGAAACATGAAACTGAGATGTTGAAGCTCTCCTCTTTCATAAAAGCCTCTAAGCTGATCCCAGATGGCTGCTCTCCACTTTACAGATTGCCTAAAGAAGTTAGCAAGTCTAAAGGCAATGAGCTATTTGAGACCAACCTTGTGCAAGTCTGATGCTCTTTGGAAGCACTTTTTCTTTGTAAGGGATCTACAAAAAATACCCCCAGCTCAGGTTCCTCAATCAGCTTATCTTACTCATGTTCTACTCCCTTGGGCAGGCTGTGGTCTACTCCTTTGATTTCCATGGCTACATCACCTTGTTCAATCATTATCAGGAGTTCCTCCAGCTCTGTATCCTTTCTCCTTCTCTTGGCCTTTATATTGGGTGTAGCCACTGAGGTACCCTTGATTTGTTCTTCTGTGATCAGGCCAAGATCCTTCACTCTCTCTATTAACTTTTTGACATATGCACTGATAGTCTTAGCTGTTTCAGACTTAGACTGGCTCAGGGAAACTGCCAACTCCACCCATTCTCTAAATCCCATTTGCGCAACATCAGTGTGTTCATATGCCTCCAGTTCTGGACCTTCAGCACCCATTTTGGTTATCTGTAAATTCCACTGTTTGCCTATTCTTGAAATGGGAACAACTTTGACAATTGGTTCCCTGGCAAGTCTTTTGTCTGCAACATCAAAGAACTTTTTCCTTGCCAGGTTGTCAAAGTGAATCTGGGCTCTTGCAGAGGAGGATGCTTGCTTGGACTTGGTCACTGAGACCTGAGCACCCTGTTTCTTTTCACCTTCCTTTTCAACCACTGACTCCCTAGCAGCCTCTAGCAATTTTCTTTGAACATCCAAAGAAGGCATTTTAATTATACTTGCCTCCTTTAACGCAAAGGTTATTGCAAATTTGGCAGATGCTTCTTCTTTCTTTAGTTTTTCAAGGGCTTGGAGCTGTTCATATTTGTATTCATAGTACTTCTCCATAGAGACACCCATTTCTTTAGCTTTGGTCTTGTCAAACTTCAGCTGTGCAGCTTTTAGGTAGTCAGGGTCTACAGATGCTTTCTTCTTTCCTTAAGCTGTTGTAGTTGGAACAACTTCAGAAACCACTTCCTCTTCATCTTCTTCTTGTGCCAATATCAGATGTCTCTTCTGCTTGGCCTGTCCCCAGGAATGAATTCCTGCCCCTTAGTTTGTGCAGGGTTCGGAGATCCAGCCTGAATAGGCTGAGCAGCTTCAGTTTGATGGGAGACATCCTCAGTGGGACCTGTAGGACCTGTTTGTGACACACCTGCTGCTTGACTAGCAGATGCTGATTTTTCCTTAGAAGGAGAAGAAAATTTCTCCCCCTTAGACTTGGTCTTTGAGGCAGATAACTTCTCCCCCTTTGAAGGAGATGGCACATAGCCTTCAACATGTGGTCTGCTTGGAGAAACAAATTCAGCATGCATAGCAGCAGTTTTGGCAGCAGGTTTGGGGCCAACCAGGCTTTGCACTAAGAAAGCCAGGTTGTCCTTAACCTCTGCAAGCTGGGTAAGGTAGGTCTGAAGAGAGGTTGATTGAGAAGCAGCAATGGAGGACAACTTAGAGAGATTTTCCTTGTCAGAAGCTATGAACAACAAACATTGAAGCTGTGCAAGATGTAGTTCAAGAGGATGTTGCACATCATCGAGGTTTGATGACACAGAATTGGACAGAGAGACTATGAGAGTGTTTAAGCTGTCCAATGTAGAAGGAAAGGTAGTGGTGCAAGTGTTTAGGAGAGTAGACAACTGTTGGGAGACAACTGCCATGGAGGACACAGAGTCCTGTTGAGTGGAGTGGATATTGGAGAGGGTGGTGGATATAATTTGTAGCTGTGCAGTGAGTGCAAGCAGCTGTGAGGACTGATCAGCTTGAGGAGGGGTTGGAAAGGAATTCTTGAACAGATCAAAGAATCCTTGTAGCGGTGTAGACACAGTGTCTGAGATGATGGACGGTAGAGAGGTCATGGAATTTTCCAAAGAACCAACTTTGTTGGTCAGCAATGAGAGCTGGTCCTTTATAGGAAGATCTTTAGGGGATGGAGCAGTATGGGTAATTTGTTTTGATTGTGTAGATGGTGAAGAATGAGAATGGGATGAGGATGAGGCAGGTGTTTAAGGATGTGTGGGGGGAAGGTAGGGATACTTTTGAGAGAAGTTCCATAGCCTGGGCATAAGTAAGATGGCTCAACTTGGAAGGGTAATGGATCCTTCAGCAGTGGCTGTATCTGCTTCATCAGGAGAAGGGTTAGGAGATGGTGGTCTTTTAGATGCTGCTTGTTTTGCAACACCTTCATCAAAGCCTGGGGTGGTTCCCTCAGCAGCACCTTGGTTTATAGGTGCCTCATCATGGGGAGATGGGATTTGCATTTCAACATCAACAATGGTGAAACTTGCTGATGGAATTCGCATTTGAGGTGCAACCTCACCAGAGGGATGGTCTGTTCCCTAAGGTTCATTAGCATGGGATGTTGGTCCTTCAGCAGCTGTTGGGTGTACAACAGCTGCATCACTAGGAGCAGAAGTTTGAGACCGATCACCTGGATGGTCTAGTCTAGTAGGTTTGGCACCTCGTGCAGACTCAGGTTGTGTTAGAGAAGTATGAGGTGGAGATTGTGTGGACTCAGTGTGGAGTGGAGTGAACTCTTGTCTTTCAATACCCTCAGCCTGTTGGGAGGCTAGGATAGTTGATGTGGTAGTCTCCATATGTACAACTGGTTCCCATTGGGAGGAACCAGAGGGTCTAGGCTGACTCTGGGTGGACTCAGGTTGGAGTGAAGCCTGCTCCAATGATGCTGGACCTTCTCCCAAAATAGGAGAGGCAGCATGGGTTTCTTCTTTGTCAACTGACTCCTGTTGAGAGGAGCCAGAGGGGCTAGTTTGGGTAGGTGGTTTCTTCCTAGCTAATGATTTTCTTTTGGAGTATTGTGAAAGCGTGGGGGATTGAGGAAAAGCAGCAGGGAATTATGTTTGGACTGGTGGTGAGACTGGGTCAGAAATAGGAGGGTTGGCCTGTTCCATAGTCTTAGGTGCTACAGAGGCACCAGCCACAAAGACATTAGGTTCAACAGATGAACCAGGGTGAGAGGTCTGCTCCCCCTCAGCCACAGAGGCTGATGGGGCAGACTTTGAATTAGCTGTTTTAGCCTTCTTGCGGATAGGCTCAGCTTGAGTCGATTCCAGGACCCTTTTTACATCTTTGGGCATGGATTTGGATTTTCCTCTAGGAGCAGTCACTGGATCTACCCTCACAGTAGAGGTTCCTTCCACCATGCCAAGCAACCGCCTCATAGGTGTAGAGAGAGGAGGTTCATTGGGAAGAACAGAAGTGTAGAAAACTCTATTCCTAATCACTGGGAATGCAGCAGTAAGTAACATAGGCTAAGAGTTATAGAGATGCTCACCACAAACATGCTTGAAAATGAGGCTCAGAAACCTTGGGTATCTAACAGCAGCTGGACGTGTTTCCTGCTGCACCAGGTTCCTCAAATTCACAAAAATCCACCAAGCTATATTCAGAGTAGTCCCATCTACAAGCTGTAGGACTATTGTGATTTCATCATGGCTAAGCTGGTCAAAAGAACCAACTTTGCTGCTGAAGGACATTACCACAGAGGCAAATAAGAAGCTGTAAGTAGGTGAGAGATCCTTTCTGAACAACGTGGCTCCAACTTTGGGTTCTGCTACACCACAGAAGCGTAGCAGATTTCCCATCTGCTCATTTTCAGGCTGTGGCTGGTCATTTGTTTCAGCCACAGGGAGATGAAGAACTTCCCCGATGAGATCAGTAGTTAGCTCAATGGTCTGAGTCCCATTGTAAATGGTTCCCCCAATAATTTTGGTTGCTGGATTATAGGCACAGGTGTACCAAATATCATACACCATCTCCTGGTACATGACACTAGGAGATGCAGTCATGGCATAGTGTAGAGGGTGAACCTTCAGAAACTCCACCATATTTTCATAACCTTTCCCCACATAGTTTTTGGGAATGGTTAGGTTTGCAATGTAGTTTGTGGGTTTCAGTGTTAGCATCGTGGTAACAGAAGGGTGTTTCGCGACATCCTTACCAACGAATAATGGGAGCAAAGGGTTGTTTTGGTGAGCCATGTTTAGAGTAGTAGAGAGATGAGTACTGGACACTTAGTCGATTTAGGGTTCTTTGGGTAGTTATGGTAGCAGTAGAGGAAGAAGAAGATGAAACATTAGAGGAGGTATTTATAGGATTTGAATGTGAGTGGGTAGGAGAGAGAAAGGTTTGGGCGGTTGATTTGAAATGTTCTTTAACGGGAAACAGTACGGTTGTCCATGTCAGAACGGTTGTCAGACCACTTGAACCTTCATAGTCACTAACACTAGTTAACACAAATTATCCATACATAATTAAGTTAAATAAATACAGAAATTAAGTAACTTAATTATGAAGAAAGGAAATTAAAACTAATGTTCTATGCTGTTGGTCAAACCTGTGATGAGCAGTGTTCATCACAAGCTGTTCATTCCTCAAGCTGTTCATTCAACCTGTGCAACTATGCAAGAACAGGTTATGTTCAATAGCTGATCAAGTTATAAGACAATGTCTCGTATGACAGATTGAGAGAGTGAGCAGGTTGGATTTTTGTTCAACATTTCAGGTTTTGGAGTGAAAAACTTATTTTGTTAAACATGTTATTCGTCCAAGCTGTCCAAGTGATCAGAATTTGGCTAAGTACAGAAGCATGCAAAGCCTGTTCTGTCTAAGCATATCTGATAAACTTGAGCAGTTTGAGACATACGATATCTTAGATCATCAATGACACTTAGTCACTTTTATTTAACATGCCCAGCTTGCTTACAAGATAATTAAACCTGTTTTCATCAAGAGGCTTGGTGAAAATGTCTGCAACCTGTTCATCTGTGGAAATAAAACTTACCTCCACATTACCTTTTAGGATATGATCCCTGATGAAACGATGTCTGACTTCTATATGCTCTGTTCTGGAATGAAATACTGGATTGTTGGAGATAACTATAACACTTGTATATCACACAGAATAGGAGTCTTCCTATATACAAGTCCATAGTCTTCAAGCTGATGCTGCATCCACAGAATCTGCCCACAACAGCTTCCAGCAACAATATACTCAGCTTCAGCAGTAGAAGTAGAAACTCAGTTCTGCTTCTTGCTACACCAACTGATCAACTTACCACCAAGAAGTTGACATCCACCTGTTGTGCTTTTTCTGTCTAGCCTGCAGGCTACAAAATCAGAATCTGAATATCTTGTTAGCTCAAGACTTGAGTCTTTGGGATACCAAAGACCCAGACCTTGTGTACCCTTAAGGTATCTGAAGATTATTTTTACAGCAGCTAGATGTGATTCCTTAGGATCAGCTTGAAACCTAGCAAATAAACAGGTAGCAAACATAATATCTGGTCTTCTAGCAGTTAAATATAGAAAGCTCCCAATCATGCCTCTGTATGTTGTTACTGAGCCAGCTTTGCCACTAGCCTCATCATCCAACTTTACATTGGTTGCCATTGGGGTTTTGATAGGAGAACTTGATCAAATTTAAACTTTTTCAAAAGATCTAAAGTGTTCTTTCTTTGATTTACGAAAATTTCATTTGAGGTTTGTTTAACCTGTAATCCTAGAAAGAAAGTAAGTTCTCCCATCATACTCATTTCATATTTTGATTTCATGAGTAGTGAAAAATTCTTGCATAACTGCTCATTTGTAGAACCAAATATTATGTCATCCACATAAATTTCAACAAGCATAATACCAGACTTCACCTTCTTTATGAACAGTGTGGTGTCCACTTTACCTCTGGAATAACCATTGCTCATAAGGAAATCAGTTAGAGTGTCATACCAGGCTCTAAGGGCTTGTTTTAGACCATAGAGGGCTTTGTCCAACTTATAGACAAAACCTGGATGATGCTCATTTTCAAAACCTGGAGGCTGCTTGACATACACTTCTTCTTGCAGCTTTCCATTCAAAAATGCACTATTTACATCCATTTGAAATACCTTCATACTCTTATGGGCAACGTAGGCTAGAAACAAATGAATTGCCTCTAAACTGGCCACTGGAGCAAATGTTTCATCATAGTCAATGCCTTCTTCCTATCTGTAGCCTAGAGCAACCAGTCTTGCCTTATTTCTAATAACATGACCTTGATCATCCATTTTGTTCCTGAAAACCCATTTGTTGCAAATTATTGTTTTACCTTTAGGAGCAGGGACCAATTTTCATACTTTGTTTCTCTCAAACTGATTGAGCTCTTCTTGCATGGCAGTGATCCAATTGGTATCTTTCAGTGCTTCATCCACTTTATTAGGCTCCATCAGGGACACAAAGCTAGAAAACATACAAAAGTTTCCTAAGCTGTCCCATGTTGTTTGCACCCCTTTGTTGATGTCACCAATTATTTGATCATTTGGGTGACACCTGATCCACTTAGGATCTTGCCTTAATGAAGATTCTCCTAAGTCATTTGCATCTTCAACAGGTCTTGTTGAGCAGCTTTCAAGATTTTCAGACACACTGTCATCTTGAGCCTGTTCACTTGTTGAACATTACTCTCCATTGTTGAACAAATCAGCAGATGATCTAGGAAAATCAGCATTGATTGGTTCAGGACATGGTGTTGTAATTATGTCAGTACACTTATTCAAACAGGGTGTATCGACATGGTCATCATCATGTCCATTGTGGTTAACAGGTTCCACTCTGGGTGTAGTGGAAGCTTTTGAGTCCTTTACTTCATTAATGGAATGCATGAGATCATCAAAGCTGAACTCTCCTGAAACTGATTCAGGAACAGTTTTGGTGGAAGCATTCCTAGACTCCTCAAAGGTGAGATTGATAGATTCATCTATCACCTTTCTTTTGTAGTTGTATACTCTGTAGGCTTAGAGATAGCAGAATATCCAACAAACACACCTTCCTCAGCTTTGGGTTCAAATTTTGGCAGCTGGTCCCTCTGATTCAGAATGAAGCAGGGACATCCAAACACATGGAAATAGCTAATATTTGGCCTTCTTCCTTTGATTAACTCATAGGAAGTCTTATTGAACCTTTTCACCACCAATGATTTGTTTTGGGTGAAGCAGGCAGTGTTGACAGCTTCAGCCCAGAAAGATGAAGGTAAACCTAATGCACACATCATGGTTCTTGAAGCTTCAATAAGAGTTCTGTTTCTCCTTTCAGCAACTCCATTTTGTTGTGGAGTTCTTACAGCTGAAAAGTTTTGTGAGATCCCTCTTTCTTCACAGAAGTCTTCAAGAGTATTGTTTTTGAATTCAGTACCATGATTACATCTAAGTTGCTTAACTTGAGAAGAGTTCAGCATCTCCATCTTTTTGATAAATCCAATGATTTCTCTAGCAGCCTCTCCTTTGCTCTTCAGAAAGATCACCCATGTAAACCTGGAGAACTCATCAACCATGACTAGAGTGTATCTTCTACCTCCTAGACTTGGGACACTGACTGGTCCAAAGAAGTCCATGTGGATTAAGAAGAAAGGAGTATCAATAGAGAAATTATGCTTAGATTTAAAAGATGTTTTTCTCTGCTTGCCTTTCTCACAAGCTGTGCAGAGTTTGTCCTTAACAAAGGTTATAGAAGGCAAACCTGTTACCAACTCTTTCTTACAGAGTTTGTTGATATTTTTGAAGTTCAGGTGTGATAGCCTTTTGTGCCATAACCAGTTCAGATCTGCATTGCTTCTGGAGATAAAGCAGGTTTCAGTTGTGGGATCAACAGATTTCATGTCGACAACATATACCCCTTTCTTCCGTTATGCATACAACACAACTTTCCCTTTGGAATCCAATATGTAACCCAGGTGCTCATCAAAGTTAACCTTGTAACCAGCATCACACAGTTGACTTATGCTTACAAGATTGTGTTTCAGCCCAGACACATAGGCTACTCTATTGAATACTGCAGCACCAGCTTGAACAGTTCCATATCTTTCTGTGGATCCCTATACATTGTCACCAAAGGTGACTTTTTCAGGCCTGAGATCACTCAGCAGATCCTTACAACATGACACCCTGAGCAGCCACTGTCCAAGTACCAAACCTGGGATGGTTGTTTGTCCTGCAGAGTGTGATGGGAAAATATTAGTTATTTTTAGGGAAACTCATCATAGGGATGAGTTCTCCTACTTCATCAACATTTGTTGATGGACCAGTGACATCCACACTAATATT
Organism: Centrapalus pauciflorus; assembly: GCA_020465985.1. Taxonomy (NCBI): domain Eukaryota; kingdom Viridiplantae; phylum Streptophyta; class Magnoliopsida; order Asterales; family Asteraceae; genus Centrapalus; species Centrapalus pauciflorus. The sequence goes on along the minus strand of JAANYP010002960.1, from coordinate 100,448 downwards.
CCCTATTTGGATTGTATCAGCTTGGATACTATCCTCATTAACCATTTTACTTCCAACACTGCTTGTTTTTGCAATGATGGAACTAGCAGAGTCAACAGGCCTCATGTCCTAAGTTTCTGGACAGTCTTTGACCATATGTGTCTTCTTCCCACATTTATAACATTTTCTCTTTTTGGAAGAAGTACTTCCAGAAATACATTCTGAATCATTTTTGTTGATCTTTTCAGCAGGTTTAGAAAACTTATTACTATTTTTGGAAGAATCAACACTTTGGGTGGAAGGCACAATGGCAATAGCTTTACCTGTATCCTCTTTCCTCTTTTTAGGAGGATAGATGTCAAATACAGGAAGTTTGATTGGCCTCTAACCTTCCACAGGTTTGGGAAACTTATTCCTAAATTTCTCAGGTTGAGCAATGGCTTTGCCTTTGCCCTTACTGAGATGTGATGGATGTTTCCTATCAACATAATCACTTCTTTTGGTTTTGAAAGACTTACCTTCATTCATAACCAATTTTCCACTATGATTAAAAAGCTTATTCGAAATCACAGCAGATTTGCTTTCAACATAGGACTTACCCCTGTTGAAAGCAGTCTGCTTACCTTTTGAAAACCTTTTCTCAAAATGATCAGCATGAAAGGGATTAACAGGTCTGTTACCATCAGCTTTAGACCTAGAGTCTGTCTTGTTAATAGGTTTAGTGTCCACAGCTGCAGCTTGAGCTTGGTTTCCATTCTTTTGCTTGTGTGAACCAGCTGACCACTTAGCATACTGATATGATGGAGAACACATTCCATCATTAGCTTTTGGAGCTTTTTCACACAAGCTGTCAGTATTTTAAGGTCTGAAAAACCTATTTGTTGAGACTAGCTTACCATTTACATTCTGGATGAAAGTACTGGAAGCTCACCAAGAGTAGATAAGTCATTTTTCTGATTATTTATCTCAACAATTGAAGCTGCTTTGTCAAGAATTCCTCCAAGATAGGCTTGGATTTGAGCAGGGATATGTTGACTGATACAGTGGCTGACTTTTTGTGCAGATTGACACCAAGAGTCAACAATCTTTTGAAGCATTGCATGTTTTGTGTCTGTTTCTCTCCTTTCTTCTAATAAAATAGAATTGATGTGTTTTAATTCATCAAGTTCAGTTTCCAACTTATGGAAGCTGTCTAATTTACTAGTTTTTATTTCAAGATCAGTTTTTAGCTTGGAGATTTCAGACAACAAAACATTATGCTTCTCAATAGCAGCTTTTAAGTCAACAAGCAAATATTCAAACATTTTAACTTTTTCATCAGAACTGTAAGCCATAAAATTTTGTACCTTATACATCATTGTTGGGTTCCAGTTCTCTAAGCTGCTGAGAGCTTCAGCTTCAGCCAGGTCTTGTTTGAAGTTGCTTGTTGATGGGACATCAGTGTTGGCCATCAGACAGTTGTTATCTTCTTCATCTGAGGATGAGTCAGATTCCTCCCAATCACATGTCTTAGCCATGAGTCCCTTTTGCTTGTTGGAAGCCACTGAGTCTTCTAACTTCCTAAGCTTAGCCATGGCCATTAGGTACATAACCCTGTAGCCATTGTCCCTGTTTGTCTTGTATGGTTTGGATGCTTGACCAACAGCTTTAGACACACAGTCAGTAGCTATATGGCCAATTTTGCCACATTTAAAGCATTCATCCTTAGTTTATCAAATGCCTTCTTTTGGATGGTACCTGACTTCTTCTGCAGCATTTTTCCACCAAACCTCTTCTTGTTGAACTTCTTGACAAGCATTGCAATCATTTGCTCATCATCTAGTTCAGCAAGATCTTCACAGTCTTCCTCTTCAGACATTTCTTCCCTTTCATCATCAGCCTGTTGATCAAGTTGTGTGAACACATCACTCATCTAACCAGCAGGTTGTCTCACGCTGGCCACTAAGGCAGCACCTCATTTGGACATTTCCAAGGCATTTCTCTTCTGTTGCCTTGACTGCTCATCATTCATTAAAGATCCATACAGATTTACAAAATCCATACTTTTGATGGTGCCTGAATTTCTTAAGATAGTAGAAAAATAATTCCATTCTTCAGGCAGAATGTCCAACAACTTGTTCAGCAGAGTCAAGCTGTCCATAATGATCCCAACAGCTTCGAGATCATTAATTAGAGCAGTGAACCTGGTGTAGGTTTCTGTGAGAGACTCCTTTGGTTTTGCAAAAAAGAGTTCATACTGTTTAACAAGATTGTTGATCCTGTTATCCAATGTGATAGTGGGATCATCATAGACGGTACACAAAGTATCCAACAACTCCTTTGGAGTTTTCTTTTTCTCAACTGTTTGAACACATCATCAGGAAGAGAAATGACCAGGTTTTTCATGGCTTTTGCATCAAGAGCAACCATCCTTTTATCTTTATCAGGCCATTGAGCTTTGGCCTTCTCAAAAGTTCTAATCTCAGGGGCAGCTCCTTCAACAGCAGGAGTGATAGTAGTAACAGAGGTTGGCACATAAGGACCCTCCATTACTATCTCTGGCAGTTGTACATCTAGATTCTCTAAGTAGAGTATCATTCTGCACTTCCAGCCAGAGAAGTTTTGATGATCGAACTTGGGGGGTTTTTGCCATAGAACCATTGTCATAGTAAGAGGAGTAACTGGCAGCACTGTTTTCCATGGGAAAGTAGGGAGAATGAGAAATCTAGAGTTAACACACACTCAACCTGGCTCTGATACCAGTTGTAGGTCCCAAAAGGTTTCCCTAGAGTATTATTCTAAGCTGTATAGGGGGGGTGAATACAACAAATTAAAACTCAACACTCTTTTTTCAATGTTTGTGTATATTATTAACAAGTGTTAACTACAAACAAGCTTGACTGCGAAATGGTTAAAGCTGAGATGACAGATACAACATATGTTTAACTAGTCTAGGACACAGTCAGACTAGATACAATGAAAACACTCACTAAGATGAACTCACAGTTTACAGGACACAGATGGACAACTTGAATAAGAACAGCTTGGACACACGTTACTGTTTTATTCAAGCAGACTTGCATGCATGTAAAAACACACTTTAATGCATGATCTGAATTTTTCACTCTTAGTTATCTCACAATCCTTAGAAGCTTCCTTTTATACTCTCACTGAGAATCTTAGTGAAGCTTCTTCATTGGACGATGAGATAGTGGGATGTTTTCCGAAAAAACAAAACAACTATTCTACACATTCTGATAAATAAGACTTGTCTTCAATTCATGTGGCAGAATCTTTGTCTTTTTCTTTTTGTCTCTGATGCAGAAGGCTTTAACCAAAAGAGGATTGTCAACTTTGCATCTTTTTTCTTTTGTTAAGACCATTTTGATATAAGAAATGGTCTGTCGCCCATTTCAAATATCCACTTTGTCTTCATGTAATAACAAAATAGCATAGGCAGCTTTAGCATCTTCTGTTTTCCACTTTGTCTTCGACTTTGTAAACTGATCTAGTAGTCCAAAACAATACATGAGGACTTGAAAACATATTCCATAAAGTGTTTAGCCTATTCACAAAGAACAGAACACTTAGAATTTGTCCAAGCTGCTCAACAGGATAGAGCAGCGTAGACAGTTTATGTCAAGCCTGTTCAACAGAATGAACAGCTTGGGCAATCTGCCTTTGTTGCAACGAATGCAACTGGGTAAACAACTTTGACTTATATTGAAAATTACTTTTCATGTTTCAATAAGGCATTAACAGGCCTTACATTATACCTTTAAGTGCATCAAACAGGTTTGATTAAAAATCTTTCCCTAAGATGTAGAGCAGGTTTCACTGAGGCCTTTTTGTGCCTAACAGTGAGGCATCCATCCCCATTGTCTTACGTTCGCCTGTCGCTACATCGGCGGGCTTGGCTGATGGGCAGGTACCAGGATAGACTCCTGCTGTGCCAGTCACACCCTTTTCCTAGGGGTGAACTTCCTTAATGGTCCATTGGGATGGCTTCTGAATAGGGTGTAAAATGGAACGCGTGGTGGTGATGGTTGAGCAATTTGTGTTGCAGAGCCACAGTTGCCATCCTTTTGTTCTGACAGGTCCTCTTCCTCGTCATTGATTGGGTCTAGGTGGGTCTCCGATCCAAAGTACCTCCTAGTGTCACCTAGGGTTCCTTGTTTCGTGGGTGGCTATTCATCCCCGGAGTTAAAGAGGATGTTAGGCTAAAAAAGGCCTCAATCAAACCTGTTCTGCATCTGAGGGGGAGATTATTAATCAAACCTGTTGATGCTTTTGAAGGTTGAATTTAAGGCCTGTTATATGCCTTATTGAAACCTGAAAAAGATTTGCAATGTCAGCCTTAAGCTGTTCTATGTGTTGCATGTGTTGCAACAAAGGCAGTTTTGCTCAAGCTGTTCAGTCTGCTGAACAGGCTGGACATAAACTGTCTACGCTGCTCTACACTGGTGAGCAGCTTGGGCAGTTTACAAGTGTTCTGTTCTTTGTGAACAGAACCTGTTCTTTGTGAACAGGCTAAACACTTTATGGAATGTGTTTCCAAGTCCTCATGAATTGTTTTTGACTGCAATATCAGTTTACAAAGTCGAAGACAAAGTGGAAATCAGAACTGCTCAGCCTGCCCAAGCTGTTCTGCTACATGAAGACAAAAGGTTATTTGAAAAAGGGTGACCGACCTTTTTCTTATATCAAAATAGGCCTTTACAAGGAAGAAATACACAAAGTTGACATTCCTTATTTGGTTAAAGGCAATGCAACAGTAGACAAAGTGAAAAGACAAAAGTTCTGCACATGTGAAGACAAGTCTGCTTTTCAGAAAAGTGCAGAAAAGGTTATGTTGTCTTTTCAACAAGACTTCTCCTTTTTCATTCCGTCCAATGAAGAAGCTTCACTTAGATCCTCTGAGTGAGTATAAAAAGAAACTTCCAAGGATTGAAAGATAAAGCCAAAAAGCTAAGTGCTGAAAACAAGAGTGAACGTGCATTCAAAGTGTGTCTTTCATGCATGCAAGTCTGCTTGAATAAAACAGTGCTCAGTGTCTAAGCTGTTCTTGTTCAAGCTGTTCCTCAGAGTCTTGTAAACACAGTGAGTGATTCTTAGTGAGTGTATTCATTGTAATTAGTTTAAGTCAGTCTTAGACTAGTTAAACATACTGTTGTATCTGTCATCTCAGCTTGAACCTTTCCGCATTCAAGCTTGTTTGTAATTAACATTTGTTAATAATACATACAAACATTGAGAAAATTGTGTGTAGTTTTTAAAGAGCTGTATTCACCCCCCCTCTACCGCTTAAAGCTATATACTTGGGATATCTTTTGGGACCTACAACTGGTATCAGAGCAGTTTAGAGTGTGTGTCATTCTAGATCTCTCATTCTCCCAAAATTTCCATGGACAACAGTGCTGCAAGTTCCTCATACTATGACAATGGCTCAAGCATTTGTTGCAAGTGATGGACTGTTTGCTCTACATGCTGAAGATCTGGAACAAATCCATCCAGTGATTTAGAAGAGATGGACTTAAAGTGGCAGCATGCTATGTTGACTATGAGGGCCAAAAGATTTTTGAAAAGGACTGGCAGACCAAACTTTCAAGCCAGAACAGAAGGCAAGCCAGCATTTGATAAATCAAAGGTTGAGTGCTTTAAATGCCACAAGCTTGGCCACTTTGCTAGAGAGTGTAGATTCCAATGTCAGCAGCCACCAAGACCTCAGCAAACCAATCAAACTTCATTCTCATAAGCTCTTGTCTCTCAAGAAGACAATGTGTTTGACTGGAGTGATCAGACAGAAGAGGAGTTTCAAAATCAAGCTCTTATGGCAGAAACATCCACTGTCACTTCCACTGAAACTACCATCTGAGGTAAATGCTAAACTCTGCTCTCAAACATGCAATAATATGGTTAAAAAGTACAGAGATCATAATGAGAGCATGTGCAAAACTCTAGTTAAGATGGAAGAAAGGAGATATGAGTATATACAGGCTATAGAAGATCTTGAAAAACAGATCAATGACTATAAGGATAATGAGATTCAGATGAGACATGATAGAACATATCATGAGTGGGAGAAAAAGGAACTGAATGAGAAAATAGAAACCCTAAATAAGAAACTAGATGAGGCTGAACAGAAGGTGTTAGAAGCTAACAAGAAAATAGAATCTATTAATATGGACTTAGGTAGTTTCAAGCTGGCCAAAAAAGCTAGAACACCTAATGGAGGTCCCACTACTACAAAATGAATCTAATGCGACACTTTTGATGTGACACTTATGAAAAATGTTGCTTTTATTATAAATTTAGTTATAAAGCAACACTTTTACGATAAATGTTGCATATAATGATTTAATGCAACACCTTTTTTAAAGTGTTGCAATTTTTATTAAAAAATGTAACACTTTTTTTAAAGTGTTACCATTTTCATTAAAAAATGTAACACTTTTTAAAAGTGTTACAACTTTTGTTAAAAAATGCAACACTAATTTAAAGTGTTGCATTTCAAATGTAAATATGTGACACTTTTTAGAAGTGTTGTATTTTAAAAAAAAAAGTTAATACAAATATATAAATTTTTATTGTGTTTTAATTTTTTTAATATAAAAAAGTAATACAATTTTATTTCTTAGACGTGTTAGAATTACTATTACATTTTAAATACAAATACTTAATTTAAAATTTTTTACTGTCTTATAAAAATAAAATACGAAAATATATATAAAAGATCATGCATAAAATAAAGATTCACAAACTTGAAATTTAAATTACCATTTTAATTAAACTTCAAAAATTATTTAAGTTGATATAACAATTTAAACTATTTAAGTAGATAAAGAAAAGAATAACAATTTAGTATTTAATTAAAAAACTTACAAATCTATGTAAATTAAAAATTCAGAACACTAATTCCAAAATATTAAAAAGCATACGTACGGTTCCTTAATTCCTCTCGTCGTACCCTCCTCCCTAAAAGACGGTTCGATTTCGATCGCCTGCACTTCACACGGTTTCCTCGCAAGCGTTCGACCTCCGGCGACCGTTCGATTTCGCATTGAGAGATTTGCGATTCTCGTATTCTTGAGGTATCCCGTCTCTGTCTATTCGTTTCTACTCTTCGATTTCCCAATCTACGATTTATGTGTTCACGTTTCTGATTTAATTCTCGTTAATTTCTGGTTCTATTGATCGATTCCAGCATTATTTGGTCATGGGTATGCAATCAATTTAGTAGTAATTTTTTCAAAGGTGATCGATTCCAGCATTATGTTGGTCGATTTCCCAGCATTATTGTTTATGTTAAATTTTAAAGGTGTTATGTGTTAAATTTTTGATTGTCTATTCTGGGATTGATTCATCTCTGTATGCTAGAATTAAGTTGGTCCCCTTGCATCTAGTTTATTACAGTAACAACAAACAACATAGTATATTTGTGTTTTGTGTGTGTTGATTAGTCCGTAACTTGGACCGAGAATGAATCTTTGAATGGCCTTTTTGGCCTAATATGATTGTTTCATCAATGTCCTATATAAAGTTAATTGGCCTAATATCATTCTATGCTTAATCTAAGAAAATGTGGGTGTGCTTGTGGTTTTAAAATAGAATTTCCAGCAGCATTTGACAGCAATATTAGCACAGAAGCATAATGTGTTGACGTGTGTGCTGTTAAGAATCGATATCTCAGCAATAGGCTGACTTGCTCGACTATTAAAGTTCATTAACTCATAGAAATCAGTCCCTTAAGTTCTATATAATTAATAATTCAATGTGTTAATGATCGTGTGTGATTTGGGGCTGCAAAACAGAAAGAAACGTCACAGCAGATACAATATATAACTTTTTTTTTCTCTAAGTCCACACATGCATTATCACACCTCTTTGATGCTAACTAACTTCAGGTTCTTGGAGCTATGAAAAATCATAGAGAGTGGATGTATATACCTAGACGATTGCCTGAGTTTAAAAATGGAGTTATTGAATTCCTTAATGTTGCATTTGCAAAGGCGGCAAGGGGAGGGCAGATTTATTGTCCTTGCAAACAATGTCAAAATCGTTACTGGTTTCGTAGAGATGAAGTTTTTGATCATTTAAAAGGACAAGGATTCGTAGAAAACTATTATGTGTGGGTTTTCCATGGAGAAGAACCTTCGCTAACAAGATCTAATACTATCATAAATGATAGCACACCAATTATGCACGATGATCTCGATGAGTTATTGCATGATAGATTTAGGGGTGTTGAAGAGGAAACAAGTAGGGTGCAACAAGGTTCAAACGAATAAGCAAAAAAGTTTTATAATTTATTGGAGGAGGGGAAACAAGAGTTATTTCCAGGGTGTAAAAATTTTTCGAAGCTATCTTTCATCGTTAGACTGTTTCTATACAAGACGCTTCATGGGCTTAGTAACGTGGCATTTGATGATCTCTTGCAACTTCTAAGGGAGATGATTCCAGAGGCAAAACTTCCAACTAACTTTACTCAAGCCAAAAATATTGCAAAGAATTTAGGGCTTGATTACAAAAAGATACCTGCATGTCCGAATGACTGTATGCTATATTGGAAAGAGAATGAACATTTAGATGTGTGTTCTGTGTGTCACGCCTCTAAATGGAAGCAAACAAAAGAGAAAGAAGGCAGCAAACAGAGTAAGGAACCTTCCAAAGAACAATCAAAGGTACCTGCTAAGGTGGTGTGGCATTTTCCTTTGAAACCAAGGTTGCAGAGACTTTTTATGTGTTCAGAAACATCTAAATATATGGTATGGCATCATGATGAACGTCCTAAAGATGGAAATTTAAGACACCCTGCAGACGGCCAAAGCTGGAAGGAATTTGATTCTTTGTATCCTCATTTTGCAAAGGAACCCAGAAATGTGAGGTTAGGATTGTCTAGTGATGGATTTAATCCATTTCAAACAATGAGCATTGCCCATAGCACATGGCCTGTGGTGTTGGTTAATTATAATTTGCCACCGTGGATGTCATTGAAACCAGAGTACTTTATTTTGTCTTTGTTAGTACCCGGACCCGAATCACCTGGTAATAATATCGATGTTTATTTGCAACCTTTAATTGAGGAATTAAAAGAATTATGGGTTGATGGGCTGGATACTTATGATAAATCAAAAGACGAGACATTCAAATTGAATGCAGCCTTGACGTGGACCATTAGTGATTTTCCAGCCTATTCAATGTTATCAGGGTGGAAAACAAAAGGAAAATTTGCATGTCCATGTTGTAATCATGAAACTAGTTCATTGTACTTAAAACATAGTCGAAAGACATGTTATATGGATCATCGCAGATTTCTAGACACACAACACCCCTGGCGACGTAATAAAAGTGCTTTTAATGGGGAAGTTGAGGAGAGGATTCCTCCCAAACCCTTAACAGGTGTTGATGCATTGAGAGAGTTATCCGATTTTCAGAATTTGTTTGGGAAGAGTCGAAAGAAAAAAAAATGACAGCTCTTGTCCATGGAAAAAAAGGTCAATATTTTTTGAATTGACATATTGGCAGTTTAATGCATGCCGACATAATCTTGATGTGATGCACATAGAAAAGAATATATGTGATAACTTGATTGGTACTTTGTTAGATATTAGTGGGAAGTCAAAGGACCATGTAAAAGCTCGGTTTGACCTTATGGAAATGGGAATTAAAGAGAAGCTTCAACCACAACTTTCTAAGGATGGTGAACATGTTTTAATTGAGAAAGCATGTTTTACTATGTCTTCAAAGGAAAAAGAAATATTTTGTTGTGTTTTGAAGGAAACAAAGTTGCCTTATGGGTGTGGATCCAATATTGCACGTTGTGTACATTCTTCAGAAATGAAAGTTTCAGGTTACAAGAGTCATGATGCTCACATCTTATTACATTACTTGCTTGAAGTTGCAGTTAGAAAATCATTACCCAAGCATGTTGCACTCCCATTGATGAGGCTGGGTGCTTTTTTTCGAAGCTTGTGTAGCAAGGTAATTAAGCCCCAAGACCTTGATCGTATGCAAGTAGAAATAACTGAAACCCTGTGTGAACTTGAGAAAATATTTTTGCCGGCTTTTTTTGACATAATGGTACACTTACCTATTCACTTAGTAAACGAAGTTAGGCAAGGTGGACCCGTGCAGTATAGATGGATGTTCTTTATGGAAAGATATTTATGTAAGTTGAAATCATATGTGCGGAACAAGAATCGACCAGAGGGATCAATAGCAGAAGGATATTTAATCGAAGAATGTTTGACTTTTTGCTCGCATTATATGCATGAAGGAGTAAAAACAAGATTGAATAAGAATACAGATGATGATAATTATATGGATAACACAAATGGATCTAGTGGAGTGGTATTTGTGAATGGTGGTCATCCTTTGGGAGGTAAAAAACTCAGAAAAGGAAAGCTTTTTACTTTAGATATTCAGTTGTTAAGAAAAGATATGCCTCCACTTATGGTTAACGCAAGGACAAGTTTAGTTGAGGTGGAGGAAACTAATAACCAAAGTGATGAGTCTGATTATGATGATACATTATGGGATTGGATGCAAGCAGATGAAGATGTTGCTGATGATATCTAATAATAGTTATGTGTTTATAATTTGGTACGGTCATTTACAAGTTCTCTAACTTTTTTTCTATGACTTTTGTGGCATCAAAACTGAAGTTATTTTCTTGAACCCACCAGGTGGGCAACATCATTATGGCTGCTGTTGTACATCATATCAATTCATGTTGATTTTATGAATTTTTTGCAGGTCACTGATGGGAAACAAAAACAAGCAATATCAAAGACCACAAAGACATTTGAATGATTATGAAATGAGTAAAATGCAAAGGGTTCAAGAGAATCAAGATAGATTACGAGAATTGGGAATTACAAATATTGCCAAGTCTTTGACAAGTTTGGTAGAAAGCCGAAAAAAATAACAAACGCAAGGAGAAACCAATGGTTACTAACGAGAGAGATGGAGAATATATTCCAGAGTTTGGTGGTGATGGTGAGGGAGATCACGAAGAAGAAGTTGCTACAAGTGTTGAAGGCCGTCAAAAGGTATCCATATTTGCAAATGCTTTGTGTTTCTTCTTATAAAACTTATTCTCTAATAAATATGCAACTTTCTATAGTATCTCAAATGATTTTTGATCTTAATACAAAATTATTAACATTCTGATTTTTGACGGATTTTGCACAAAAGAGCATTCTTTTATGCGAAAATTGCATAATCTAGCAACAAACTTTTTTAAATCTTTCAGGTTTTTAATGGAAGTTTCACAACACATCAAAAACCTTCTAAAAACATCATTTCTATATAAACATTACACTTCTCATTGCTAATTTGCATTTTCACTCGTTAAAGTACTATTCTTTGCATAAAATAGCAAGAAACATTCATTTGATGTCGGATTTCAATAATTCTTTTTGCAACAAATCCGGAATCCTTTAAAAACATCATACTTATATAAATATTTCATCATTCATTGTTTTTTCCAAATTCTTATTGTTTCATTCTTATAAAAATTATTCTCTAATAAATGTGCATCTTTCTATAGAAACATCGTGCACAATATATTGCACCAATGTCGATGAATAGATATGCTAATTTAGCAAAGAAACAACGAGTGGCTGCTGCTCCATCTGTCTCTCGTATGTTAGAAATTGAGGAAGTTTGTCATCAGAATGGAGACCGTGTTGATTCCATTAAAAGGAAGACAAAAGCAATGACGATGGGTGAGTTAATCTTGAACAAGAAAGGGTCACTAATGGGTAAGGAGGCGGTCAAACATAATTCAGTGAAGCCTAATTGTGTCATAAGAAGAAAATTATTTCTTGTCGATGAAGATGAGGAGGATGTTGGGAGCCCTCAAGGTATGGTTAGTCATTCTAAAAACTAATTCAATTATTCGAAATTAACTCTCATATTCTTATGCTTCTTTATGTATATAGACATGGATAGATCATATATGGAGAAAGATGGTGATGGAGATGCTCCAAATGAATGGGATGATTTATTATTTCAAGGTACATATCTTTACGTTATGTTTTCTACAATTTTTTTATGGAACCATGTGAAGACCACCCCTTTTTCTATAACTCTTTTAGTTGTTGTCGCTGACCATAACCCATAGAGCACACACATGCTAGCATTGTACTGTTTTGATTGGATTTAAAGAGTGCTGTTTGGCTGAGCTTAATACATCCAAGATTTGGAAAACACAGGAAAAAGGCTGCTGATTTCTTTATAACACATACACACATTCTGTTTCAATTTGCTGCTGAGTGATCAAAACATCCGAGACATATGAATGTATATTGGGGCTGTTTCTGATCTGCACATCTAAATATATATGTATGTATATTGGTTATAAGGAATAAGGCTGTTTTTATTTGTTTTCTATACACATCCGAGACTTGCCTTTGTGAGTCTCGGATCCCACACAACACCACACACTTAACACTTAATCCTTTTGTAAAATTTTGAGAAGAAAGCTGCTGTCCATACTTACATATTTCATACACACACCCTGTTGTTGATCTTTATACATTCGAGATTGACTTAGTGTGAGTCTCGGATCTTTACTCAACACAAACACTTATACATGATGATTGAAAAGGATGAAGAGTGCTGCTATTTTGGACACTTACATCCAAGACTTCACAAATGTTTGTCTCGGATCTGCTGCTTTTATGCAGAACAAACACACAATCACAGCACCAAACTAATCTGTTTTTCTTTCATTCACATTAAATATAGGAGGTTAAAGGGTTGTTTCATGTTTCTATTTGATGCATAAAAACACACATATGAACCTTAGTCTTGGCCGAAAGCCATTTGGCCTTCTTGGTCTTATTTACGAATCCAAAACAGCAACAAACACCCATCACAAGACTGCACTTTTTATTATAACTCTTTTTAATCTTGACATAATTTTTTAGTAATTTAAACTAAATTAATTTTCTACAATTTTTCTGTAACTCTTTTTAATCTTGACATAATTTTTACAATTAACTCTGTTTCTGTTTCTATATACATTTATAGGTTGTTGTTTCTGTTTCTATTTGGAATTTATATATACATATATAGGTTGCTGTTTCTGTTTCTATTTGGAATTTATATATACATATATAGGTTGCTGTTTCTATTTGGAATTTATATATACATATATAGGTTGCTGTTTCTATTTCTATATACATATATAGGTTGTTAGAATATGGATCATGGATGATTGGCCTTATATAATTACTGAAAGTTGAAGCCCTTAGTTGATTTGCCATACTTCTATCGGTGCAGTAATTTTCTGTGTGTGCAGAGTGCAGAAACCGAAATACAGAAACAGAATGTTTCTGTATTGTGTGTGCAGTATGTTCGAGAGAGTGCAAAAACAGAACGTTTCTGTGTTTGTGTGCAGTGTTCGTGAGGCAGAAAGAACAGAGGGAAAAAAACAGAATATAACTAACTTTAATATTATTATTCACACACACAAATTACATATTTGGTTCCTCCTTATATAGAGTACTAATCGGTGCTTAATGAACCATTGTGATGGTTCATATTGGGTAGTTAATTTTGGAGGGAATAATAACTACTAATTAACTACTTTTTTGTCTTTATCCGGTTTACATATTTACAATTACCGGAATTAATTAATTAATTACATATAATTAAAACATAGATGTCTTAAGTTTAATAACACTTAACAATTTCTAACATAGGTTGCTGTTTCTGATTCTGTTTCTATTTGGAATCTATGGACTACATATATAGGTTGCTGTTTCTGTTTCTATATACATATATAGGTTGCTGTTTCTGTTTCTATTTGGAATTTATATATACATATATAGGTTGCTGTTTTTGTTTCTATTTGGAATTTATATATACATATATAGGTTGCTGTTTCTGTTTCTATTTGGAATTTATGGACTGATGTTGTTGAACCTGTCAGCACACATAATTGAATTCTGTTTAAAGGGTTAGTACCTAGTTTGTGGCCTTAATATTCTTTTCCATCTTGCTGACAGATGAGAATGACGACGCTTGTGGAGAAGAACAAGGTGCTCAACATGATGTGAATGCAGTAGACATTGAGCAGATGATTTCTGAAAATAATCTGAATGGGATAGAAGATGGTGATAGTGAGGATGATTTGGAAGCTGATGATGATGAACTTGTTCAACAACTTGAAGACCACCAACCACCAAAACATGCAGGTATCTCTTTTATTCATTTCTGTACATTGCGTTAATTATAGGAACCAACTTTGAATTTGCTTCTTTAACAACTTAAGACCTAAATCTTTCAAACGTATCTCAAATGACTATTGAAATTAATACAAAATTATTAACATTCTGATTTTTGACAGATTTTGCACAAAATAACAATCTTTTTTGCAAAATTTGCATAATCTGGCAACAAACTTTCTAAAATCTTTAGAAAACACAAATATATAAGCACATTTCATCATTCCTTTGTCTATCATACTTTTCGGCATTAAAGTACCAAAAGTTTGTTTAAAATAGCATTGAACTTTCAATTGAAATTCTAATCACATAAAAAGTTGAAAATTTAGCAATCTCTACTACCAAGAAAAGAGGGTAAACAATGATGCATGACATACATGTGCGCAAATCGAATGAACGTGAGGTCATCATATGCAATGAATATGGACAACCCATTGGACCTGCAACGGAAGAGAAGGATACTGTAGGACGATTCTCACGGTTTTTGGGTACAATAGCTCGCAATTACAATTATGCACCATTGACTTATAATTCATGGCACAAAGTGCCACACAAGGAGAGGATGTGGGAATATGTGTTGGTAAGGTTTTAAGTGTTTTATTTCCCTTCTACTTATGAACATGCTTCATTTAGCTTTTTGTTGAAATACTATATCATTTAAAGGAAAAATACAACGTACCTGTTGATGCTAAATCTTGGGTGTTGAAATCTATTGGAGCTTTATGGAGGGGATACAAATGTAGACTCAAGAAAAAACACTTTTACAGTGTTAATGATAACAAAGCAAGGTGGAAGAATCGACCCAAAAGTATTCCAGAAAAGGATTTTTTGGACTTGTTAAGCATGTGGAACAAGAAAGAAGTGAAGGTAACATTTTAATGATTACTTTACTACACATAGTTGTCTAAAATAAATTGATGTCCCTTTCATGATCCACAAGTTCTATGTTTTCACTATAACATGTCTTTGCAACAACGTTGTTTGGTAAAAAGGGATGTCCGCATGTCTCAAAAAAACATGCACACAGCTGGTCCAAAAAGTTTTGCTAGGATCCGTGAGGAAATGGTAATTTTCTTTTGTTGTATTTGCTAGTGATATTTGATTTTCATGTCATCTCCCCCAATGATACTTTCTTATTAATACTTTGTATTTATTACATGAATACAGAAAAATGAAAGTCTGAACAAGGAACTGCCTTCACTAACCCAAATGTTTGAGCGCACTCGCAAAAGGACAGAAGGACATGTGTATGTTGATACATATGATGACACGTCAATGAAACTTGTAAGATAATATAAAGTTTTAAATTCAATACACTGTTAGTTACTTGTAAATTAGGTAAAAATTTATTGTTTGAATGATCATAAAGGAACACATGAAAAATTACAAAGCTCCAGAAGATGGTGGTGCACCGGTTGATCCATTTATGGCTGTCATGACCAACGAAAATGATGGACGTCGTAGACTTTATGGTAGAGGTGTTACTAATAAGTTGATAAGGAAAGTAAATGGTGGGGAGGCAGCGTATATGGTCCCGGGAGAGATCATGGAATCACTCAAAGCTAGTGTAAAGCTGAAAAAGATCAGTTGTTAGAGATGAAAAGAAAGTTTGACGAGGATCATGAGAGGAAAAAGTCAGAATTAGAAGCGATACGAAATGATATTGACAAGCAACGAGAAAAATTAGTTGAAGAAGCATTGGAAAAGCTTGTAGGAAAGCTACCTCCTGGAATTCAACAATATTTATGATGAGTTTTGTCCACGTGCATAACAAGGTATGAAAACAATTTACTTAATTTGTTAAATTATATTATCTTCGAAGTTCATGTTTTAGAGATTTTGTACTTTATAATTTTTTAATCATTTAAATTACCAAACACATTTACAATATTGTGTATTGGTTTTGTATGTTTCAGGCTATGTTCTATTGGAATATGCAAAGTCATGTGTCGAGCTTGCAAGAGTGATGAAATGAAGCAACGATTTCGTATGAAATAAATTTCAAGTCTAGGATTTAAAAACATACATTTTGTGATTGTAATCGACTCTTTTTGGTGTTGCTTGTACATTTCATTATGGTTATTTCGAGTATTAGAGAATACTTTTGTTGGAATACAATTTGAATGATATGGTTTTATTTCTATTATTAATTCATATTATAGAACTTGGTTTTATATGAAGAAAATATTACAAATCAATATATATTAATTTATTGTAATTGTATTAAATGAAAAAGAATAAAAAAAAGTGTTGCAATAAAGCATTAATAGTGTCACATATATTTTGTTAAAAGACCATAAAGTGTCACATTTGATAAATAAAGTGTTGCCATAGCTTAATGATGATAAATCATAAAGTGTTGCATTAGATTGTAAAAAGTGTTGCCATAGCTTAATGACGATAAATCATAAAGTGTTGCATTAGAATGTAAAAAGTGTTGCATTTTAAAAGTGTCGCAATTAGAAAACACATGCAACACTTTTAAAAAGTGTTGCATATTTTGGAAAAAGTGTCGCTTTAGACCTAAGGCGACATTGGCTAAGGTGGCATTTGATAAAGTGTCACATTAGCCCTAATGCAACACTTTTAAGGCCTAATGCAACATTTTGTCGGTGTTGCATTAGGGTCATTTTGTAGTAGTGTCCAATTTAAAGATAGGGTAAAATCTCAACTCAATCCCAAGGAAGGTATAGGATACAAAGCTACTCTACCCCCATACAACAACAAATACATTCGTCCCATGAGTGAAGTTGCTGATAGGCTTATGAATGAACCACTAGATGAGACAATGAAAACTGTAGATCCTATCCTTCAAGACATGCCTGAATCTAAAGAAGAACTGATTCCAAATGAAGGCTGCGAGTGTAAAGAAATTGAGAGCAACTCCAAAACAATGAGTGCACCAATAGAACCTCCTACTTCCAGTTTCATCAAAACCCACAGTGTGAAAGGAAAAGAGAAGATGAGTGTATGCAATAATGCTCCACATGTTTCTGTACCTTCTAACTGTAACATTGCATCTTCTTCAAAAACTAATAAAAAGTGTAAGACTCTTCCAATATGCACATGCCAAAAGCATGGTGTCCAAAATTTTCCCACACAGTAGCAGGTCAGGGGAAATCAAAGGAACAAAAACCAGTTATGGTCCCACAAAACTGGTTCTCCAATCAAAACAGTCAAAAGATGTTTCCATTGTGGCAGGAAAAATCATTTGGCCAAGCATTGTTTATATAAACCATCTGTTACAAAACAGACTGTGGTTCAAAAACAGGCAATTGTTCAAAACTCAAAAATTTCAAAGGTCAAAACACCTGTCACACCAGTTCCAAAGAAGACAGTTGATCACAGGTACTTAAAAGTCAACAAAAGACAGCCTACACACCAAAAACAAGTTTTAGCAAAATCTAAAGCAAACATAAAAAAGGTATGGTGTGTTAAAGGCAAAAACACAAATCAAACTGCTAATGCAAGTGTTGAGACTGTTAAGTCAAAAGTTTGAACTGGTAGTGCAAATTCTGAAGCTGTTAGCACCCAGAACCCAGTTCAAACTGCCAAGTCTAAAACTGGAACTGGTAGTGGATCTTCTGAGACTGTTAATGAAAAGGTTGTAAAGAACATCTAGATACCTCATGTCATAACTTAATACTCTTCACAAAATGCACCAGTGGATCTCACTAAGTTTAAAAAGACACAAACAGTGTTTAGTTATGTCAATGCACAAGGACAACCCAAAACCAATTTGGTTTGGGTTTACTCCACCACTAACTAAGCTTTTTCTGTGCAGGGCAACCACAGGACCCAACATAAGACAAGATGGTATATGGACAGTGGATGCTCTAGGCACATGACAGGCAATTCTGAATGCCTGTCAAACTTCAAAAGCTTTGAAGGAGGGTTTGTTGCATTTGGAGGTAATTCCAAGGGAGGTAAGGTAACAGGTAAGGGTACTGTCAAAGCAGGCAACATGTTATTCAATGATGTTTTGTATGTTGAACAGCTGAAGTACAATTTACTAAGTGTGTCTCAAATCTGTGATAAACAATATATTGTTTTGTTCACAGACTCTGAGTGCATTGTCCTTTCAAAAGATTTTAAAATACCTGAAAATCTTGTTTTACTTTGAACACCAAGAAAAGGACAATGTCTACTGTTTGGACACAGATCTGTTATCCAAATCAAATACTTTAAGCTGCTTGATATACAAAACATCATCAAATGAGTCTGCTCTTTGGCACAGAAGGATGTGTCACATGAACTTCAAATCTATGAATGGTTTAGTCAAAAAGAACTTGGTAAGAGGTTTACCCCAAAAGGAGTTCATATGTTATGATCATTGTGTAGCATGTCTCAAAGGCAAGCAACACAAAACATCTCATAAGGCCAAAGAAGTAAATTCAGTCTCATCTGCTCTTCATCTTATTCATATGGATCTTTTTGGTCCAACATATTTTTTGAGTTTGAATAAAAGAGCTTACTGTTTAGTCATTGTTGATGATTTCACCAGATTTACATGGGTTTACTTTCTTAGGACTAAGGATGAAACTGCTGAGCTAGTCAAATCCATTATTCTTAAGATTGAAAACCAATCAAATTTAAAAGTTAAGGTGATTAGGTCAGACAATGGAACTGACTTTAAAAATCATATGCTAAATAGTTTCTGTGATTCTAAAGACATTGCAAGGCAATATAGTGCACCTAGAACACCACAACAAAATGGTGTCGCTGAAAGGAAGAATAGAACTTTAATAGAGGCTGCTAGAACCATGCCAGCTGATTCCAAACTGCCAATGACCTTCTGGGCAGAGGCAGTAAATACAACTTCTTATGTGCTAAATAGGGTTCAAATTGTTCAGTCACAAGGGAAAACTCCATATGAGTTATTCCATCACAGGATTCCCTTAGTAGCCTTCCTAAAATCTTTTGGATGTTCGTGCACTATCCTACATACTAAAACTCACTTAGGAAAGTTTGAAAGTAAGGCTGAAGAAGGTTTCTTTGTTGGTTACTCTATTCAAAGCAAAGCCTATAGGGTGTATAACAGTGTGTCTAAAACCATTGAAGAAAGTGCCAATGTTGAGTTTAATGAAAATACTGCAAATATCAAAGGCACAGGTCCTGATTGGTTGTTTGATTTAGATTCACTAACAAATTCTCTGAGATTTGTTGAGTATAATGCAGGAACTGCTGAAAACAGTGTTGAAATTGTCAGCCCAAATTCTCATGCTGGTAACACAAATATTCAAGCTGTTGGCACAAAGTGTCCAACAATTGCAGATTTTGCTACATGGGATGACTATACTGTACTGCCTCTTCTATCTTGTCACCCACCAGGGGTTCTGATTGATCAACAAGACACAAATACAGAGTGTGAAGTGCCAATTCCAAGCCTTGAAGTAACAGCTCCATCCAATAGGGAAACAGTCACATTTTCTGATCAAACTGTTACTGAAGCAAAATCCTCAAGTAGTGCTGAAGGTGATGATACAAATCTGGGAAGCTCATTTCAGATAGAAAGAGAACCCACACTCAGGCTTCACAAGTATCATCCTCTCAACCAGATAATGGGAGACCCACGCTCTCTGGTGCAGACAAGGACAATGGTTCACAAGGAGTCCACTGATGCTGAATCAGCAGTCCCTGAATTCAGTATAGCTGCCTTTGAACATGCATGCTTCATGTCACAATTGGATCCAAAGAAGGCATCTGAGGCTCTGAAAGATCCATCTTGTATTGAGGCAATGCAAGAAGAACTTTTGCGATTCAAAATTCAGAATGTATGGACTCTAGTTGACTTGCCTAAAGGAAATAGGGCAATTGGTACAAGATGGGTTTTCAGAAACAAGAAGGATGAGAGAGGAGTAGTGATCAAGAACAAAGCAAGGTTGGTAGCTCAAGGATATACTGAAGAAGAAGGAAAAGGTTATGATGATGTCTTTGCTCCAGTAGCAAGGATAGAAGCCATTAGACTGTTCCTAGCTTATGACAGCTTCAAAGGGTTCAAAGTATACCAAATGGATGTGAAATCTGAATTCCTGTATGGTACGATCGAAGAAGAGGTTTATGTGTGTCAACCCCCTGGATTTTAGGACTATAAGTATCTAGACAGAGTCTACAAGTTAAACAAAGCCCTCTATGGACTCCACCAAGCCCCAAGAGCCTGGTATGATACTTTGTCTTCATATCTTCTACAAAATGGATTCAAGAGAGGTACTCTAGACAAGACATTATTCACAAAGTCCATCAAATCAGAGATTCTTCTTGTTCAGATCTATGTTGATGATTTCATCTTTGGATCAACAAATGACATTCTGTGCAAGGAGTTTGAAACCATGATGCACAAGAAGTTTCAAATGAGTTCAATGGGGGAACTTACTTTCTTTCTAGGATTGCAGGTCAAGTAGAAACCCACTGGACTTTTTATAAGTCAATCAAAGTATGTGAATGACATCCTGGAAAAGTTTAGATACAAGGACACCAAAGTTGCCAGCACTCCGATGGACACTCATAAACAGCTTGATGCAGATAAAGAAGGAGTGGATGTGGATATTCACATATACAGATCCTTGATAGATTCCCTAATGTATCTCACATCTTCTAGACCTGATATAATGTTTGCTGTTTGTGTCTCTGCCAGGTCTCAATGTGCTCCAAAGGATTCACATCAGTTTGCTATTTAGAGAATTTTTAGATACCTCAAGGGTCAATCAAAATTGGGACTATTGTATCCTAAGGACTCTCCTCTTGAACTAACAGCTTATTCTGACAGTGACTATGGAGGTTGTAACATAGACAGAAAATCCACAACTGGTGGATGTCAATATCTAGGAGCAAGACTGGTCTCTTGGCAGTGCAAAAAGCATACCACTGTTTCCACTTCATCTACTGAAGTAGAATATGTTGCAGCTGCCAGCTGCGGTTCCCAAGTGATGTGGACTCAGAACCAACTGAGAGACTATGGTATGAACTTTCTAGCTACTCCTATTTATATTGACAATTCAAGTGTAATAAGCATTGTAAAAAATGCTGTGAAATTTCCCAAAACCAAGCACATAGACATTAGATTTCATTTTATAAAGGACTGTAATGAGAAGAAATTAATCCAAGTTACCAAAATTCATACAGATGATCAGTTAGCTGATCTATTTACAAAACCATTTGATGTAGGGAGATTCACCTTTCTAGTATCAAATATTGGTATGGTAAATATGGATTAATTTTTTCATCATTATTCTCCTTTATTTCATGACGAAAATACTTATTCGATGTGCTTAGTAAAGGGGGAGACACTGTTTCATTTGAAGATGCTTGATTTTCAACTAACAGCTTGAGACTATACTCAAGCTGCTAGTTCATTTTTTCGGAATGTTTGTTGTTTCACTTGGTCTGTCAAAGTGTGTAGGGTAATTCAATAATTCTTTATAAGATTGTGCGCGGGACTAGATATTTTTGAAAAGCCAAAACCTTTAAAGTCCCAGTTTAGTTTGATTGCAACTACCAGTTGCAAAAATATCTTCCAAAATCTTTTCATCTTCTCTCTGAGCGATTCACACACAGTCGTTCAAAACCCTAAACCCCCGTTGTGATTTCTAATGGAGTTTGTCAAAGAGCATAACTGCCTTCCCTACTCTCTCAAACACACTGAACTCCAACCATTCCATGACATGATGGATTTCCTTCGTGGTTCCCATATTCATTATGCTCTAACTGTCAATCCTACCATATACGTCTCACACATAGAACAGTTTTGGAAATCAGCCTCTGTCAACACCATTAATGGAGTCACTTATTTTGCATCAATCATTGATGGTAACCCCATTACCATCACTGAGGAGACAATACGCCAACATCTGCATCTTCAAGATGCCACAGGTATATCTAATCTCTCTCTTACTGCTTTACACGAAGGTCTTTTGCTATTGGGTATAAGGGCCCTACTGATTCTTTTACCTTCTTCAACGCACATTTTGCCCCTAAATGCAAATATTTTGTGCATATTATTCAGCAGTGTATAAGCCCTAAAAGAACTGGTTGGTCTGAATTTTCTTCGAATATTGCCACTGTTTTACTATGCTTATCAACAGGCCAACAATTTAATTTTTCAAATATGATTTTTTAGGGTATGTTACAGCATCATGCCCTAAAGAATGGGAAATTTTTTATGTATCCCCGATTTTTGGCAGAAATAATTGCAAAGTCTTGCAATACTTTTAAAGTACATAAAACGATACATGTTTCTCATAGGCACTCTTTAACTTCTATTAAAAGGCTTTTGATACCAAGTGCCAATTTTCAC
This sequence comes from Centrapalus pauciflorus, assembly GCA_020465985.1. Classification (NCBI taxonomy): domain Eukaryota; kingdom Viridiplantae; phylum Streptophyta; class Magnoliopsida; order Asterales; family Asteraceae; genus Centrapalus; species Centrapalus pauciflorus. The sequence goes on along the minus strand of JAANYP010002960.1, from coordinate 77,960 downwards.
AATGTGGATGTCGCATTGCCTTCTGCAATGCAGGACATCAATCCAAGAAACAGAGGAGAGGGTCCTGAGCCGGCTCAGCCATCCATTACTACTTCACCCCCAAGACCCCAACCCACTCCTCATGAACATATACTTCCTCTGCTCATTCTATTATACATAGATCCCCAGCCCCCTCATTACAAATGTATAAAAGACAACGGGTTGTAGGAGCTCCTTCCTCCTCAGTCCAACTCCTAGAGCCAAATAGCCCTGTGTAGGGGACACTCCTGCACAGAATATCGAAAGGGAACCCATTAAGGTTACTCCCACCCTCAATTTGGAGGTGGACATCCCATCAGAGGATGTTCATATGGGTTTTGTGGCTGGTACTACTGATGTCTCTACACAAGAGGCACAGGACAGTATCAACATATCTAAGACCACACCCATGGCAACAGAGGGTGTGCAAGCATCTTCTGGAAGTCCCCAGTACCAAGAACAAAGTGGCCCAGATTTTTCTACTTCTGGAATTAATGCCAGTTATAGATCTCAAATACCACCATTATTTAAAGATCTTGAGGCTAGTCTGCAACTTATGGCTTTGACGGATCAACAGCTGAAACCTGTTGTAGCTATTTTGGAACATTACAAGTCCATTATTGCTGCAAAGGGAGCTCAAATCATTGCTTTGCAACTTTTAGCAGCAACCTAACAACAAAGACTGGATCATTTTCACCTTGGGTTCACACTTTGTGGTAACAAAATCATACAACTTAAGAAAATGGTTCGATTCCTGCTTGCAAAGGTTTTTGGTCCCCTTGGCCAAACCAGTGCTAACAAAAAGGGAGAGATTTTCAGGAGATCCCTCATCCAGTCCAACCAACTTCAACGTCTTCACCAACAGCTCCGGTTAGGCTAACAGTCCCAACAGTTTCTCATGCTGTTAGTCTAGAAGCTCAAGCTGCTCCCACTTGGACAAGTGGAGTGGTCATCAAGGAAGGTCCTCAAGCTCCTGCCCCAGCAGTCTAACCCACAACATCAGCTTCCAAAGACAAGGGCAAGGGTATTCTGATTGAGACTCCGAAGATCAAATTCATCTCTAAAGAAGCCCAAGTTGCCCATGATGCTGAACTGGAAAGGAAATTAGCAGAAGAACAAGATGAGATCTTATAGCAGCAAACCCATGAACCAATGGGAGATGATGAAACCTTAAGAGATTACCTAAGAGGGTTTGTGGTCAAGGATATTCAAAAGAATAGGAAAAGTCCAACAGGGCCTTCAAAGGCAGAACATAGAAGATTTTTGATAAATTTCTCTGCTACAGCTGGAATATCAAAAGTAATTGCTCACTCATGGTCAACTGAAAAGCTTCAGGCTTTATATGACAAAGAAAAGGAGAAGGAAAAAGCATCCACAGCCTCCCAACAAGTCCAAGGTCCACAAGAACCAGTTCAAACTGTTGCTAATGATCCTCCTTCTGAAACCATTCAACAAGCAAAGTTTGATCAGGTTAAGAGAGTGTTGTTTGAACAACAGTTGCAAAAGGCAATGGAAATTGAAAAGGTCCTGGATCAGCATGACTTATTTAAACCTCTTATTACTTACTGGTATGCTATGTCAATGGATGACATTGATTTAGTGTATCATTTTGGAACTGCCAGTCATTCTAGGTCTCAAAGTGTTGGGTTCAACAAAATTTGAAAGATCTCAGAAGCATTTTTTACCCAGAGTCTACGAGAGTAGATATAGAAGCTGCCAAGGATATGAAGATTGTACAGGTTGATTTATATGCCAAATCAATGACATATAGACTCAAGCTTGCAGACAGATCCAACATGTTCTACAATTGTGAATTTCTTAATCTGCCAAAGGCATGGCTACTCCAAATGAGCTCTATGAAGATTAATTGTGATAAAGTGGAGTTGAAGAGAGAATTCATAAAAGTTATAAGGCGAAAAAATTCACATTTGTTAAGTTTTTGGATGCCTTAGTTTGTATATATAATAGTTTTACTTTGTTTTATTTCCTTATTTGTATAGAAACTTAAAGTATTGTGTAAAGAATTTAAGTTAGGGGGAGATTGTTGGGAAATATTCTAAGTATGTCAAGCTTTTAGTTAGATTTCTCAAACTGTTAGTAGTAATTCTGTGTAATTACAAAGTTCAAGCTGGTAGTTCAATAAATTCAAGCTGCTAGTTCAAAAGTTCAGGATGCCAGAGCTAAAAGTTCAAGCTGCTAGTTCAAAAGTTCAGGATGCCAGAGCTAAAAGTTCAAGCTGCTCAACAGATTAAAAACAGAAAGTGCTGAAATTCAGGAAGTGATATATTTTCAAGATTTGAATATCTTCCAAGCATATCTACTACCAGAGAAATCAGAGTTCTTTAAGGAAACAAATCAGAAGGCTATATATATAGATAGACTAGGTCTTTCTATTGTAAGTCTGTACGTGCAAGTTCTGTAATTGTGTGCTTCATTGTAATTGCTTTCTGATAAAGTTTCTAAAGCCTCTAAGGTTGTAAAAACCAAAGAACAATCTTTGTTCTTCGTCTAATCAAACAGATTAGAGGTGATTGTAATCAGTGATTTTGGCAATATAAAGATTTTGATTTTAGTTATATTTATCTGTTATTTATTCTGAAAGTTTTCTTAAAACAATTAAGTGTTATTCCGCAAACTTCTTAATTGGACCTTGATTCAAAACAAGGTTATTAGTTTACACTCTGATTTATTAAAACCAGTTAATCTTAGGTGATTTTGATCTAGACAATAAGTTCTTGAAATGGATCATGGAATAGGCAAATCCAGTTCACCACCCAAGCTAATGAAGATAGAATGTAACATCCAGCACTAAACCAGGTTAGCAACAATGACCTAATCTGTATTTAATAGCCAATTACAGTCTAATTAGTGGTCATTAGAAATTAATCAAGTGATTAACAATGGTTATTAGAAAATTCAACTCAATTAGAATCAAATTCATCGGTGCGATGAATCGGGAAATCAATTAATCCGATCGATTTACGATGTGAGGTATTAATTCAACTTAGTACATAATTAAATTATGATTAGTGACACTAATTAAACACTAATACAATTACTTAACATTAATTATGCAAGACTAAAACAATCCATCCATAAGTATTTATGAATTTACAAAAAAAGGAAAATACAAGAATACATTTCTAAATACATAAAAAAAAATATATATAAATACATCATAAATTCATTAAAGGGGCTTGCCATTAGGCCATGTGTGTATTAGATTTTGACTTTTATTTTTTTAATATTACTTTAAACACAATCATTTTGTTCAAAAGTGCACTCTACCTCTTTCATCCATGCTTTTCATCATTTGAAAGACCAAAATTTCTTCTATAAATAGAGAGTTTCACCTTCATTATTTTTCACACCAAAAATCCTCTTTTCTCCTCTCTTAGATCAGGCCACATACACACACCCATCACAAACCTTTGCATTCAAGTGTTCTTCAAGAAATTCAAGTGTTTTGGTGCATATCTTGCAAGGATTTCAACTTCTACTCAAAATCATATTCTAAATACTTCAAAGTAAGTAAATACAAACTTATTTCATCATACATTTATGTTTATATAAGTCTTGCATAATATATATAATCACCAACAACAACAAGTTTCATAAAAACTCAAGTTTATAAGTTTCTAGTTTTTATTTTTAAGTTGTTTCTTTAAATGTGTTTATGAATATATGAACACATTATAAAAATGTTAATATTATGAAAACATGTGATATATATATATATATATATATATATATATATATATATATATATATATATGTGTGTGTGTGTGTGTTTTATAACTTTTATACAAGTAGTCTTTGAATAAACAACAAGAATCATAAGTTGTTTCAAGTTTATAAACTGCGGATTATCGGCAGAAAATTTACATCGACTTTGAAAAATCATAACTAATTCATAACTTATCGAAATGAGTTGATTCTTGTCTCAAAAGTTAGATCTATGTCTTAGCTATAGATCTGGAAGATTTCATAATTTATTTTGGAGTTTAAGACCTCCAGAAATTATTTGGGAAACCGAAATTTTGACAGCTCAAAAATTGCCAACATAGAGTTTTTAACGAGCTTTTTCACCAACCTAAACATCTTGAAAAATGGCTGTTCTTGATTCTAAAAATCTTCCTATAGAGTAGTTTAATGTCCTAGAAAACCAAAGCCTAAAACGTTTTGAAGCTTGGTCAAAAACAGCCTCAAAGTAGGCCGAAAAACCTCCGAAAAAGCTGGAAAATTATATATATATATATATATATATATATATATATATATATATATATATTGAGGTTCTATGGGGCACCATATGCATCGGGAACCAAATGAGAACCAAAAATGCATTGCTTGTTTACAAAGGGTGCATTAAGGGCATTTTGGTAATGCTTAATAATATATTGTTAAATTATAAGATTTAATTTAATATTTATCATTTATTTAGGAAACTAAATAAAATGATCAACCACCTTTCCCTTTCTCTTTCTCTCAAACGTTGATGAACACGTTTAAATTTCAGAGACGCATCACGAAATTAACACGTTTAAATGTTGAAATGCATCACGATTTTGGTGATGCATAATGATGGAACAAAGACGATGATGAATATGGCTGAAATGCGTCATGATTTTGGTGATGCATAATGATGGAACAAAGACGAGGGTGAATATGATCGAAATGCATCATGTTTGAAATTGAAGTGGATGAAAATGCATCGTGTTTGTTTAGATTCGGATTTTCTGAATTCAAGCATCTTCCGATTTTGCCCTTCCGCGCGCGAGAAGTTATGCACCCGTGCACCCATTTTCAAGTTAATTACCCTTTTGCCACTACAATCTGAACCATTAAAATTCAAGATCTAACGGTGCATACAGGTTCCCAAAGTGCACAATGCATACAGGTGCCCCATAGAACCTGACCCTATATATATATATATATATGTATATATATATATGTATATATATATATATATGTATATATATATATGTATATATATGTATATATATATATATATATATATATATATATATATATATATATATATATATATATATATATATATATATATATATATATATATATATATATATATATATATAAACTTGACGTTTTAAGCGAATTTTATTTATAAACTTGTAATGTTGGGTGATTTAAGACATAAAAATCTACAAATATATATATCATCATGTATTAGAGATATAAGTTCTTATTATCATTTAGGACTCGATTAAACTCACTCGACGCATCATCCATTCATTTACGTTAAATAGCTTTTTACGCTCGTTTTTGCCATCACAATCTCGGTGAGTTCTCATAGCCCCTATTTTCACACTGTTATGTTTTGGGAATGAAATACATGCTTCGTTTTTATGTGGACACGAAAACATCTTCATTTCTATAATGTATTACACATGTGGTTCCATCAGCCCTTACATCATGAACCGTTAATTGCATTTATTTGTAAGCGCGCATATATTGTGGATAGATCTATTGGGAGTCATGTCACCCATTCGGGTTAGTTCGGGTCGACTAACAGCGAGTGCATATATATTCAACACACGGTATTACAGTCGGGGATACTGCACAGGGCAAACTCATTTTAATTAAGCTTCTGTTGCATGATGGTTTATATGTAATACATAACATGGAATTTATGATTTTATAAATTCAATCTCTATTATTGTTGTCCATACAAGTCAGATTTACGTGTAAACCTATGAGCTCACCAACAATTTTTGTTGACGTATTTTAGCGTGTATTTTCAGGAAATTAAGGCAAGTCCATCACATCGATAGTATTTTCAAGCTTCCGCACTTAAGGAGTCGCACTCAATTTCAAACCGTCAGAGATTTAATTGCATTATTTTGGATAATTTAATTATGTATTTAAATCTCTGTATCTTGCGAACTATTATTTATCATTTTCGGGTTATGTAAAACATTTCTGTCTTTTAAAGTTATATCGATGTATTTTTGAAAACGTCCATATAGTGCTCGTTCATTATGATTATGGTTACGCTTCCGCGACGTCACGCTTCGTTGCCAACCGGGGTAACGGGGTGTGACAGATTGGTATCAGAGCCATAGTTATAGTGAACTAGGTTGCATTAGTACCCTAGACTACAACTGCACTTAAATTTTACCGATTTTGAAAATATCTTGTAACTAACTAAAAAACTATGCATGGACCTTGATAGCAGAAAACATGTCCCACCAGAGACCATCATCTTGTCAGATTCAGAGGATGAGTCCACCCCTATGAGCCCCGAAGTCACTAAGGTTTTCACTAAAGGAGAACCATCTGAAGAAGAAGACCCCTCCGAAGAACCAATGGAGGAGTCAGTAGAGGAACCTATGGAAGAAGATGATGACGGAGACGATCCACTGCCCTCAGCAGTCCCCGCCCGCATTCCATACCACCCGGCAGAGCCATCATTCAAGCCGTACCGCCCTTACCCAAACGGGCCTAAGATGTTGTACACACCCCGAAAGAGGGTGATCACGCCGAGATGGGAGTCTATTCCCATCTCGACTCCCCAACCCAATCCCCCACCACAGCACCGACGGGTAGACGCCCGAAGATGGGGAAGGATGCCTGAGACCCTCCGTGAGTGGAGGCAGAGGAAGGAATCCCTTCCCAGTTCGAGGTCGGAGGACCATCCTCCGCACCGACTCCACCACTCACCCAGGAGACGACTGATCAGACCGTACCCCTGCTAGTAGCACGGTCTTACCGTCATGACCTCCAAATCCGGTTACTTAACCATGATATTGGAGAATTGACTGCCCGTCTGGAGCGGGAGGAGACTCAGAACTCCAATTTATACTCGGTTAACCAGCATGCTCTCACCATCCAACAGGATGGCCTGAATGAGCTTCGGCAGCAACTAGCCGAAAGCCAAGCTCGGATCGAGGAGCTGACTCAGCGCCTCAACGCGATGGAGAAGGGAGAGACCCCTGATCACTCCCACACTTAGTACCCTTTATCTATCCTTGTAATATTAGGAAAAATATTATGTAATAGTATAGGACAAAAATTTTCGGGTAATAACCCGCCTATTGTAAGAAAGTTATGAATGATTAATGAATATTGCAAGTTATTTATGAAATTGTGTTTGATGATTATAGTGTTGTGCCTTAAGAAAAATTTACATCTTTAAGATTCAACTTCTTACACTATGCTCTTTTTAAACTTTAAGATAATGCCGCCAAGACGAGCTATGAATGCTGCCGAAAATGAGGAACTAGTTGCACAAAGAGTGGCTGCTGCTATAGCCACTTATGAGACAAACCGGAACAGTTCAACTAATGCAGATGGTGGTGCTAGCCGCACCACGGGAGGAACTGAAACCCACCCAAAGGGTTGTGGAATTAAGGGGTTTTTGAGCTGCAAGCCCCGATACTTCAATAGAACTGAAGGAGCCGTTGGATTAGTACGATGGTTCAAAAAATTGGAGTCTGTCTTCCGTGTTAGCGGATGCATTGAAGGAGACAAGGTAAAGTTCACCACCCACACTCTGCAAGACAGCGCCTTGACATGGTGGAATTCGTATACCCAGTCTGTGGGGGTTGATGCAGCTTACCAACTCGCCTGGACCGAGTTAAAGCAGATGATGACCGATGAGTATTGCCCGAGGAATGAGCTACAGAAGATGGAGTCAGAGTTTTGGAATCTTGCTATGAAGGGAACGGATGTAGCTGGATACACCAACCGATTCCACGAACTGAGTATTCTGTGCCCTCAGATGGTGACCCCTGAGTACAAGAAGATCGAGCATTAAATTTGGGGACTCGCTCCTCAAATTCGAGGCAATGTCACTGCCTCCAACCCAACCACCATTCAGGACGCCATCAGAATGGCCAATAACCTTATGGATCAAGTGTCCCGGAGAATCGAAGCCAAGGCCGGGGAAAACACGAGGAAATGGGAGGACAAATCCGGGAGGAATACGGGCTCGCAATCCAAGAAGCCCGAGACCATCAAGGCTTATGCAGCAGGAGCTGAGTCAAGGAAGGGCTACACAGGTACCAAGCCTTTCTGCACCCAATGCACCTTTCATCACAACAAGGGTCCCTGCCTAACCCCTTGTGGAAAATGCAAACGTATTGGTCATGTGGCCAAGGATTGTAAATATGGAACCCCGGGTGTCAATGGCGGCAATCAGAGAGGCTGCTATGAATTTGGAGCTGCCGGGCGCTTCAGGAGTGAGTGTCCGAAGTTGAGAAATGGTGGAGGTGCTCAGGGGAGAACTTTTGTGTTAGGAGCAGGTGACGCTCGTCAGGATCCCCATGTGGTATCAGGTACTTTCCTTTTAAATGACATTTACGCTTACGTACTCTTTGATACTGGGGCTGATAGGAGCTTTATATCTGATAAGTTTAGTAAGCAATTGAATGCCACTCCATTTCCCTTAGACAACTCTTATACTATAGAACTGGCTGACGGCAAAATAATAGAGGCAAGTAGTATTATTAAGGAATGCACACTGAAGCTAGCAGATCATCACTTTAAGATAGACTTGATGCCTATAGAACTCGGTAGTTTTGATGTAGTAATTGGCATGGATTGGTTGTCACAGAATCATGCCGAGATTTTGTGCGGTAAGAAAGTGTTACAGATACCACTCCACAAGAAGAAGGTCCTAACAGTCCAAGGGGAAAGGAAGAACCGTCAGTTGAATGTCATATCCGGCCTAAGAACATTAAAGTGCCTTAGAAAAGGTTGCCATGCGGTATTAGTACAGATTGCAGAAAAAGAGTTGGAGGAGAAACGACTCGAGGATATTCCAGTGGTTTGTGACTATCCGAAGGTGTTCCCGGAAGATTTGCCTGGGCTTCCGCCAACTAGGCAAGTGGAGTTTCAAATCGATTTGGTGCCGGGAGCTGCACAGTCGCAAGAGCCGCATATGGACTCGCTCCTTCTGAAATGCAAGAGCTATCCAATCAATTACAAGAGTTGATGGATAAAGGATTCATTCGACCAAGTTCCTCACCTTGGGGAGCTCCGCTCTTGTTCGTGAAAAAGAAAGACGGATCCTTCAGAATGTGCATAGACTACCGAGAACTAAACAAGTTGACAGTAAAGAACCGCTACCCCCTTCCCAGAATTGACGACCTGTTTGACCAACTACAGGGATCTAGCTTCTACTCTAAGATTGATCTGCGATCCGGTTATCATCAAGTAAAGGTTCGGGAAGAAGACATTCCCAAGACAACATTCAGAACTCGTTGTGGACATTACGAATTCCAGGTGATGCCGTATCTGAACAAATTTGTAATAGTGTTTATAGACGATATCCTCATCTATTCCAGAAATAAGGAGGAGCATGAACAACATCTCAAGCTGATCTTAGAGTTGTTAGAGAAGGAACAATTATACGCCAAATTTTCAAAATGTGAATTTTGGTTGGGAGAAGTTAAATTCCTTGGACATGTGATCAACAGCCAGGGAATCCAAGTTGATCCATCAAAAATCGAGGCCATAAAGAACTGGGCGATTCCTAGAACTCCCACTGAAATCCGCCAATTTCTAGGACTTGCCGGTTATTATAGGTAATTTATTGAAAACTTCTCAAAGATAGCAGGTTCCCTAACACAGTTGACTCGGAAGGATGTAAAATATGTCTGGGGTGAAGAGCAGGAAAAGGCGTTTCAACAGTTAAAGCAAAGATTGTGTAGTGCACCAATTCTATCCTTACCTGAAGGAACTGAAAATTTTATGGTCAACTGTGATGCCTCACACAATGGATTAGGTTGTGTGCTCATGCAAAGGGATAAAGTCATTGCTTACGCATCACGGCAGCTCAAAATTCATGAGGTGAACTATACGACTCATGACTTGGAGCTTGGAGCAATGGTGTTTGCTTTCAATATATGGAGGCACTACCTGTACGGAACTAAGTGTACGGTGTTCACAGACCATAAAAGCCTTCAGCATATCCTGAATCAGAAAGAGTTAAATATGAGGCAACGTCGTTGGGTTGAGCTGCTTAGCGATTATGACTGCGAAATTCGTTATCATCCGGGGAAGGCGAATGTTGTAGCTGATGCCCTGAGCCTAAAGGAACGGGTTAAACCATTGAGAGTCCGAGGTTTGGTCATGACTATACAGTCAAACCTAAACTCCCAAGTCCGCGAGGCACAAGAAGAAGCAGTCAAGGAGGGTAATATACTGGATGAAGCCTTGAGAGGTATGGATAAGCAATTTGAAATCAAGCCAGATGGATGTCGGTACTTCATGGGCAGAATTTGGCTACCAAAATTCAGAGGACTAAGGAAGCTGATCATGGATGAAGGGCATAAAACAAGATATGCTATTCATCCAGGGTCAGATAAGATGTACCACGACTTGAAGGGAATATACTGGTGGCCAAACATGAAGGCTGACATTGCTACCTATGTCAGCAAGTGCTTAACATGTTTGAAGGTTAAGGCTGAGCACCAAAAACCATCAGGATTGCTAGTTCAACCAGAAATACCCCAGTGGAAGTGGGAGAACATCACCATGGATTTCATCACCAAGTTGCCGAAGACTTTTGGAGGTTATGACACTATTTGGGTGATTGTGGATCAACTTACCAAAACCGCACACTTCCTGCCAATCAAGGAGACCGATAAGATGGATAAGTTAACACGAATCTATCTTAAAGAAGTCGTCTCAAGGCATGGAGTGCCAGTATCAATTATATCAGACATGGACAGCTGGTTCACAACAAGATTTTGGCAGTCATTGCAAGAAGCACTGGGTACACGTCTAGATATGAGCACAGCCTACCACCCGCAAACGGATGGTCAGAGTGAAAGGACGATTCAGACTTTGGAAGACATGCTAAGGGCATGCGTTATCGACTTTGGCAAAAGTTGGGACATGCACCTGTCATTAGTTGAGTTTTCCTATAACAACAGCTATCACTCAAGTATTAAGACCGCCCCATTCGAGGCACTCTACGGACGAAAGTGTCGATCACCACTTTGTTGGGCTGAGGTAGGAGATAGTGAGATTACTGGACCTGAGATCATCCAAGATACTACAGAAAAGATAGCTCAGATTCGAAATCGATTAAAGATCGCGCAGGATCGACAGATTAGCTATGCCGATGTTCGACGGAAGGATTTGGAATTTCAAGAGGGAGATCAAGTAATGTTGAAAGTCTCGCCTTGGAAGGGCGTAATCCGTTTTGGGAAACGAGGAAAACTCAATCCTCGTTATATCGGACCATTCAAGATCACCAAAAGAATTGGCCCGGTAGCTTACCGACTCGATCTGCCCCCAGAGCTTAGTAACATTCATAATACTTTCCACGTGTCCAATCTTAAGAAGTGTCTGGCTGATGAATCCCTCATTATACCCATGGACGAGCTAGAATTAGACGATAAGTTGAACTTCATTGAGCAACCTGTAGAAATAATGGACCGAGAAGTCAAGAAACTAAAACACAGTCGGATCCCGATAATAAAAGTCCGATGGAACTCTAAGCGAGCACCTGAGTTTACGTGGGAACGCGAAGATCAGTTCCGAGAATAATACCCTCAGCTGTTCTCAAATACTCAAGCAGTGGAGAACACGAGCTAATTTCGGGACGAAACGCCCTAAACAGGGGGAGACTGTAACATCCGACACTAAACCAGGTTAGCAACAATGACCTTATCTGTATTTAATAGCCAATTACAGTCTAATCAGTGGTCATTAGAAATTAATCAAGTGATTAACAAGGGTTAATAGAAAATTCAACTCAATTAGAATAAAATTCATCGGTGCGATGAATCGGGAAATCAATTAATCCGATCGATTTACGATATGAGGGATTAATTCAACTAAGTACATAATTAAATTTTGATTAGTGACACTAATCAAACACTAATACAATTACTTAACATTAATTATGCAAGACTAAAACAATTCATTAAAACAATGCATCCATAAGTATTTATGAATTTACAAAAAAAGGAAAATACAAGAATTCATTTCTAAATATATTTATACAAAAAAAAATATAAATACATCATAATACATTAAAGGGGCCAGCCATTAGGCCATGTGTGTATTAGAGTTTGACTTTTAATTTTTTTTTAATATTACTTTAAACACAATCATTTTGTTCAAAAGTGCACTCTACCTCTTTCATCCATGCCTTTCATCATTTGAAAGACCAAAATTTCTTCTATAAATAGAGAGTTTCACCTTCTTTATTTTTCACACCAAAAATCCTCTTTTCTCCTCTCTTAGATCCGGCCACATACACAAACCCATCACAAACCTTTGCATTCAAGTGTTCTTCAAGAAATTCAAGTGTTTTGGTGCATATCTTGCAAGGATTTCAACTTCTACTCAAAATCATATTCTAAATACTTCAAAGTAAGTAAATACTAACTTATTTCATCATACATTTATGTTTATATAAGTCTTGCATAATATATATAATCACCAACAACAACAAGTTTCATAAAAACTCAAGTTTATAAGTTTCTAGTTTTTATTTTTAAGTTGTTTCTTTAAATGTGTTTATGAATATATGAACACATTATAAAAATGTTAATATTATGAAAACATGTGATATATATATGTCTTTTATAACTTTTATACAAGTAGTCTTTGAAAAAACAACAAGAATCGTAAGTTGTTTCAAGTTTATAAACTGCGGATTTTCGGCAGAAAATTTACATCGACTTTGAAAAATCATAACTAATTCATAACATAAGGAAATGAGTGTTCTTGTCTCAAAAGTTAGATCTATGTCTTAACTATAGATCTGGAAGTTTTCATAATTTATTTTGGAGTTTAAGACCTCCAGAAATAATTTGGGAAACCGAAAGTTTGACAGCTCAAAAATGGCCAACATAGGGTTTTTAACGAGCTTTTTCACCAACCTAAACATCTCCAAAAATGGCCATTCTTGATTCTAAAAATCCTTTTTATATTGTAGTTTAATGTCCTAGAAAACCAAAGCCTAAACCCTTTTGGAGCTTGGTCAAAAATAGCCTCAAAGTAGGCCGAAAAACCTCCGAAAAAGCTGGAAAATTATATATATATATATATATATATATATATATATATATATATATATATATATATATATATATATATATATATATATATATATATAAACTTGACGTTTTAAGCGGGTTTTATTTATAAACTTGTAATGTTGGGTGATTTAAGACATAAAAAACTATAAATATATGTATTATCATATACTAGAGATATTAAGTCCCTATTATCATTTAGGGCTCGATTAAACTCACTCGACGCATCATCCATCCATTTACGCTAAATAGCTTTTTACGCTCGTTTTTGCCATCACAATCTCGGTGAGTTCTCATAGCCCCTATTTTCACACTGTTATGTTTTCGGGATGAAATACATGCTTCGTTTTTATAGGGACACGAAAACATCTTCATTTCTATTATGTATTACATATGTGGTTCCATCAGCCCTTATATCATGAACCGTTAATTGCATTTATTTGTAAGCGCGCATATATTGTGGATAGATCTATTGGGAGTCATGTCCCCCATTCGGGTTAGCTCGGGTCGGCTAACAGCGAGTGCATAGATATTCAACACACGGTATTACAGTCGGGGATACTGCACAGGGCAAACTCATTTTAATTAAGCTTCGGTTGCATGATGGTTTATATGTGATACATAACATGGAATTTATGATTTTATAAATTCAATCTCTATTATTGTTGTCCATACAAGTCAGATTTACGTGTAAACCTATGAGCTCACCAACAATTTTTGTTGACGTATTTTAGCGTGTATTTTCAGGAAATTAAGGCAAGTCCATCACATCGATAGTATTTTCAAGCTTCCGCACTTAAGGAGTCGCACTCAATTTCAAACCGTCGGAGATTTAATTGCATTATTTTGGATAATTTAATTATGTATTTAAATCTCTGTATCTTGCGAACTATTCTTTATCATTTTCGGGTTATGTAAAACATTTCTATCTTTTAAAGTTATATCGATGTATTTTTGAAAACGTCCATATAGTGGTCGATCATTATGATTATGGTTACGCTTCCGCGACGTCACACTTCATTGCCAACCGGGGTAACGGGGTGTGACATAGAAGACTATTACTGGTGGAAAGATAGATTAGCAGACATCGCCCGCTTCAACGATATGCGTATGTGGATATGCATAGACGAAGAATATGTTCCCCCAACACAAGAGCTCGAGGGAAGATAGAAGGTTTTGTCCTATCAACATATGAAAGATGAGGACAAGAAAATCTATGAAGCTGAGAATGGGGCTTTATCGTTGATTAGAATGGCATTACCCTTGGAGATTTTGCACACCTTTAAACACCAGCTAACCTCTAAAGAACTTTTGCACACCTTTAAACACCAGCTAACCTCTAAAGAACTATGGGAGGCGTTGGAGAAGAGGTATGAGGGAAATCCTAGGGTTAGGAAGGGGAGAACGGAATTATTGAAGCAGCAATTTGGGATCTTCAAGGGGCTGAAGAATTAAACCATGGATGAGATAATCACAAGGTTCTATCACGTATTGAACGAACTTGATAATCACAGGGTTGAGTAGCAAGAAACAGAAAAGATCAAAAATCTTCTAGATGCATTACTAGCAAAGTGGGAGATGTACACTGCGTTGATAAAGCATGATGAATAAAAATTGGAAACTCTTACTCTGGAAGAAGTAATTGGAACATTAAGGGCCTATAAATTTAAGTTACAAAAGAAGGAGACGGAGTTTGTTCAAGTACAGGATCCTGAAATGTACTTTGGAAAATCTAAGTTATCTACCTCTAGTGAACTGAAGTCGGGGGCTACAACGTTCTTTTCTGGAGAAGAGGAAGGTATACCAGTTGAAGCTGAAGAATCTAGTGGTAGGGCATTCATTTCAAAACCGGAAGATAAACCACAAAATTCAGGATCAACTTCTCAAGGTTATACCAAAATGCCTGTGAGTGCTAAATCATCTGAGGAGCATCTAAAGCTTATAGCTTCGTTTGTAGCAGTATACGGCAACTACATTTATGGAAAAATCAACGATCCAGCTCTATGAGAGGAGGATTATGATATAGTAGATCCAGACGACTTAGAGCTGATGGACCTACAATGGCAACTGGCCATGGTCACGCAGAGGGTTAAACGGTTTATGAAGAAAACTGGAAGAAATCTCAGTGTGAGTAACAATGTTGGGTTTGATAAGTCGAAGGTGAAGTGTTACAACTGTCAGGGTTTGGGACATTTCGCAAGAGAATGTCAGAGACCGAAGATGGATAACTATAAGAATACGGGTCTGAAGAATTCAACAATTTCAGGGAATCAAACTGTAATAGCTGAGATGCTGACGAATGTATCTTATAACAGATAGTTAGATGGTACCTATGATTGGAGTTCTCATCCAGAAGCAAATGGTAGAGCTTTTATGGCTGAAGTAACCGAGACTGATAGTGGAGCTGGAGAAGAAAAGCAAGAGGACACACCCGTCCTAGACAAATCCTATGGTTCTGGAAAAATCTGAGGAGTTGATTACACTGGAGTTTGCAGCTCAGATGGCCAATGTGGAATCGGATCGGAAAAAGGTAATCCTCAACTTTTCTACTTTCTGCGATTTATGTGTTTTGAGTACTACGTTAAATGATAAATTGAACTTAGTGCTAGAATCACACTCATCAATGACAGGTCAAATCCAATCTTTAAAATCTGATAATGCTAGTCTGCTAGATATCTACGAAGATCTTAGGGTAGAATGAAATCTGATGCTCAAGATGTAGTAGCTCTGAAAGACAAGTTTAACAAACAATGCGTCAGAAATAAGCTAATTTAAAAGCATATAGATTCATTGACCAAAGAGATCTCCCTAAAAGATAAAGAATTGGCTTAGGCTAGGGTTAAAGTTGCTTAGGCTAGTAGTAAAATTGAAAAGTTTAGGAATTCATCCTTGAACTTAGGAAAAATCTTAGATTTACAGAGACAGCCTAAGAAACCAGTGGGACTAGGATCTCAGGATGTACCTCCTCCTTTCAATAGTAACTGTGTGCCTCTCCCGCAGGATAAGACCAAAGAAACGGTTGAATCAGAGTAAGTAAAAGTACCTGAGATTGATAAGGCATCATCAGCTAAAGTGTCAACAACAACTCACAAGGTTAAGAAAACAGTTTAGTTTGTGCAGTCTACTAGTGGGGCAAACCTAAAAGAGGAAAACACTTTAAGTAACGTTAAGCAAGAGGAGTTGAATATGCCTGTTCAATAAACAAACCGGACATTAGTGAGACACCTAAGTCAAAGATTACTTATAAAAAGTCTATTGACAAGATATCTTGCTTTAAATGTCATGAAAAAGGTCATGTTGCATCTAGTCGTCCCTATAAGAAAACCGAATCTACACCGATTGTAGGGAAACCAGACTAACCAGCCTTGAAGTCACTGCCTTGTGTTGCAAGCTCGAGTAGCTCTCCAAATACATAGAAGAACTCGAATGTGACATCAAGAGTAGGTAGTAAACAAACACCTGTGTCGAACAGACCAACCAAAAGAATTAGGAATAATTCACCAAATTATTAACCTAGTCAATCAAGGTCTGGACCACAACCTGTCATTAGTTATCATACACCTAAGAGGAGTTATACTCTAGTTAGGTTACACACTCCTAATAGATATCAGACACCTAGTAGAGCTCAAAGTTGTAACCCAAATGCATTATAACAGAAATTACTCTAGAGGTGAAAAATAAAGAACAAACCAAAGGACAAGAGTGGATACTAATCACTCATGTCCACAATAGGTTTTTGTTCTAAAACCCAAGTCACCTGAAAGGAGAGATGAGTATTTGAAAGAGTTCAACTATGTGGATGAGAAGGGTATTACCAAGTCAGTTTTGGCTTGGCCGTGATAACTAACTCTGTTTCTTTCATGTGCAGTAGTTAACTACTGGTCTTAACAACAAATGGTTCGTAGATAGTGGTTGCTCTCGCCACATGACCGGGGAATGAAGTATAATATCAGACTCCGAGAGTTGATATAAGGGGTTTGTATCACTTGCTGGGAATAAAGTAGGCAATATCACTGGATCCGGAGAAGTCACTAATGGGACAATAACACTTGATCAAGTTTAGTATGTAGATAAGCTTTATCGTAATCTCATAAGTGTATCTCAGATCTGTGATAAACAAAATTCGGTCCTCTTTACTTATAAGGTAGTGTTAGTGTTAAAGCCGGAATTCAAGATACCTGAAGAATGGATTATGAAGAGAGCTCCAATGGTGAATGATTTGTACACGATGGACATGTCTGTATCAGATTCATCGATGGATTCTATTTGTCTACTATCAAGAGCTTCAGAGTTTAAATCTTTGTTATGGCACAGGCGAATGGCACACTTGCACTTAAGGAAGATGAATTTCATCACAAAAAATGGCCTTGTGCAAGGTGTTCCATTGAAGAGCTTTCAATTTGAAATTAAGTGTGTGTCGTACAAAAAAGGGAAACAACACAAAAAGACACAAATCGAAGACTCAGACCTCAATATGTTCCACCTTCGATTTGATGCATATGGATCTTTTCGGTCCAATCAACAAAAGGAGTATAGGTGGAAGTTGGTACTGTTTAGTTATTACTGATGATTACTCACGATTTTCTTGGGTTTTCTTTTTTGGTAGAAAGGACGAGATAGCAGGCACGCTGATTGGGTTCTTAGACCAAGTTGAGAACTCATACGGGAAAAGGGTAAAACGTATCAGAAGTGTAAGGTCTACCTAACACAGATCTATCTAGACACGGAACCGTCAACGAGTGCGGAATCCTCGTTAACGGGTAGACG
This sequence comes from Centrapalus pauciflorus, assembly GCA_020465985.1. Lineage (NCBI taxonomy): Eukaryota > Viridiplantae > Streptophyta > Magnoliopsida > Asterales > Asteraceae > Centrapalus > Centrapalus pauciflorus. The sequence continues at coordinate 60,153 of JAANYP010002960.1, read as the reverse complement.
GTAACAACACTCACCAGAAACACGGAGACTATCAACGAGCTGCACGAACTACACAAGAACGCACCTACTAGAAGATTCTCTCCGAAACAATGCTAACACTGATGATAAACTCGAAATCGCTCTTTGCTTAATCACTCTCGAATTCTGCAAAAAGTCAGATAATATTTCGAGTCTAACCCTAATTATAGAGGCTAATTCGAGTCTGACATGGGCCAAACTCGAATCCGGCCCAAGGTCCATTCGAGTTTGTCCTCACTGACATTCTCAAATCTGCCTACTAAGGAACATTCGAATCTACCTAGGATCACATTCGAATCTGACATAGATTCGAATGCCAATCCTTATATAATTCGAATCTGACTAACTTGTATATGAAACTTATATTTTTAACTTATGTTTGATTTTATCTTTGATCTTTATGTTTGAACTTCTTGTAATATGTTACATCAAGTTCAAACATACAATCAATAACTGTCAAGCATATATAAACATATATATCAAAACACTCGTTAATTCTCAATACTTTGAATATTACTTAAACCAAAATGTTAGATTGCTTAGACTGCTATCGTCACACAGGGTGTACCAACAGACTCCCCCTTGACGTTAGCTTCTAACTATTTACATCAAGTTTAAGTACTAGATCTATATATACTACTACCTGTGTATATTCTAGCATCTATACATACTCTGACAACTTTTTGGAACTTTCTGGCTTCAGATCTCCATCCTTCATGAAAGAAGATATGTTGGCCATGAAGCTTCTTCAGATCTTGCTTTGACAGATTCATAAGATGCAGAGGATCATACACTCTCAAAAGAACTTTGTCGTCTTGATCCTCCATGATGGCTTCAGCAGTTTCATTATCAAGGTACCACCACTTCATGTTGCTCAAAATATCTTGAGGCATTTTCTTCATTGGCACCCTTCTTAAGCATTTGACAGGCTTGTAAACCATTTTCGCCCATGGACGTCCTGTATGCGGATCTATCCTTGAAGTATCCTCAACTCTTTTTCCAGAGCTTGGTTTGAGTCTCTCAAACCTACCGGATCTCCCTTCTCGTCTGACTATCTTAGCAATCACTTCAGGATAGGGATCATTTCCGATATTGATTAACTCTTTCCATGCTAGCTCCTTCACCTCTACCTTCGGCAAAGTATTGAACACTTTAAGCTTGCGCCTCAGGTATTGGAGCCCATCTCTTCGCTTTAGAATAAAAAGCTGCAGTTCCCTGTCGAAGAAACAGCTAATAATACCTCCAGAGAAGTTTTCTGCACCAGGAATCCTCATCGTCTTCTTTATCTTCGGCTCAGTCTTCTTGTCTTCCTTGTGGAAGCAAAGATTTAGCAATTCAGCTCTGCTCGGCTCTCTTTCAGCCTCTTCCATTTCTGAATCATCTACCGAAGCCACTTTGATGTCATCAATGTCTATTACATGTTGTTCAGTATGCTCATATAATTCTGTGACAGGCTGGGATTGAATGATTACTTCGTTTACATTATCGTCCTCATCTATCACAACCTCCTCATCAGATCTCCAATCAGCTACCTCTTCTGGCACAAACTCTCCCTCTTCCAAATCCTCTACATCATCCTCAAAATCAAATTCCAAATCTAATGGCTCTTCATCAATATTCATCAACGCGTCAATTATCTCACGCACTTCACTTTCTGAGACCTTTGATGAACTAGCCTCCCCTACTCCAGCTCCTGATTGACTCGGCTCCCCCTGAGTCTGAGCATCCTGAGCAGCAGAAAAATCTACTGGCTCATTCTGTCTTTGAGTGCAGGGATCATTGCCATTGTCATCTTCTTTATCATCATCCCTCGGCCGCTCCACTTGATCACGGCAGGATGTCTCCCCCTGAGCCTTTATATTTTTCATTAATTGCTCAACCAGGGAGCGCATCGATCTTAGTTCAGCTGCTTGATCAGCGACAAAAGTTTTCAACTCTAAATTCTCTTCCTGTACTTTGTCCACTATCTTTTTCAGATCGACATTCTCGTTATCCAGATTTGCATTGTGCTTCTGAATCTCACTGATTGCCGTCGTTAGGCCTAAGATCAGGATCTGTTGGAAGTCAACTCTATCTTTAAGCTGCAAAAACCTTTGATTGTCTGTGTAGGTGGATGAGGTGGATGGAATGGACTGTATAGGAGTTGGAATGATCGGTGATGGGATGTACGGTTCAGCATGTGGTGGTGATGGTGGTATGGTGGATTGAGTAGGTGGAGGTTGGACTGTTTCAGGCTGTGCTACTGAAGCGGAAGTAGCTCCTTGCATAAAGCGATGTCGCTTAGCCCTTTGCCTCGTCACTAATGGAGCGACCTCTTCTTCTTCAAAATCAGAGTCATCAGACTCTCTTGATGTTCTCCGCCTTGAAACTTCTTCATTTACTACCAATCTCGACCCATAAGTTCCTATCTGAACTGTTGGTTCTGCTGTGTTGGACTCTGGAAGTTCAACCTCTATCTCCTCCATATCTTCAGACTCGGTAGCTGACGATGACATGTCATTACCGGTTTGAGGAGGTTGATATTCATCTACTTCCCGAAGCACATCATCTTCTCCTTCCGGAGGCTGTAACAATTGATCAATAAGTTTAGCAGTTATTTCTTCATTTACATTAGGACCCGCTTCCCATATCTCATGCAGCGTTTGACACAACTGATCGGATGTCGGAATAGGTTCTGCTGGTGTACTTTTAGGCCCTGCCTCTTGTACCTCTTGCTGTTGACTTGTAGAAGGCCTAGTTGCCTGAGTTTGACTCGCGGTAGCTCTTTGGCGTCTCCGCTGTTGCTGAGCACGCGGTTGTTGCTGCTGTTGTTGTGGCTGTCAAAGTTGAACCTCTACTTCACCTACTCAGTTGGCATTATCCGGTGCTTCAAAGTTCCTGTCTATAACTGCCCCAAACAATGGTCGTTCGACTGGAACTGCCAACCTTCCTCTATGCGCAGAACAGTCAGCAAAAATCCTTTTGTCAATCACCGCTACACTCTGAATCTCATTTTGCTGTGGCAAATTCGGCAAGAAGTGCCGGATGAGCATCATTATGAAACGAGGATATAGGAGAAATCGTAGCTGCTCCGGAGCCGTGATTTGGTGAACAAATTCCGAGAAAACATCTCTGAAAAGCTGAAGCGGCGATTATAAACTAAAGCGATCATCCCGGATTGGATCTTCGAGACAATATAATCGAATCCCGCTTTCTTGGCCGCAAAACAGACCATAAACACATGCGCCAAAAATCTCCATTGACCTATTAGCCTACTCTTCATATACGATGTTTTAGTAACGTCCAAGCTGTAACCCATCCTCAGAAAAGCTGCTTGCTTAATACTTAAGGGAAAGTCTATAGGCCCAGACTCTTCTTCCTGAGATCCTAGCTGCAGAACCTGACGCAACATATCAGCAGAAAACACCAATGGCTGTCCTGCTATCCTTGTTCTCAGAACTGTTGGAGTGACGGAACAGTCAACTTGTAAGTGCTCGTAAAACTGTCGTACATATGGAATAATGATCTGAATGTTATGGGAAAATGGAAACGCAATCCTAGATTCCACTAGGAAATCCATCATCTGACGGAAACCATGTGCCTCAGGGATATGATGGTCGGGGGGAATGACCATATTATGCTTAGGCACGAATACTCGATCAGCCATATCTGCACAATAGATAATCTATTAGAATTATTAAAAATCAATAAACTTGCTTAAATTCAAATATGTTTTATTTCGAACTTGTTTAAGTACAAAATCCAACACAAATGAATTTCTACAAGTTTAATTAAATTTAAATTGAATAATTCAAATAACATGACAGATTTGAATAAACAGATTCGAAGAAACCCCTTTTCGAGTTTGATGTCACACTCAAATCTAATGACCTTCTCGAGTTTACTGACAAACTCGAGACTGGTTAGGAACAGATTCGAACATGTCGCCCCACATCATCACCAAACTCTATGATTTTAACCATTTTGAACTTAGAAAATCACATTCATCAGTCCTACTAGGTTCTAATCACAGATATTTGCCTTTAATTTGACTTTTTACTGGTCCAAACTTTGTAATTTTGAAAAACACGATTTCGACCAATAAACCTTCAAAAATTGGTGATTTTGGCTTAAATGGTGTATAAAACTACTTGAATCTTGTACAACCCAGTTGTTTATACCTAGATGTATCAGTAGAATCGAACACACAAGCAAGAAACTCGACAAATAGTGGTTTTTAGTGAAAACGGTAAACTCGAGCAAATAGATTCGAGATCGCTGGATAGATTCGAAGGAACAGATTCGAAAACAGATAAGAGTAATGACGATTACTGTTAACCTATTTATAACACCTACCTTCGAGTCTAAGGCCACTTTTGAATCCACTGACAGATTCGAGGTTACCCCAATTCGAATTTAACCTAAACTCGAATTATCTCTGAAACTTAGAAAATTTCGGAAGTTTTGATTTAAATTCAACTTTTTCAACTTTTTCAACTTTTTCAATTTGATTGTGTAACATGATAAACTATGCCAAATCTTTTACCCTAAGCACAAGATTTTTCATGCAGTGTTTATTTTATTCAACCATGAATGCACCCTCAGTAAATTTTGACCTTTTTTTCTAAGAAGAATAAAACTAAAATACAATAAAACAAAATAAACTAAGGTAAAATGAAATAAAATAAAAATAAAAATAAGTGAAAATAAAATTTTAAAATTTTGACCAAAAATTTAACTTAGACTTAAACTATACTTATTAAAATTTACAACCTATGCTAAACACTTAAAAAAATATTTTTGATGAGCATAGTCAAAGAAAGGTTCAATCAGATAGCGGTGTCAGATACTCACTTTCAGTACTTAAACTTTCACACTTAGGAATTTTTGATTCCTTTGATTGTTTGTCGTGAAATACCCATTTAGCCGATTGTTGGTATTTACCCCTTTAAACATGCTACATTTCGGAATATCCCTTGGCATTTTTATTTATCATGAAATTATCTTACGCACATACTTTTATGATCAAGGCATACAGACAAAGATTCTAACTTGTTGCTATTTGCAAACTTTCTTTAAAAGACAAACATCGGACACAGGTCTGTATTTTCATACAACAAAGTGTCTTAGTTTGACTTAAGGTTTATTCTTAAAGCTAGCAAGACAGCGATGACAGGTCTGTACCGACGTACAACAAAGCGACTTATCTTGCTAACCCGAATCTAAACAGAGGCAACAGGTCTGTACTTATGTACAACAGAGTTACATGTTTTCGACTCTCAATTTTGTATGATTTTTCTATTCTTTCCATTTTAAGATGTATTTGATGTTGCTATACATCCCCAGAAAGTTTGCATACCTCATTTAGATTCAAAGTTTGTATGTATTGTACATAAAAATTAAGACCGATTGGTCATACATCTAAGTTAGCGACACGCTTGACTTTCTCTTGAGTATTTTAATTAGCCTTGGGATTCCCTATATGTATAATGCCTACCAACACATCAAACTAAAATAAAGTATACCACTTAGAATTTTAGGTGCATTATGTGTGAAAGCCTAAACACTTAGAGTTTGTAACGACTGTGCTATTTTTCGTCACTTTGAACCTATGCATCTAAGACTTAACTCTTTTTCTGATATTCTTTTTTTTTTTTTGAATTTTTATGGTTTTCTCTCTTTTTTCTTTTGTTTTTCATAAGAAATAGCAATAAAAGAAGATAACCTACTAACTTACTAAAAATAGAAACTTTCCTAAATTAGCAGACTTACTATAAAAAGAAAGAAATACTACAGCTATAAAATGAAATAAACTACTACTAAGGTTAAATTACTCTGGGTTGCGCATTCCATTTAGTTGAATTAAATATTCAAACCGTGACTTATCAAAGGCTTTGGTAAATAAATCAGCATTATTATCATCCGTTGCCACTTTTACCAATTTGATTAAGTTCTCTTCAGCACAATCACGAATAAAATGATGCCTTATGTCTATGTGCTTTGTTTTACTGTGTTTAACTGGACTATTTGTTATAGCAATTGTAGATTGGTCATCTATCCTAATGGGAGTTTGAGTGTAAGCCAAACCGTAATCCCGCAATTGTTGTTGTATCCACAGAACCTGTGAGCAGCAACTACCAGCAGCAACATACTCGGCCTCGCACATTGACACGGCTACCGACGTCTGTTTCTTGCATTGCCAGGAAACCAGTCTCCCTCCTAGGAATTGACAACCTCCAGTTGTTGATTTGCGCGTCAAGCTGCATCCTCCGTAGTCAGAATCCGTGAACGCCTCCAACACTAGATCTTACTCTGCGTGATACCAATGTCCCAGCTTCGGTTTCGACTTGAGGTATCGTAGAATCCGCTTCACAGCTTTCATATGCATCTCCTTCGGATTCGCTTGAAACCTAGCACAAATACACACAGCAAACATGATGTCAGGTCTTGAAGAAGTTAAATACATAAGTGATCCAATCATGGCCCGATATAATGTCGGATCCACATCGGTATCACTTTCAGTACCCGGTCCGAGATTGTGATTCACTTGAATCGGCGTGCTGAAATGGGCAGTCAGTTTTGTTCCTTCCATCCCGAAACGTTCCAATATGTCATAGACATACTTCGTCTGATGGAGAAACATACCTTCCTTCTTCTGGTCAACTTGTAACCCCAAAAAGAAAGTTAACTCTCCCATTGCACTCATCTCGAATTTCGAGTTCATCACATTCTCGAAATCTTTGCACATTTGTTCTTCTGATGATCCAAAAATGATATCATCTACGTACACTTGTACCAAGATGAAGTGTTCTCCCTTTCTTTTAACAAATAGCGTACTATCTATCCTACCCCTTTCAAACCCGTTCTCTAATAAACGGTTGGATAGAGTCTCATACCACGCCCTTGGTGCTTGATGCAATCCATATAGAGCCTTATCTAAACGATATACTCTATCTGGATATTTTGGATCTGTAAATCCGGGCGACTGTTCTACATACACCAGCTCCTTCACTTTCCCATATAGGAATGCACTCTTCACATCTAGTTGATATACCTTAAAGCCTTTGAAGGAGGCAAAAGCTAGAAACAACCTAATGGCTTCCAGCCTTGCTATTGGCGCAAACACCTCATTGTAATCGATTCCCTCCTCTTGGTTGAAACCCTTTACAACTAACCTAGCCTTGTTGCGAGTGACTATACCTCGATCGTCTCTTTTGCACTTAAAAACCCATTTGGTTCCTATGGCAACTTCCCCTCGAGGTAATGGAACTAACTCCACACTTCTAGTTTCCTAAACTGAGAGAGTTCTTCCTGCATCGCTTCAACCCAGGAGTTATCCTTAAGTGCCATTTGCACATTCTTAGGCTCTATTTGCGATATGAAACACGAATAGAGACAAGTATGATATGCCTCAGATTCGTTTATCATCGACAACAACACAGTGTTGTTATTCAGACTACTCCTAGTCCTCACACCCTCATTAGGATTTCCTGTGATGCTTTCTATAGGATGGTTCTTGTTGATCCTAGAGGTCTCTATCTCGTCAACTCTCAGATTATCTCCTAAGTTAGATCCTATTTCACCTAATGGGGGAATATCCTCAGATTCTACATTTTCCTCCTCATGGACATTTTCCTCAGAGTTGGAAGCCTGAGTCTGATTCTCAGTTGTAGGTGCTTCTGGATCAGCAACTTCTGGAGTACCATCTTCAGTCGAAGTAGACTCGGATGTGGATTGAAATGTAGTCCTCGGAAAGGTATGACCATCGTCATTCAGATGCAACGTCGCCATGTCCTTTTCGATTGTACCTGCATTTTCATCCAAAGGAATGTTAAATGACTCAAATAATTTATCATAGTCAAATATCCATTCTGGACCTGTTTGGGGTTCATGTGTATAACTTGTGACTTCAATGTTATACACAATTTCCACTGTACCATTTGTTTTATTAAAAACCCGTTTGTTTGGTGAGTTCGGCACATAACCTAGGAAGTATCCTTCGTCAGCCTTTTCACCAAACTTAGGTTGATGTTTTGTTCGCAAAAGAGTGCATGGTACCCCAAACGGTTCGAAGCCAGTTAAATTAGGTGGCCGTTTATTCAAAATTTCATAACAGGTTTTGTTCAAAGGTTTGACAGTTAGGACTCGGTTTAAAATATGACATGCGGTATTCACTGCCTCACCCCAAAACATGGTAGGAAGCTTTGAATCCGAAAGCATAGTCCTAGCTGCCTCAATCAGTGTCCTGTTTTTACGTTCGGCCACCCCATTTTGTTGAGGCTCATATGGTGCACTAAATTGATGCACTATGCCCTTTGAGAGGCAATATACACCAATTACAGTGTTTTTGAACTCAGTTCAATTATCACTACGAATCCGTTTAACCCGTGTTCCATAGGAATTCTCCACTTGGTCTAAGAACCCGATGAGCTTGGAAGCCGTCTCGTCCTTTGTACCTAAAAAGAAAACCCAAGAAAACCGTGAGTAATCGTCAGTGATAATCAAACAATACCAACTACCTCCTATACTCCTTTTGTTGATTGGTCCGAAGAGATCCATATGCAACAAATCGAATGTAGAGGTTATGGAATTCTGAGTCTTGGACTTGTGTGCCTTCTTATGTTGTTTGCCCTTCTTGCATGGTAGACACTTGTCCTCGAACTGAAAACTCTTCATAGGCACACCTTGCACTAACCCATTTTTCGTTATATAATTCATTTTCCTTAGGTGCAAATGTGCCATGCGTCTGTGCCACAACACTGATTCCGTCTCCGAAGCTTTGGATAACAGACAGATTGGCCCCATCGAAGTCTCCGGCTTGTTCATATCAAGCATGTACAAGTCATTCTTCCTTGGTGCCCGCATCAATATCCACTCTTCAGGAATTTTGAAACCCGGTTTTAGCACTAACGCTTCAGTGTCTGTGAACAACACTGAATTCTTCTTGTCACAGATTTGAGATACACTAATGAGATTGTGAACCAGTTTATCAACATGGTATACTTGATCCAACTTGATTGTCCCATTAGTGACCACTCCGGTACCCGTGATGTTTCCTCCTTTATTTCCCGCGAATGATACAAATCCCCGATTCCCACCCTTAAAGTCTGTAAGAAGACTTCTTTCCCCTGTCATGTGCCTGGAGCATCCACTATCAACGAACCATTTGTTGTTTGGACCTGTGGTAATCTCCTGCACATGAAAGAAAATAGGTTAGTTATCACGGGGAACCCAAGCCATAACTGAATTGGTTATACCATTCTCGTCCACATACTTAAACTCTTTCAAATACCCATCTCGCCTTTCAGGTGACTTGGGTCGTTTAACAGGAGTTTGTTGTGGTTCCGAGTGATGTAAATTCACTCTTTGCCTTTGAGTAGGCATTTTTTGTGGAGCTCTAGAATAATTCCGATTATATTGCATTTCAGATTGTGATCCCTGAGCTCTTACCGGTGTGTGATGCCTAATAGGAGTGTGTGACCTAACCGGAGTGTATGCTCTGCTAGGTGTTGTGCTCCTATATTGTTGTTGAGGTCCAGACCTAGATTGATTTACGACTCTATTTGGTGAATTTGTCCTAACCACTTCTTTTGGTCCAACCTTTACCGGTGATTGTTTCACAACTTGTTTTGGTGCGGCCTGCACAGTTTTCTCGGTACTCTGAGAACTACTAGTGCTCGCCACATTTGTTGAGGGCTTAACTGGTGTTGGCTTCCCTGTCTTAGGTGTAACTTCAGTTTTCCTAAGCGGACAGTTAGAAGCAACATGCCCCTTTTCATGACATCTGAAGCAGGACATCTTATCTATGGACTTCTTGTGTGTGCCCTTAGACTTAGGTGTCTCGCTAGTGTCTTGGTCCTTTTGAACATCTATTGTGACTGGTTCATCATCCTGATCATTACAATGAATTTTATGTTTTTCCTGCAGGTGTTTCACTGGAGGAAGACACAAATTTGACTTTCTTAACCTCGACGGTTGTATCAGTCACCTTAGTTGTATTTTCTTTTACAGGCTCAGATATAGGTGCAGGTATGTCCTCTAAGTCTACTGATTTGTCAGTTTTCTCCTGAGGTTGAGGCACGTAGTTTGCATTAAAAGGAGGAGGAATTTCATGAAATCCTAGACCTACAGGCTTTTTAGATTGACGTTGAGCATCAAAAACTTTCCCTAGGTTGAGGCTTGAAATCCTAAACTTCTCTAGCTTACTATTCGCCTCGGCAACCTTCACCTTAGTTTCAGCTAGCTCTACTTCTTTTGTCTTAAGATCTTTGGTCAAGGCCTCTACATGCTCATACATTAGTTCTAATCTAACACATTGCTCACTTTGCTTGTCTTTTAGAACTATGACATCTTGAGCATCAGCTTTAAGCTTGTCCTTAAGATCTTGCTTAATGTCATTTAGGCTAGCGTTATCAGCTTTTAAAGACTCATTTTGAGCAGTTATTGTTTTATGTGATTCTAAGACTAGATTAAACCTATCGTTAGAAGTAACACATAACATGCATAATTCATGAAAAAGAGAGTAAGTCAGACTAACCTTTGTGTGGTCGGATTCCACGTTGGCCATTTGAGCGGCAAACTCCAGAAACGTCTGATCATTCGTCTTCTCCACCCACATCGGACTGCTGTCCCTTGTGGTATGCTCTTCCCCTTCACATCCATTCTCCGTGACTTCAGCCATAAAAGCCCGAGCATTTGATTCCGGATGTGAGCTCCAGTCGTAGGTACCATCTAGCTGTCTGTCTGATGTGACATTTGATAGTAGACCAGCTAGATTGGCTTGACCGGCAGATGAACTCGGAAGGTATCTTTGTTGAGACTGATTCTGAAACTGTCCATGATGCTGGTTCTGCCCTTGGTACGCATCTACCTTCGGTCTCTGACATTCCCTGGCGAAGTGTCCCAGACCTTGACAGTTGTAGCATTTGACTTTGGACTTATCAAAGCCAATCCCCTTATTATTCATTGTCAAGTTCCTCCTAGTCCGTTTGATGAATATTTTAACCCGTTGGGTTACCATGGCCAGTTGCCATTTGAGATCCATTTCCTCAAGATCGTCAGGTTCGACCTGATCATAGTCTTCATCCCAGAGAGCAGGATCGTTTATCTTCCCTTGCACGCAGTTCCCGTATGCGGCCACAAATGAAGCAAGCAAGTTCAAATGTTCTTCCGCTGATTTAGCGCTCATGGGCATCTTAGAGTATCCCTGAGGTGTTGATGCCTGTGCTGCTTGAGGTTGCTGTTCTTCCGATCTTCACAACCCTAAGAACGCTCTGTTCAGTGTGTCATCAGTCTGTGCTGGTGACGACGTTTCTCCGGTGAAAAACACTGTAGCAGTCTTCAGATCAGCTGTCGCTGAAGGTTTTGTTGATTTTCCAAAATACATTGCTGGATTCTGGACTTGTTCGTAATCCGTTTCGGCCTTCAGTAGCTCGAAATGATAAGCTCGCAACGTTCCCACTATATCCTCCAATGATTGGATATAATACTTGTCCTCATTAAGCTTTATCATTGCCACATACATCGCCCATTTGGCTGGTAAGGCATCCAGAAGCTTATTGTTCTTCTCAGTGTCATTATACTCAATCCCGTGACTTTCAAGCTCTATCAACAGATGATAGAAGCGGGTTATGGTGTCGTCCAGCTTTTCATCCTTCAAAGACTTGAAAATAGCATACTGTTGTTTCAACAGCTCCATACGCTTTCTTCGAACCCTCGGATTACCCTCACAACTCTTTTCCAGAGACTCCCAAAGTTCCTTAGATGTCTTTTGAGTGCGGAAAGTATGTAGTATATCTTGAGGCAACGCCATTCGAATAATGGAGAAAGCGCTGTTCTCGGCTTCATACAGTTTCTTATCATCTTCTTTCATCATCTGATACGATAAGACTCTCTGACGGCCTTCGACTTCTGAAATAGGTGGAATGTATCCTTCGTCAATACAGACCCACATGCGCATATCGTTGAAACGCACAAAATCGGCAAACCGATCTTTCCACCAATAGTAATCCTCGAGTTTCATCAGCTTAGGCGGAGTGTTTGCCTTCCCGACCTCATGATCCATTTCTAGAAACTTTTGAAGATTTCACATCTTTTCAAAAGTAATTGAATTGAGCTTAATAAATTTAATTCGAAACTAATTTAATTTAACACTTTTGACTTTAGATAGAATCGAATATAATTAATTTTAAATCTGTTTTGGGATTAAATTCGATTAAGTTTGATAATTCAATTAAATTCGAAGATGATGACAGTTTCGAAAGTCCCTAAACTCGAAGGTCAAGCAAACTCGAATACTCAGCAGTTTCGAAGTACCCCTGTTCGACTATAGTCCAAACTCGAAGCAAACTCGAATGACAGTAAACTCGAGACTTCTATTCGACTCTAGCACAAAGTCGAATTAAACTCGAAACACACTTTATCAAACTCGAGAGGAGCGGATTTTGGTTAGACTCGAGACTAAGAATAACCCTAATTACTCCTAACAGATTCGAGCCGCAAACTCGAAAAACGGCTAATACTTCGATTTCTTAACGTTTTGCAGATTAAATCAATAATTTTTCAACGGAAAAATAATGATTTCGATCAAAAACGTGAAAAACACGAAGTATTTCCCGGATGACAATTTGCTAAGCTCGAAGAACACGAAAAACACGAAGATGAGAGAAAAACCGTCCAAAAGCGTCAAGAAACCTAGGATATATCTAGATGAACACGAAGAACAACAAGAACACCCCGTTGGCTTTGATACCACTTGTAAGGTCTACCTAACACAGATCTATCTAGACGCGGAACCGTCAACGAGTGCGGAATCCTCGTTAACGGGTAGACGGTAAAAACACTCACCAGAAACACGGAGACTATCAACGAGCTGCACGAACTACACAAGAACGCACCTACTAGAAGATTCTCTCCGAAACAATGCTAACACTGATGATAAACTCGAAATCGCTCTTTGCTTAATCACTCTCGAATTCTGCAAAAAGTCAGATAATATTTCGAGTCTATCCCTAATTATAGAGGCTAATTCGAGTCTGACATGGGCCAAAATCGAATCCGGCCCAAGGCCCATTCGAGTTTGTCCTCACTGACATTCTCGAATCTGCCTACTAAGGAACATTCGAATCTACCTAGGATCACATTCGAATCTGACATAGATTCGAATGCCAATCCTTATATAATTCGAATCTGACTAACTTGTATATGAAACTTATGTTTTTAACTTATGTTTGATTTTATCTTTGATCTTTATGTTTGAACTTCTTGTAATATGTTACATCAAGTTCAAACATACAATCAATAAATGTCAAGCATATATAAACATATATATCAAAACACTCGTTAATTCTCAATACTTTGAATATTACTTAAACCAAAATGTTAGATTGCTTAGACTGCTATCGTCACACAGGGTGTACCAACAAGAAGTTATAATGGAAAAGAATTTAAAAATGCAATAATTGGTGTATATTGCCTAACTAAAGACATAGTGCATCAATTTAGTGCACCTTATGAGCCACAACAAAATGGGGTGGCAGAACATGAAAACGGGACATTGATTAAAGCAGCATGACTATGCTCTCGGTTTCAAAGTTTCCCACTATGTTTTGGGGGGAGGCAATGAATACTGCGTGTCATGTGTTAAACAAAGTCCTTACTGTTAAATCATTGAACAAAACCTATAATGAAATTCTGAATAAAAGACCACCGAATTTATCTAGCTTTGAACCGTTTAGGGTACCATATACTTTGCTAAAAATGAAAAATCAACCTATGTTTGGTGGAAAAGGCTGACGAAGGATACTTCCTAGGTTATTGTGTTTTACAATGATGTAACAAGTTATTCACATGAACCCCAAATTGGTCGAGAATGGTTATTTGATTATGACTCTGGGTTTGAATCATTTAACATTCCTTTTAGTGGTGATGCACAAACTGTGGAAAATGACTTCCCATCTTTAAATCTTAACGATGAGGGTAGAGTCTTTCCAAATTTGAGCATTTCCATGACATCTGAAAGTATAACGACAAAAGATGGGTCCCTAACACATGATGAACCTATGTTGCCTACGGATGAGAATCAGACAAATAATTCAGCCTCAGAAGACATTGATCACGATAAAGTCACATCCCCATTAGGCGAAATAGGATCAAATTTGGGAGATAATCTTCAGGTCGATGCAATTGAAACATCGAGGGTAAATAAGGATCATCCGATTGAAGACCTCATAGGGAATTCAAATGCTGGTGTGAGAACTAGGAGTAGTGTGAATAATAACTCAGTGCTGTTATCAATGATCAACGTCTCTGAGGCATTTCACACTTGTTTATACTCGAGTTTGATTTCACAAGTTGAGCCAAAGAACGTACAAATGGCTCTGAATGATAATTCTTGGGTTAAAGCTATGCAAGAGGAACTTTCACAGTTCAAAAGCTAGAAGTATGAGAGTTAATGCCTTTACCTCGTGGAGAAGTTACTATAGGGACCAAATGGGTCTTTAAGTGCAAAAGGGATGATCGGGGCATAGTTACTCGTAACAAGGCAAGACTCGTGGTCAAAGGGTTCAACCAAGAAGAAGGATAGATTATAATGAGGTGCTTGCACTAGTAGCGAGCCCTGAGGTTATTCGATTGTTTCTAGCATTCTCGTCCTTCAAAGGCTTCAAAGTATATCAGCTAGACGTTAAGAGTGCCTTCTTGTACGGAAAAGTGAAGGAATTGGTGTATGTCAAACAACCACCAGGGTTTACTGATCCCAAGTATCCAAAAAGAGTATATAGATTGGACGAGTCTCTGTAAGGGTTGCATTAGGCTCCTAGGGCATGGTACGAGACACTGAATACTCACCTTTTAGACAATGGGTTTGAGAGAGGCAGAATAGATAATACATTGTTCGTTAAGAGGAAAGGTGATGATTTCATACTGGTACAGGTGTATGTGGACGACATCATCTTCGTGTCGTCAAATGAACAAATGTGCAAAGATTTTGAGAAGGTTATGAAGTCAAAGTTTGAGATGAGTGTGATGGGAGAGCTGAACGTCTTTCTCGGTTTAGAAGTGGAACAACGAAAGGAAGGGATGTTCATTCCTCAGACGAAGTATGTCTATGATATTCTAGAGCACTTCGGGATGGAAGGAACAAAGCTTACAACACACTTTAATACTCCTATACAAGTCAATCATAATCTCGGACCAGGTACAGATAGTGATACTGATGTGGATCCGACTTTATATCACGCCATGATCAGTTCACTCATGTATTTAACTACTTCTCGATCTTATATAATTTTTGTTGTTTGTATTTGTTCCAGGTTTCAAGCTAACCCCAAGGAGATGCACATGAAAGCTGTGAAGCGGATTCTGAGATACCTTAAGTCGAAGCCGAAGCTGGGACTTTGGTATCATGCTGATGGAGATCCGGAATTGGAAGCTTACACAGACTCAGACTCTGGAGGGTGTAGCTTTAACAGAAAATCAACAACGCGTGGTTTTCAGTTCCTTGGAGGGAGACTGGTGTCCTTGCAATGCAAGAAACAAAGTTCGGTAGCCGTATCAACATGCGAGGCTGAATATGTAGCCACGGGGAGTTTCTGTTCACAGGTTCTGCGGATTCATCAATGATTGCGGGATTACGGTTTGACTTACACTCACAATCCCATTAGGATAGACAATCAATCCACAATTGCCATAACCAATAATCTGGTAAAGCAGAGTAAGACTAAGCACATAGACATAAGACATTTTTTTATTCGTGACTGTGCCGAGAAAAACCTGATTAAATTGGTAAAAGTTCCAATGGAAGACAACAATGTGGATCCCTTCACAAAAGCATTTGATAGATCACGCATTGAGTTGTTAGTCCAATTAAACGGAATGCGCAATCCAGAGTAACCTGACCTTAGTAGAATTCCTTTCTTTTAAACTTTTCCTTTTAATTATTAGCTGATATTTTTAATTACTATACTTAACACAAAAAGTGAAAAAGAAAAAAGAAAAAAAGGAAAAAGAGAGAAAACCACAAAATATTACAAAAAGGAGAATATTGAATACGAAATAAGAGAAGTCTTAGAGTCTAAGGTTCAAAGTGTGTAAGCCCACCTTTAGCACGGATCTGATCTTGACGCGACACCGTCCAAGGATTGCGGAATCCTTGTTAGTGGTTTAACGAATCGATCACACACAAAAGTCGGAGACGAACACTATGATTGCCGATACGACGAACGAACCGTCACGTGTATTTCTCCAAAAGACTCTGAAATCACTCTAGCTCGTACGTGCACGAATACGAGCTCTAATTACGAATTTCTACAAAAGACCCTAGTTAAAACGGATTAACACATAATCATATAGATTAAGTTCGAACTTAACAGACTAAGTTCATTAAGGCCTAAGCCCACGAACTTGTCCAATACCCTACGAAATTAGCCTCACTAAGTTCATCTGGGTATGGATAAGTTCGAACCCTAGCAATTGAACTTATTGTTGAACTTATCTTTGAACTTATCATGCAAAGGTAAACATCATACACAATTATGATCAAACATATATGACTTGTATTTAACAAAGCCTGATCTATTACACAAGACTATCTATTACATACCTAGAATGCTATCGTCACACAGGGTGTAAAAACAGACTCCCCCTTGACGATAGCTTCTAGTGAGATATTCAATGATCTATATTACTAGGCTTATTTAAATTACTACCGGCATGGAACCCCTGCTCTACACAAACCTTCACAACTCTCTGATATTTTCTTGCCTTCAGATTTCCAGCATTCACACTACAACAAAATGAACCTAAAGCAATATGGGAAAAGTGTTGTGTTAGGCCTTAAAAGTGTTGTTATAGGCCTAATGCGACACTTTATGTAGTGCCACCTTAGCCAACGTCGCCTTAGGTCTAAAGCGACACTTTCACTAGATAATGCAACATTTTTCAAAAGTGTTGCCACTATTTTATAAATGCAACACTTTTTAAATGCAACACTTTTTGTATTCTAAAGCAACACTTTTTAATGTGTTGCCATTATTTTCTAAATGCAACACTTATTTATACACTAAAGCAACACTTTTAGTTTATTGTTACCAAGTTATAGCAACACTTTACTTATCAAATGCAACACTTATCAAATGTTGTCATTAGGTAAATGCAACACCATTATCAATCTATTGCAACACATTATTATTGTTTTAAATTTCATAAATGCAATATTTTCTAGACAATAAAAACACATTCGTTATTTTTTTTCATAAATTTAATGCAAACACAAATATTTATTTAATTGCTTTGTGATAGTTTTTCTATTTACAATTCAATTTAACAAAAATAATATCATTTCATAACATATCGATCAAAAAGTATTTCAAGTATATAAACATGTACAACTAAAATAAGGTTCATCAAATGTATAAACGATAGAACAAATTAAGTAAATTACAATCTTGGGAATGCATATTCAATTCCTCTTTTTGTAATTTCTTTCATACGAAATCAACGCTTATCATGCACAACTCTCCTTCTGTCGATCACTTTTCACAAAAAACCTGCCCAAAATAGCAATCAACTTTCTTGAAACTGCATAATATGGCAACAAACTTTCAAATTTAGTCGGTTTTCGATGAAACTTTCACAACACCTTAAAAAACTTCTGAAAACAGCACTTCTATAAAAAATATTACACTTCCCACATTAAATTTGTATTTTTACTCATTAAACTACAATTCTTTGCATAAAATGGCAAAAAACTTTCGTTTGACGTCCAATTTTAACGGTACTTTTTGTAACAGGTCTAAAATCCTTAGGAAAGACCAAAGATATAAACATATTTCATCATTCATCGATATTCGTTTAAAATAGCAATGAACTTTCATGTGATGTCGAATTTCGATGATTCTTTTTGCAACACATCCTAAATCCTTTAAAGACATCAAACTTATATAAATATTTCATCATTTATTGCTATTTCGTGATTTGGTATATTAAAGTCTCATTTATTCATTATTTGACTTTTAAAAGCCAAATATGAGAGTTTTGTTAACTTCATCAATTTTGAAAACTCTATTTACGTATTTTAACCATGTTTAAAGTTTAGAATTACCTAAGAATAAAGAGTGTTACATCAGTGCTCAAATCCTTCCATAAACCAAGAATAGAAATTTGTATGTCTTGCAATTTGACAACAAAACTATACATAAAGTAGTAGCAAAACAATAGGAAAGAGAGTGTTAAACCAGCATAATAATGACATAAAAGTTGCATCAACAAGTGTTTGAAGATAAAGATCACAAAATAACATCAAATAGACACAAGAAACTTCATATAAAAGACTCACAATCATCTGGGTCAGCAGCAATGCGTTTGACATGGATTGCACAAGACAAACCCATAAAAGGGTCTGTGGTGATTACAGCATGCTTATCACCAACAGAAAAATAACAGCTCTTCTCGGGGAATCAAAATTCAAAGTGTAAAGAGGTAACCGCACTGAACATCCCATAGCTTAGCTAACTGATCAGCACACCCAACAATCAATCTTGTTGAATCTCCTGCAGAACCAATGTCAATCAGGTGTCTTCATTAGAACAAAATTTCAGTGAGTCATTCACTAATGCTAATAAAAAAAAGGAAAGGATTAATAATACATATCGAACAACAAAGGACTTTGATTACATGATTCTGTGCAATTACTTTCTATAAGCTTACATCTAAAGGACTTTGAACATGGACCAAGGCTAAGTATTTTGTAGACCTTACGACCAATTAAGTTTGGTTAATGGCCACTTAAGTGTGATCAATTAACCAAAAGCAGGTTGCTGCCCACCAGTTCACAGCTCACATTTTGCAATTTCGTGCCTAGTATAATCCAAGTTTTATGATGGTTTTAAGGACTATGTGCATATAGAATCAACGGGTGATGTTTAATTTTCAAGCTTAGGAGTCCATTAGACGCTAGAATTAAGGCTAAAAATATAGAATTGCAATACAAAAAATAACAATAAAAAGGCTGCTGTCCAACTCATATTTCAACTCTAAATTCATGTTATATGATAATATTTGACAATAGATTGAAGGCAGAAGTGTAATGAATTCATGCTAAGTCTCGGAATGGTGTAATGACCCCATGTGCAGCCCCCTCACAACCCTTGCTAAGTCTCGCAATGGTGTAATGAAAGCCCAGGTCAAGGACCAACGAGCCCAGATCAAACAAATGTAGTTTTGCAATATATGTCTTTTGTACATATTTAGGTATTTCATGATGGGATTGCTAAAAAAATTATTCTGGTTTAGGGAACATAGTGACTACAATGAACTTTAAGCTTGGAATCAAAGTTTGGAGATTTTAAAAGTTTAAATTCCTTGAGGTGATATGTATTATCAAAAGCAGAAATAAAAGAATTTCAACACGTTACCTGTTTGGGATTGGTGCTGTGAAAGCCAGAACTGCCGGAAGATGGTGCAGAACACCAGCCATAAACTCCTCCCCAATTTTGGACATTCCAAGGCATGAGGACCCGTCAGATGCTAGAAACACCTTTTGCTCATTTTGGGACAAACTAATATGAACGTGTGAATCAAGTTTCCTTGCAACAGATTTTATAACTTCACACGTATAAATCAAGTTATCTGCAGCATTGGTACAAGTTGTGTAACGTAACGCTATTTCAAACTGACCGTTGCCAGCCTCTTCATGTAGCTGTAGTACCAAAAAATAAAAAAAAAATGTCAGACATTTTCATTTCCAAGTTAGACTTAATGCTCATCACTCACATCCTTGGACTGAAATGCAATAGGTTTTGTTTTAGGGAAAACCCTTGGACTGGAATGGACATGTAGTTCTAATTTCAATTTTGTATCCCTTCAAACCCACTTACTTGAATGTACAACACCATAATGCACACTGAATATAATAAGCGTACAAAAAGGCCAATACTTACTAATAAAGCACAATGACAATTTCACAACACTTGTTACAATACACAATGCAGAGCATAGTATCATCCATCTAACATAAATTTAACCCACAATTATATAATAAAGTTTTGCCTAAACTTTTGATCCGTGTGTGTGTGTTGTGCAGACCAAAGAAAATAAATAACATGCTAATTATTCTATCTAAACTTTTGCCTAAACCAAAACAATTTGATTAACAAGGTAACAAGCAAATTTACTATCCAAAACATAAGATGCTAATTATTCTATATTATAATGAAAAAAATAGATACCAAAAAAAGAAACTTATATGCCCTGCCTGGATATTTATATAATTTACTATCAAATATCAGTTGTAAGTTCTATCCAAAGCACAACTTACTTAAAAGATTCAATATCAGTTGATAATTCACAGAAATATGGCATTGAAGGTGAACATTATCAAACTGAAAGTAGGATCCTTGTAAGTTCTACTAACATAGTAACTAATGAACACAATGATTATGATGTTTTAGCTTTTGGGAAAATTCCTCCAGGATTTGGAACAGATTCTGCACCTCTTACTGAGACAGACTTCAAGAAACCATAACTGAATCCGGAAAGCATATTTTTACTAGCAGCAAGTCATGGACGCTTAGGTTAACCATAAAAATCAACACCCAGATGCTAAAATTCTTGATAGATTAATACTTAAGCATCATCTCACAAGTCACATGCTTTATAAATGGAAACATAATTGGGACAAGTTTGCAGCGTTATACTCCTTTAAGAACAATATGTCAAATAAAGGAATGTACATAATCGAAGGCAAACACAAAACAAGACTTGTTGTTCAAACTAGTGATTCAATAGGAGAACTAAACATTAATACATACCTGATGCAGCGTAGAAAATAGAAAACCAAAGATAATCCGTTGATTTCACGAATACCCGGAAGATCTTAACCAAACTCACGTTGATTCACAGGAATACCACGAATTTGGCCTTCAAAATTGGTTCACACAAGAACACAAATTTGGGAGAGAAAACTCAAGTTTCATAAAAATTGCAAGTAACCATCCAAGTTCATACATTACAATGTTAAAAAGAAGCAGAAAAAACATAAACGGGCCAAAATGATAATGGGCCAAACACACGGGCCAAAAAACTAAAGTCCAAACTGAAAGAAAAATAGAAAAATGCAAATTAAGTAGTCTTGGGGGCCTTTTTGGGCGAAAAGCAGGGCCCAAACCACCTACGGCAATTTGCCAACACGTCGGGCCTGTCCATACGGTTGTTTTGATATATTATAAGCCCAAATCGGATACCCGAGGCCCAAGTTATGGCCATTTTAGTGAGCCAATGTGGTCATGGGCCTCCAAGTATTCTAAGGCCCGGTCTTCTGCATCATTCCCCCCTGGATAGACAAAATTCGTCCTCGAATCTGAAACAGCATCATCTTCAGAAGAGTCTCCATGAAAAGGCACCAAATGCTTAACATTGAACACGTCTGAACAGCGAATGTGACTTGGCAGCTTCAAACGATAAGCATTAGGGTTGATCTTCTCCAAAATCTCCACTGGTCCAATCTTCTTTGCTGACAATTTGTTGTATTCACCCACCGGGAAACGGTCCTTAGTCAAAACTGCCCAAACAAAGTCACCGACCTCAAAGTCGACATGCCTACGCCTTTGATCCGCATCTTGTTTGTACTTGGCGTTAGCCCGAACCAAGTTATCATGCACAGCTTTATGAACCTCATGTAACCCAACAACGAAATCCTGCACTTTCTTTGGAATGGAACCTGAAACAGGGAGAGTCAGTAAATCCAATGGGCCTCGAGGCTGGGCCGAATACACCACTGCAAATGGGCTAAAACCAGTGCTTCTGTTAACAGCATGATTATGAGCAAATTCAGCCTGACAAAGCTTTTGATCCCATGCCTTCACATGATCACCCACCAAACATCTCAAAAGGTTTCCAAGGGACCGATTCACCACTTCAGTTTGCCCATCTGTTTGAGGATGATAGGCACTGCTGAAGTTGAGCTGCGTGTTGACCATTTTCCACAAACTGCGCCAAAAGTGACTCAAAACCGAGTGTCCCGATCAGAAACAATAGAGGATGGCAATCCATGCAGACGATATACCTCCCGAAAGAACAACAAAGCCACATTAACTGCATCTGTCGTCTTCTTGCATGGTATAAAGTGAACCATCTTCGAAAAACGATCGACAACAACAAAGATAGAATCATTACCACGCTGAGTACGAGGCAACCCCAGCACAAAGTCCATGCTGATGTCCACCCAAGGCTGTGAAGGGACAGGCAACGGCATATAGAGTCCAGCATTGGTGGTTGTTCCCTTGGAAGTCTGACAGATCCTACACCTTTTAACAAACCGGTCGACCTCTTTCCGAATAGTAGGCCAGAAATAAGAAGACTGCACCAACTGCAAAGTACGATCCCGGCCCATATGCCCTTCACTATGTAACTCCCTGATAATGTGTAAACGAAGACTGGAATCAGGAATACACAATTGGTTCCCCTTGAAAAGAAAACCATCATGCACAACAAAATCTGATATTTTTCCAGAGCTGATATCCTGCAAAATAACAGAGAAGTATGGATCAACTGTTAGCTGCTCCATGATGGAGTCAAGCCCCGGTACACCAACCCGCATAGACACTAGCAGATTGCTCCTCCTACTCAATGCATCTGCCACCTGATTCGACACCCCAGATTTATGCTTCACCACAAAAGTAAACTTCTCCAATGTTTAACAACTTGAACCAGGTAGTGTCGCCAATGTTTAACAGCTTGAACCACAGCATAGAATTCTACATCATAAGTACTATAACGCAGCTTTGCTCCTGTCAACTTCTCACTGAAATAAGCTATGGGTCTCCCCCCTTGGCTCAAAACACCCCCAATGCCCACATGGGAAGCATCTGTGTGTAACTCAAACACCCGTGAGAAGTCAGGTAACACTAGCAATGGGGCTGATGTAAGTCGCTCCTTGATCAACTGAAAAGCAGAGTCGGCCCCCTCAGTCCAAGTAAAGGACTTCCCTTTCATACAATCAGTCACTGGTGCCATGATGGAACTGAAGTGTGGTATGAACCTCCTGTAAAAAGATGCAAGACCATGAAAGCTTCTCACCTCAGTTATTGACCTGGGAGTTGGCCAATGCCTCACAGCATCAACCTTGGACTCATCCACCTGTATACCCTCCCCAGAAACAACATACCCCAAAAACAGCACCTTAGGTACCATAAACACACACTTCTTCTCAGCTGCATACAAACTATCCCTACGAAGTAAGGTCAAAACCTGCCGCACATGACCCACATGCTCATCAAAGCTAGCACTGTATATAAGGATATCATCAAAATAAACAACCACAAATCTACCAATATAAGGTCTAAACAACTGGTTCATCACTCGCATAAATGTACTAGGAGCATTCGACAAACCAAAAGGCATAACCAACCATTCATACAACCCTTCACGAGTCTTAAATGCTGTTTTCCACTCATCACCAGGCCTAAGCCTTATCTGATAGTACCCACTCTTTAAATCCAGTTTAGTGAACACAGAAGCACCACTAAGTTGATCAAGTAAATCATCAAGTCTAGGAATAGGAAAACAATACCTCACTGTGATCTTGTTGATGGCACGACTATCAACACACATACGCCATGTCCCATCTTTCTTGGGAGTTAACAAAGCAGGGACAGCACAAGGACTCATACTCTCCCTGACATGTCCTTTGGAAACCAACTCCTCAACCTGTCGGCGCAACTCCTCATGTTCGGTAGGACTCATCCTGTAGTGAGGTCTATTGGGCAACTGGGCACCTGGTTCCAAATCAATGTGATGCTGGATGTCACGTAGAGGTGGCAAACCATCAGGGAGCTCTGCTGGAAACACATCATGAAACTCATCAAGTAAAGGGACCATAGCATCGGGAACTGCAACCTCCCCAACTATCTCTTTCCCTATCAACACAAACACATTATCTGTCTCACTCAATTCATCCTCAAATTGAGCAAGGGTCAAGAGGGTTCCCGAGGGCTTCGTGACCAACTCCTTCGGCTTATTAGGAACCAAAGTTATCTTCACCCCACCAAACAGGAAACTATAAGTATTGGTCCGCCCCTTATGTTCAATCTCACGGTCATACTCCCATGGCCTACCCAACAGTAAGTGGCAAGCATCCATAACAACAACATCACACCATACATTGTCCTTATAAGTTTTACCAATAGAAAATGAAACAAGAGCTCGTTTAGGCACTGTTACCTCACCACCTTTCTTCAACCACTGAAGCTTGTAGGGCTTGGGGTGACTTTCTGTTTTCAAGGACAACTTTTGAACTGCTTCTTCAGACACCAGATTATCACAACTCCCTGAATCAATGACAAAAGTGCAAACCCTACCCAAGATGGTACACGTGGACTGGAAAATGTTGTCCTTCAGCCAATCCTCATCAGTTGCTTTTGGAGTGAAACAGGAACGCCTCACCACCAGATTCACACCCACATCTCCAGACACATATTCTTCCTCCTGCTCAACTTCCTCATCATACATTGGACCTCCATCATAACCATCATTCTCTTCCTGCCCCCAATCCTCCTCAGCGAACATGGTTCTTTTGCCAGCCCTTTTACACTCGGACTGTCGATGGCCAAGTTCACCACATGTAAAACACTTAAGTCCCCCGCTACCGATACCCCGTAAAGTCGAACCAGCACTAACACCCCCTGGTCTCGGTTGATTAGGCACCGAGCGTGGTGTTACAACTCCCGATCCAGAATTTCCCCCACCAGAACCAGTGGAAGTCGAACCAACTCCCCGACGGTTCTGCTTCTCCAAAACCAGCGCCCTTTGGTATGCATCAGAAATGGATACCGGATCAAACGGATTCACTGAGTCCATAATCTGAACCCTTAATCCGCCAGTGTAGCGGCCAACAAGTTGTTCTTCCGTCTCTTGAATATCATTCCGAGAGATCAACTGGTAGAACTCAGTCGTGTAATCATCCACCGATCATGCCCCTTGTCGCAAATTCTGGAGCCTTTGGTACATCAACCGCTGAAAATTATGGGGTAGAAAGTTGGACCGTAGTGACTTTTTCATCTTCCTCCATGTCTCGATCTTCGGTTTCCCAAGCCTGGTTCGAGTTAACTTCAATTGTTGCCACCACGCGGAAGCCCTACCACGAAGTCTTGTGGCGATCAAAGAAACCCTTTTGTTTTCCGGCACCCCTTTAAATTCAAAAACCTCTTCCACGGTAGCCAACCAGTCAATAAAACCCTCTGGTTTCAGACTAACCCCATCGAATTCTGGGATATCAATCTTCATTCCAGCCTCCCAACACTTGTTATCATCCCTACGATGATT